>JARHVA010001968.1:575000-910000 GCA_037957365.1 Torreya grandis | reverse complement strand
CTTAGGCATATTGATATAAAATTATGACTTAAAAATTGGTATAAATATCCAAGATAACATAATAGAGCTTTGTCAACACTCATTTTTGACATCTTGTACTTATAACTAATCAACCTATCTCACTTGGTTAGGTGTACCTAGGCTTGCATACCCTTGAGATCACCAAAACATTGCATATGCTCTTTTGTATTCATTCCTTACCTATAAATACATAGGTACACTAGATACAACTTGCTATATCATGAATAGAACTCAAATTATCTCACAAGTCACCAATCCTATTAAAACTATTTTATTAGGCCATCTACGGTCATAAGGCTAAGTTCATATGTAAACCGTTAATGATTCCTTGATATTATAGCTCACAAATCATATTACAACACCTGAAAACATCTCAAAATCCTATCACAACATTCCCCATTTTTCAAGAAACCTCAAACCACATGGATCACTTATCAATCACATAAAGCCTTCTTATCACTTCATGATATCATCCTTCATTAATTACATCACCACTTTATCAATACCTTTAACATCAATATTAACACTTTTTCCAACACAACATGGTGACCAATTCACAACTATGGGTAGATAATAAAATGGGTAGAATAAACCAGGTGGTCTTATTATCCTAGAATAAAAAATCAAGCAAAACATAGAATCATTTCATTACAAGAAAGCAAATAAATGCATAAGTCAAATAGATCACCCACCTATTGAATCTAAGATCATCTAGGCACTATCCTTGAGACATATAGGTTCAACATCCCTAACTCATTCCTCCTATATTTTAGTTATTATTCTTACTTTTTTATGTCTAATATCTTATCTAAAAATTTCTAACAGTTCAAAAAACATCATGAACTAAGGAAACATAACTTATATATAAAGACATTTAAGGACAAGCTAACCAATATCCACTTGCCATCCCATGCCTAATTAAGGGATGTTATTTTCCATGTTTAGTTAAGGTGTATGATGGCTATTTTATAATATGTGGTTGCTTTTAGGATTTATTAATCTCTAATTCCACTTGATTTTAGTCTAAGGCATTTAATGGAATATCTATCAATAAACCACTAGATAATTTAGACATTGGCTACAAAATCTTAAGGTCAATAAATAATGATTTTCATAAACCCAAATTAGGGGATAACTACCTAAAACATAATCTATGTCAATAAAGGTGGTGGATTAGGCATATGATTACATAACATGAGTTTAGGAAATGTTTAAATAACCCAATAAGTGATAAAACCATGATTGGCATAGTCTCTTTATTTCATTGGCCCTTTTCCTATTCCTACACGCTCAATGCATAAATTAAATTCCTCTAACCTAATATCTAAAGATATGTAGTTTAATCAAATGAGTCAATTATCTAGATTCAAACATTTATGAAATTTCACATTCACAAAGGTAATTTCATATGCTTCAATATACAACTAATTTCTAGTTTATCAACTTAAGAGCAATAATTCATACATAATTAAAGTCAATATATCAAATAAACATAATAAATTTTCATAAGTGGACATAATCATAACATACTAATTTCATAAGTCAATCAAAACATGATTGGTAATAGGTATTTTCCATGGTTACAAACACATGAAAGGCCTTCTTAAATCCTTTCACATCTCAAATGGACATGACTTAAAAATATATGTCAATAATTAAAACTTAGAGTCATAGTTTCATAGTCATCTTTCCCAAAAATTAGCACTTCAAAAAATGGAGCCTTACATCCCTCCCATTAAATAGACTTCCACCTAGAAATCACTAAAAGAGGTGAGGATACCGAATCATAAAAAATACAACATCTTCCCAAGTTACTAAAATTTCATAATATTTATCCCATTAGTCCTTGACTTGATCCAAGTCTCTACCTTAAAGTGTTAGAGTTATTTTCATTAAAACCCTTATGGGATTGAAGGTCATAGACCCATTTTTCTTGACCTACAAGGCCTTCCAATACAATATATAATCAATGCCAACATACTGATGCAAAATAAAAACATGAAATACATCATGAACATGAGATAGGATAGGTGGTAATTCCAATCTATAAATTACTGGGCCAACTATTTCCAAAATCTCAAATGGGCCAACAAAATGAGGTTCCAACTTAGACCATTTTATATAATAGATGGGGAATTTTTTAGGTCTCACCCTCAAGATAAATTTATCACCAACATCAAAATTTTGATCAATTCTCTTTTCATCTGCACCAATATCTAATAGTCTCAAGATGATGTCTAATTATAACCACTTATTGTTCTATGTTTTCTAACATATTAAGGCTAATAAAAACACTATATTCAAGTCATTCCAAACTCAAAATGGGGTTATACACATTTTACCATAAACATCTTGGAAAGATGTCATCTTAATTGAGCTCTGATAGTTATTATTATAATAAAATTTAACAAGATAAAAATAATCTTCCCAACAAGATTATTGGTCTATAACATACATACACATGTCTTCTAAAACCTAATTGACTCTTTTAGTCTAACCATCAATATCAAGGTGATATAAAGTATGAAAATGGATTTGAGTGCCTATTTCCCTTTAAAAACAAGTCCAAAAGTGAAGTAAAAATTGGATCTCGATCCAAAATAATCTTATGGGAAATATTGTGTAATCTAAAAACATCATCGAAAAAGACCTTTACCACTGAATTAGCATTATAAGTGGTCTTAATGGGAGAAAAGTGAAGAACTTTGGTCATCTTATCCATAGTGACCATGATTTCATCATTACTATATGATGAGGTAGGCAAGCCTACTATAAAATCCATGGAGATGGTATCCCGTTTCCATTCTAAAACCTCATGAGGATAAAACAATCCTGTTGGATGTTGATGCTTAGTCTTAACCCTATAAAACTCTATACAATGAGATACAAATGAAAAAATAACATATCTTAAACCAAACCAATGATATAATTTCCTTAACTTAGCATGCATATTATTAACTCCATGGTGTGATTGGTAAGGATCTATGTGTGACTCAAATAGAATTAGCTTATGTAAGTCATGTATTAAAGGAATATAGACATGCCCTTTATGGTGGAAACACCCATTTAGATCAATAGAATAAATTTCATACTTATCTTTTATATTTATACCATAATCTAATAGTAGCTTTAATTCCATGTAAATGTGATCTTCTAGAAGTTGCTTCAGAATCTAAATTCTCAAGTTAGTTTGTAAACTCATTTTTTCCAACTCATGGCACCCTCAGATCAAGGCATCAATAGATATTTTTTATTTTCCATTAATATATAAGATATCATAATCATATTCACACAATAGTTCCATCTAATTCCTTTGACATGTGTTGAGGTTAGGTTATGCTTGTGGAGGTTTATGTTTGGTGGTTTTTTTGCTTTGTTGTTAACACCAAAGTTAGAGGGGGGATTTTTTGAATAGTGTCCCCAAACCCTAGAATAAGTACTTTCCCACCACATATTGGTTACATCAAAAAGTAGGTGAGTTCCTAAATGAGCCTTCCCATTGGAATCACAATCATATAATGTAAAAAATACTTTCACTCTTGCTAACTAGTAATCTACTACAAATAATTTCTAAGTACCATCAAAATTAGGAGGGTGAAGTCTAATAAAAAAAATTACCAAATCACTAGATACATGTTTAGGATGAGGGTTCATATTTATCCTCTCATGATGTTCACCATGGTGATGTAATTCATCGATATCACCTCAAGAATGGTAATGGAGAGGAATCCTAGAACTTTGTCTTTCTATCTATTCTTCATCATTTTGGTAATGTCTTGGAGAGTTCCTCTCTACCTCATGATTCACTATAGTCAATCTCTCTTACAAGACATCTCTCATTTGTTGTGTGACTAGAAGGAGTTATGGCACAATATCATTCAATCTTGACTGATTGAGAGGGTCATTCTATCTAAGGGGATTCACCTCATGATGTGCTTGACATCCCCTTCTCATCCTATTTGACAAGAAGTCATTAACAACTAAGCAAAAATAAAAAATACATAACAATAAAACAAATTACCTAGATCTTTTGTGTTACAACTGTGCTCTAATATTGAATTTTCATACTCATTTTTCTTCTAAAATGATAGGCATGACACACCATAACACAAAAAACCACCGAATATAAAAACCTCCACAAGCATAACCTAAACTCATAATAATTATTTTATGCAAATGGTTAAGAATAAATCACTCAATATCATACTCTAATCCAATCACCAAACACACCTAAACATTTTCTATGGACTTTTCATTGAGATGGATACCAATTTTAACCCAAGCCATTGCATATGAAGAATACACCATGTGGGAGCCTCAAACCTATGATGGGATAAGCCAATGGGGTTGTGAATGTGTCATGGGTTATAAGAACTGGAATCCATTGCTACTCTCTTAGCTTTTTGACCTTCGAACCCTAGGTTAATATCATGTGGTGTAATCATAGGATCCTGAGACTTTGGAGACATTTTCCCTAAGCCTACCCCAAAATAATTCTTCTAGGATACTAGGGTAATGTCATGTGGTATCATCCTACTCCTTTATTGTCTTCGAGGCAAACTTCATGTTCAATCATTTTTGGGACATTAGGTTCTAAGATGATGCCACATAGCAGCATCATGTGAGCTTGATAACATGACATTTACTATATGTAAGACCATGATAACATCACTTTCAAGTTTTTAGGAAAGTGACACATGGCCTCCTCAGATCCACTCATCCAAGTTTATAAATTGACTAAGAAAAATTTAAAGGGCTAAGGAATAAAAGGATTTAAAAATATCTTTTTTCAAAAAATGGCCAAGGTAACCACTACACATTCAAACCTGTATAGGTAACTCATCAAGAAACTTAAAATGAACATTATGCAAGGTAACTTGCACAATTAACTAAGGTTTAAAGGCTAAAAGAAAGATTTGAATCAAAAGCATAAGGTAAATAGTATAGGGAAATATGCAAGTCTTTAAAATTTCTACTTGTAGCATTTATCCTAACAAATTTACAACCAAAATTATCACAAACTCATTTGCCAAAGCAGAGAGGTTATCTTCATTTCAAAATATGATAAGTATTTTTACAAAATATTTAGTCCTTCTTTGACTAAGTTTGCTACACAATGTGTGAACACATCAACTACATATCTTCTGACTATGCTTTTCTAAGGCCACAAACCTAAGTAGTTTATGATAGTATATTTCATATATCTTACTTCAAAGATCCTCTCTTTCAAAAAAAAATTTCCAAAAAATTATCATAGAGACCAATTATTGAACAAATCTACCAACATATTTGAAACTATTTTTCACAATAATTGATGTGATAATTTTACAACAATATCTTTGAATACCTAAGGACTTAAATGAAATCTTTGAGACTATGGAAATTTTTATAAAGGCTAAATTTTTTGGAAATATGTTGTCTTTTGATAAATACTTAGACATTTATGCCAAAATTTAAAGCAAACAAGAATATTCAACAAAGATACAGGCTGAAATTTTGATTTTAAATAAGCTAAGGCAAGAAAGCATTTGACCAAACTAAAGGTTTCAACCTGTCTAATATTAAATAGAGAATAAAGCTTAATAAAGCTTTAATAACTTTATAAAATGATCTAGCTAAAGTAAGGACAAAAAATAAGTAATTACTCAACTGTTAAGGCCTAAAGGACAATTTTACATACATCAATCTAATTCTCCACATCATATTATTTTTTTATGATTAACTTTAATTATTATTTATAAATAATTATTCAAGATCCAATAACTATGCTCAACTTAGGGTTTGATCAAGTTCAATCCCATTAAATAAACCTTGATAATTTCAATGAAAGACAAAAACCTAAGGAACTACATTCATCAGCTAGAACTATACACAACCTATCCATCATGTTTATAATAAATATCATAAGGCAAAAAGGATCTTTCCTTTGAATGAATATTCTTTATCAAGGGTTTACATATACTAGAACATAACCAAAATACATCATTGGTTAGATCATTTTAATAGACTATATTATTATTTACAATAAAAATATTATAGCTTATATCTAAGTCCTTACATTTAGATAAATAAATATGCTTAAAGATAAACAAGTTTACATGTAACCATTATTTAAGTCATTAAATCAAGATACCAACTTTATTAGAAAGATCCTCACAGGTTGAATAATTTTTATACATATAGGACACTTTCAAAGATCCTATTATCTATAAAATATTACCACAACATCTCAACTTCACTTAGAATAATTCATAATTTACAAAAAATTCTTAATCCATATTTGTAATGATGTCTGAGATCTATTCCTTTTTAATAATATTATAAGAAAGCTATCTACTAAAGCATTAATGATAAATTATATTTCATCCAATTTTTTGTTATATAAGTATGAGACACATCTCTAAGCTTGATAAAATAATGAAGAAACATGTATTCTTCAATGGTGATCCACACTTACTCCTAAGATATAATGGCCATAAAAATAAAGGCTTACCACACAACCTTTTGTCATCATCAAACTACTACTCTACACACCCCCAAATTTAAGACTGTAAACACTAAACATGTTTAAATCACTTGGATAAGGTAAGGATGTGTATTATGGGATTATTTCTACCATTGTGCTTAGAAAAGGGTTAACCTATACCCATGAATAATTTATCTCAACCTTGGTCACCCTCTTATGTTTCTTGAAGTGTTAGGGTAGTTGAAATAAGGGATCACTTGTCATCAATTTAAGGAAGCGTGTTCAAGTGGTATACCCCTATCAAGAAGTGTCATGGTAGTCATATTTTCACACTTATAAAACATGTGTCAAGTGTCTACTCTACGCTATATATGTATAAAATCTTATGACAAGTCTTAAGATGGTTCGTATGACCCAAACCATTCATTTAAGACATGATTTATGATGTTTCATCCATATCCATCTGTGTGAGCATGCCAAAACCTTGCAACATGAGGTATAATTTAGAAGATTAGGGACCAATATAAAGAAATATGTTTGAATCTTGTTTTAAACCTTAGCATACTTTAAGCTTATCTAGAAAATATTAAGGTATCCCCTTTAATTGATGCTTCATTTGGAATTATGAATGCATTGCCATAAAAAAAAAGGTGTCTAACCATGTTAATAATGCTAATTTGGCCCTTAAATCACCACAAATACCATAAATTATGCCATTAAACATCTCCATTATCACAATAATGCCATTATATAATGGTTTCTTATGAAAAATAGTCTCCTTGTAAAATTAAAATGCTTTTATGCACCACTAAAGGGAGCCCACATGTGTGAAAATGGATTTTAAACTTCCCTCCATCCATAATCCATGTTTTGAATGCATTTGAATCCTCATTTTGCTCTTCTTACCCACCAATAACATTTCAACTAGGTGGAATGAGAAATAGGTGTCCAACCGATAGAGGAAGATAATGTAGAAGGCATAGTTTCAAGAGATGGATAGGAAAAATTAACTCCAGAAATATTACTTACTAAAGGAGAAGCAACCTTACAGTTAAACATAGATATTTTCCATGCTCTAGAAGTCAGAGACCAAGTAGGGAATTATTCAACAATAGGTGAAATAGGACAAAATGGTAGTAATGAATAGGAGGAATGCGTTACCCCAAAGAAAAATAATTGAAAAGGTAAAAAATCTATAGATTTTGGTACCAATCCCAAACAAGGGAGACTAACCCTAGGAGAAACAATACAAAGATAGATTGTGAAGGAGATAGCTAGTGCTAAACAAAAAACACTGGAAATCCATCTCCTTAAATCCTCTAAATGAGAATTTTATCTTGGAACTTGAGGGGCTTTAATAGTCCTTCAAATTTTTTTGAGGTTAAAAACTAAATTTTAGATAATAAATTAGATATTTTATTACTCCAAGAAGTCAAGATGAATGAGGAGAGTTTTAAGAAAATTAGTGACTACATATGGCCTAAAGCGGCTTTTTGCATCATTCCAACTAAAGGGGCTTTAGGGGGGATTGAAACTATGTGGAATAGTGATAAAATATAGGGATATCTTATGGCTTATAACAAGCACTTCTTGATTATCAACTTCTCATTGTACTCTTTGAACTAGTCATTGATCAATGTCTACGGCCTGAATAATAGAGCATTGAGGTAGAATTTATGGATAGATTTGAGCAGTCTCAGGAATAATTCCCAAAAAAATAGATGGATGCTAGCTAGAGATTTTAACACTCCTCTATACCCTTATAAAAAATAGGTTGGGATTATTGATTACTCAAACAGCATGTTCGACTTTGCCAAATTTATTAATGATTGGGGTCTATTGGATATAAAATTGTAAAATCAAAATTTTACCTGGTCTAATAGAAGAAGGGGAGATCAAATGATTTAGGTTAAGTTAGACAAATTCCTTATCTTGAATAACTAGAATGATTATCATAATATGCATGTGCAGGCTTTTCCTAGAACCATGTCCAATCATTGCCCAATTTCCCTCAGTTGGAGAGATTCAGGACAACATGGTCCTTTCCCATTTCACTTTGAAGCTATGTGGATAAAACACAAAGACTTTAGACAAATTGTGGCCCAATGGTGTAAAATTCCTATTCAAGGCACTCCTATGATCAGAATAGTCAAAAAACTCCAGCATATCAAACAAGAAGTTCATGGATGGAATAGATATAACTTTCACCAGGTCTTTCAGCAAAAGAAAAACATAGCAAGAAAACTCCAAGATATCCAACAACAGATGGCTCAAGGTGATAATTCAAAAGACAATTTAGAAGAAGAGAATGTCTTGTCTTTTAAATGGAAAAATCTTATGGAAAGAGAAGAGGTTTTCTAGAAATAGAAATCTCATGTTCAGTGGCTTAAAGAGGGTGATAGGAACATTGCCTTCTTTCATCTCTTGGCCATGAAACATAGGAAGGCCAACTCTATAACAAATCTATGTTTGGATAATGGTGACACTATAACCAAAGATAATGAGATATGGGAACAAGCCAGGGATTTATTTTAGAATTTTCTCACTAAAGAAAATAATGATGATGGGAATGATAGATTTATGAACCAATTCATTGATAAGATCCCCTATTTGATAACTAAATAAGATAATCTGGAGATGTTAAAGCCCATATCTAAGGATGAATTCTATGCTATTTTATTTTCCATTGGTGCGTTCAAAGCTCCAGGTCCTGATGGCTTCCTTCCTATATTCTTTTAGGAATATTAGGAGATCATGGGAGTAGATCTTACTGCTACTGTTCATGACTTTTTTAGATTAGGTAAAATTTTGAAACAAGATAATAATACTTTCATATTACTTGTTCCTAAAAATTCACAACCCACACACTTACAGATTTCAGACCCATTAGTCTATGCAACACCATTTATAAGTTATGAACTAAAGTGTTGGTTATGAGGATTTAACCTTTACTAGACAAAATTATTTCCCCTGCACAAAAAGGCTTCGTCTTGAGCAAGCAGATTCTTGATGTTGTGATCACCACACATGAGACTATTCACTCCATGAACAAGATTAGAATCCTTGGTATGGCTCTTAAGATAGATATTTCTAAATCATATGATAGGGTCTCATGGACTTTTCTATTCTAAGTCATCAAAAAAAATTGGTTTAATGATAAAATATCTTGCTTGATATGGAATGTTGTCTCTTCTAAATTTTTTTTAGTTTGGTTAATGGTGTACCTAGAGGGTTTTTCTCATCTTTGAGAGGGATCCACCAAGGGTACCCTCTCTCCCCATACTTATTCATCATAATGGTGGAGGCACTGGCAAGATACATACAAGTAGATATAGCCTCAAAAAATTTAGTGGGCATCAAACCTGCCTCCTCCCTTTATCCTATGGTGGTGCAACAGTTTGTGGATGATACCATCTTTTTTGGCATCTCCTTAGTGATTAAAGCTAGAATATGGAACAATATTTTAAATAATTATGCCATAGAGTCTAGGCAAAGTATAAATCTCTGAAAAAGCAATGTGTATTTCCTCAATACTCCTAATGACCTTAGACAAATAATCATTGATATATTGGAATGTGCTAAAGTTGTTCTACCAGCTACCTATCTGGGTCTCCCCCTCATGGTCAAAGAGGTATCTCATAGTTTTTGGAATGGAATTTTGGAATGAACTTAGAGGAAACTTCTTGGTTGGAAAGGGAAACTCCTCAACAGTGTTGGTAAACTACAAATTCTTTGGGCCTCTCTATAAGGGATTCCTACATACTTCTTGTCTCTCTTTAAAATTCCTATGTATTTTGCTAACAAATTAGAATAGATTCAAAGAAAATTCTTATGGATGGGGTTGGAAGCTAAATAGAGAATGTCTTTAGTCAGATGGGAAAAAGTGTGTCTTCCAAAATCACATGGTGGCCTCAATATTAGGTCTATCAGGAACATGAATAAAGCCCTTCTCTCAAAAATCAATTAGAACCTAATCCATAAAAATTTTGATTGGGGGGAAATAATGTATGCCAAATATATGCATAGCATTGATGGTTCCAACTTTATTCAACAGATGGGATTACCCCAAGGATCTATGATATGGAATAAAATACTAAAAAGCAGAAGCCTTCTTAAGCAAGGAATTAGATGGAAATAAGGAAATGGCTGGCATATTAAATTCTAGGATGATATTTGGTTAAAGGACAAGGCTCTCATCACACAAGTAAAATATGGAGAGATTGCTGAAATTTCTACTCATTTTTTTGGAGATAGAGTCAGTGATTACATGGATAATAACAATGGTATGCAGAGTTGGAAAAATCTATTGGACTAATATGATCATTGGCCTGAGCTTTTCCTGAGAGTTTGGGAGATATAGCAATTGATTGAAGGGACCAGAATCCCTCTCTTCCCTAGTGAAGATGAATAATACTGGTGACCAGATAAGAATGGATCATTTTCTGTCAAGTTTGCTTATCATTTGCTGATTCTTGAGGCTCAGAATAAAGACGTATGGAAAAAGGTTTGGAATTATAAACTTATTCCAAAAATTAACATGTTTTGGTGGGCTACTACTCATAACAAAATCTTAACATAGGACAACCTTCAAAAGAGAGGGTTTACCCTGGTCAACATATGTTTTTTGTGTGGTTTAAAAGAGGAAACAATTTCACACCTCTTCATTCATTATGATTTTGCCTAAAAATTATGGGGCAAAATTCTAAATAACTTTAGTATTGAATGGGTCTATAACTCTGACCTTAAGGAAGTAATCCTTAGCGAGATCCAACCTTTACACATCCTTGGCTTAGAGAATTATGGAATCAAACTCTACCTTATTTGAGTTAGATTTTATGGAAAGAGCGTAACCACAAAATTTTTAGGGACATTTCTAGAAATGCATCTCAGGTGTTCCATTCCTTTGTTAAGACTCTTATGGAAAGTGTCACCACTGCCCATATTCATTCTATGGAGAAACCCCTATCTCAAGTTGAAAATCAAATTACAACTAGATGGAAGGTTTTAAACTAGATCCCTAACTATAATAAATCCAAAATTCTATAGAGACTTATTACTAAATGGATTCCACCAAAGCCTAACTGGATGAAACTCAACTTTGATGGGACATCCAAGTCTAATGGTAAAGCTAGTGGAGGATGAATAATAAGAAATGATAATGGATGGATGATTGTTGTCTATGCTAGTGGAATTGGATTCTAAAGCAATAACTATGTTGAAGTAATGGCTCTCTTATGGGGGTTAAAATTGGCTATGTCCCTAGGAATAAGGAACTTGAGTCTACAAGGAGACTCTAAAATGGTCATCAATGTAGTTAATAAAGCATCAAATGTGGGAATTAAGCTAAAAGATATCATTAGAGATATCCAATTTCTTTTACAAAAGTTTTTTGGAGTGGATATTTCTCATATTTACAGAGAGGGAAATAGTGTTGTTGATGTTTGTGCCAACCTTGGTCAGTAATTTTTAGAGTGGCAGGTGTGGTGCCAAGTTGTTCATATTCCTTTAAACATTAGGGATTTTATTCAAAAGGATATGAGTTTTCAAGGATGAGTTGAACTTATCAGAAGGATAGCTCTTTTAGGCAGTCCATTTGGAGGGGGTCATCATGGATCTCAGAACTTGATAACTATTTTACTCTTTTGACAATCATTCATGATTTATTGTATCAAGATGTTAAGGTGTGTGGGTCTCATTATGAAGATAGATGGGAAATTATTTCCAAGCATGGGAGTAGCCAATGTCATCTTTGTATGGTATTTTTAATTATGAGTCATCACATTTTCATCATGCATTAGTGGGAGCAAGGGTTTGTAACCACTCCAGAGTTGAAGGTTAAATTTATGAACTCTATGGGTTTAGTCTACATATTCAAAATGGGAGGAGATCAAATTCAAATAGAACCAATCTCCCACTATGAATTCAAAGATAATCCACTAGTTTGGCATTACTATAAAGAAGGGGGAATCAACCCATACCTGGAAAGGCTTAATGGGTTCGATGAAAACTTGTTCGAGCAATTTGTGAGGTCCTAGTTAAATAGGTAGGTCACTATTGGTAGAATCAATTTTGAGATCTCTAAAAAGGTGATTGCTATGGCTATAAGAATGACCATGTAGGGGATAAATCTTCAAAGGAAAACAAAAATTATGGATCTTTCAAGCCATAAACTGTTCTTGGGAGAAGGTGAAGAACTCATCCCTTACCAAGGAGGATTCAAGCATGCTAAGCTATTTGAGCCATGGGATGGAGTGTGCTTCATTCTCATGAAGTAATTCATGCTTGAAGGATGCTTTACCAGGTTTTATAATTACCATCTTCCTCTTTTAAATCACTTCAGGCGTAATGCTCTCATTAGTTTTCCTTTCTACCTACTCTCCTCTTTAGAATACTCTATCCTTAGGGTGAGAGCAAAAATGTCTAAAAAGTTAGATATGAACCCTATTACCCTTCACCAGGGCCTCATCTTCTATTTGTATAACTTTCACTGAGCCCTTGAGCCATCCAAGACTATCAAAATTGATAGTGGAGATATTTCTTCCAATCCTTTGTCTGGTGATGCTATCGATGAGTCCTTTTTTTTTTCATGTTCCTACCAAAACTAAAGAAGTATATTTCTCTACTCTTGAAGAAACCCCTGTCGACACCCTTGGTTCCTTTGTGAGAAAGAAGGGTAAGAAGAGGAAGATTGATGCAGAGGAAGAGAATATTGGGGGGACCATTGAGGGGACCCACATAAATCTTGGTAGGGCCACAAGAGGTCAAGGTGGTAAATCTTATAAGTCTTATAAGGTTAATAAGGAGGGCTTCTCCTTTGGAGTTTGAAGGTCAGGGTAGATTGCTAGTAAACCCAATCCTAAGGCTAGAATTATTGATTACTTAGAGATCACTTTAGAGGAATCCACCTAGGAGGAAGATTCTAAGGAATTGGAAGTCTAGGAAATTTTTGAGGACACTGAAGGGAAGTAGGAGACTAGGGAATTTGAGGTTACTGAGGATGATGATGCTGATATTATGGAAACTACTGACAAAAGGGGGAAAATGTATGTCAAGGAAGCTATCAAGGAAAAATAATGAAATTGGTTTGAAATCTAAAATTGATGCCCTAAAGGATTGTATTCAGAAGCTAGAGTAGAATTTCACCAATGGGCTCAGGAATTCAATTCTCCTAAACATGTCTATGCTAAAAGAAGTGGGTAATACTGGGCCTACTATCAATGCAGAGAATATTAAGAAATTGAATGATCTTCTCAAATCAATGGTTATGTAAGGAGAGACCTCTCTAACTCTTGTCTTTCCATTTCTTATTTATTTTGTTTTTGTGTCTGTTGGTACTTTGCTAGTGCCGTCTCTTCTCAGAAGGCATATTTTGTTTGATTGCTTTCTTGTCTTTTTTTCTCTGTAAGGTTTTGGCCCCTTGTCTACCACCTTACTTTATCAAAAACATTTCAAGATTTGAAAACCTAAGAAAATGCATCAAAGTGATGTTTTGCAGGTGTTTTCAAGCATGTATAGATCTATACAATATGGTCATGGTCAGAAAAGGTTAGGAATATTTGGAGGAAACTAGTGTATACATTATATGAGAAAATACATGAGTTTTATAGTAAAAAAGGATAAAAAACCACACCCTCCTCTTCATGGCTCTTCTTGGCAACCTTGGATATCCTCTCAAGTTCTTTTTTAATATATATATGAGAGAAAAAATGGTGACCTAATATCCTGGCCATAGGAAGGGGATATAATTTCCTTATAGTCCTTGGAATTAATTTTTTGATTGATGATGATTTATTTATGAACAATGGTTAAGAATCTGGGTAGTCAAACTAGTCTTTTACATCAACACAGTGTCAATCTTGGAATGGTTTTAGTGCATTTATAACTTATTTGAAGAAAATGATAGTTGTATATGTACTATACAAGCCTTCAAGGTTCTCTAACTTCAACTCAAACCCAAAATTTGCATGTGTGACCTTATAAGAGCTATAAAATCTTCATATGGTCACACTTTCAGGTTGAACAAAATGTTTCATGATGATCATTGTTGAAGATCATTATAACACTATACAACATGAATATTTGTTTTATTCATGTGGAAGGACCCCTCTCTTAGAAGGATCAAGCACCATTATGTCTCTCAAGACCAAAAAATTATGAACTATCCTCCCAATGCTTTCTTAAACCTATTTAGTAAAGTTTAAGGTTCATTAGTATAAGGTATTTATGAAATCCTAAGTTTTAATTTCTCCCTTCATATGTTTAATTAATTAGATCCAAATGTTTTGCCTTGTTGAGTATATAAACAAGGGTGCCTAAGGTCCTCATAAATGGTATTGAATAAGGATTGATAGTCTATATGTAACTTCTTTAATAACATTTGTTGTATAATGGTCTCATCAAGCCATTTCACCCCATAGTAGGCTATTATTTCCAAACTTATAACTTCATAGGACCCTATGACCACCACCTATAGGGTTAATTCCTTATGCCCAAGATGAAGGCATGGAAACAAAGTCAAATGTTGCATAATACCATGAATTTTTAATGATATTGTGAGAAAATGGGTCCATTAAAGTGTGGATATTATTGAGAAGCTATGACCAAGTTCATAATATCAACTTAGGCCCAACCTTCAAAGGGTTTTCAAAACCATCATATAGTTGAACATATAAAATGTAATGATGGGTCATATTTTATGAAATATTATTACATAAAGAGTGTGATTTGTATTTAAAAAATGTAAATTGGGTCTCAAACATAGTATAAAAAACCCCTCTTTCTCATGAACCTATGTAAGAACCCCCCTTAGCAGTTAAACACCTACACCACCACCTAAAAAACTATAGGAATTATGCCTCCAAAAATAAATGTTAGATTATATATACGCATGGAGGAGAGATCTCAATAAAATGGGTAGAGCATAGAGACTATGTGGTTGAGAGATAAAATAAACTTGAAAGGATAGATAAAATAAGTTGACTCACACATAAATAGTAACATAAGGCATATAAGTCTACCTAGTCAATTTAGGTGTATATATGACTTGATGATAGTGGAAATAAATGCTTAGATGACCCATATTTGATGAGATACATATTTATTATGACCTCTAAAGGTAAAACCAAGCTGAGATAATTTCATGGTCATAATTAGATAACCATGACACAGGGCCTATGTGTATGATTGTAAGGGAGTATTAAGAGAAAATTGAGTAGAGGACCAATTTAAAGGGTGTTATAAAAATATTATATAATGTTACATGATATAATAACCCTATAAATATTAAATAAAGAGACATAGGTCCCACTCATGCCTCTAGCATTAACTAGTGTAAACTCTTAGACTAGGCAGTGATGGTCATGGCAGACCTACAAGAGAGAAGGATAGAGATGGAGGTTTGAATAGTTGAATACATATAAAAAATCATTAAATAATATAGTAAAGAATGATAATATTACATTTAATTCACCAATAAACCTATAGGTGGCTCAGAGTCCTAAAGTTTAGTTTAGGCCTATAAAGCCTAAAACCCTTCTTAGGCCTTAAAACCCTAACTTCATCTTTACGATAGAATCAAAAACCCATGGAAAACCTAAGGTAATAAAGATGTATATGATGATGATAAAGTTCATAATAATTTTTTTTAGATACATTAAGTTATGGAAGTGGTTGATTTGTCATCATTACCTCTCTCGAGCTCCACTACCCTAATCTACCATTTCGAGCTACCAACTCCAATACTCCTCAAATGGAAGGATGAATGGGGTATAGTTATATTAGGAGGATTTTGGGATACCTATTAAAATAATATCCATTAAATAAAGAGTTGAATTTAGGATATCAACTCTATGAACAATCCCTAACACTATCAACCCACCCAGAATGCTTAATAAAGAATTGAATGCTGCCAACTTTCACTCAAAACTCATTATACGTAATACATGGGTTAATGAGATATTTAGGAGTTTTAAAAAGGTTTATGGGATAAAAATACATGTAAATAAGTTTTATATTTGAGTCATATTCTATATAAACCATCATTAAGATGGTAGGCCATTAAAACCCTTTCTAAACCTTGATAAGAAATTGATGAAGGAATTTTACCCTCAAGTGCCTTGAAATGAGATATATAAGTTTAGAAATGGTATTGAAAATATCCTTAGGTCTTGTTTGTATCTAAATAAGTCACTAGTTTGAATATATAAGGTATACAGTGTATAGATCAAACCTAAATAAGATTATTATAGACCTAAGGAGGACTGTTGAAATCTTATGTGCAATAAATTAGAGAGAGAGAGAGAGAGTGCATGTTTTAAATGATTTTTAAGAGTGAGAGGTGTCAATATTTCAAAAAGGTTGCGTAATGAACACCTAAAATGGTATCCACATCTAATGGTCACCTATATACATCCTTAAGTGCCTAGTTAGTTAACTATTGTAGTCATATAAAATGCAAAAATTGGTAACTTGATCATGGCTAAAGACACCCAACCCTTAGGTCCCTCTTGATTGATCTCTAGATCCTCTCAGGATTGTTTTCACTAATTCCAAATCATCCATGGCCTTTTGTACTTAACCCCAGCTGAGCTAGGACCCTCTCTTCATGACCTCATCCATCCCCCTAGGTTTCATCTACCCAGGATAATAGTGCAAAAGTTGGATAGTAGCATTGGACCATAGGGTTTCCCCTTTTTAGCACTCCTATCCAATCACATTTTGAGCCCAAGTTACCATTTTTCCCTAATTATTCTTGTCCATTATGTTGGCTTAGTCTAGTTTCATCTAACCCATTACTAATAGATCCCTCTAAAATCCCATTCAAAGATCATTTGGAAAGGGTTGTCAAATATCATTCAAGAAATCAAGAATACAAGCAAGAGAAATCAAGAAATCTTCCCTATTCTATTCATAAAACTAGCCTGTACACTTTCAAGACAACTCAAGTCTTCATACTACTCCCTATCCATCTTAAGCATACCTAGTTTTATCATTTATTTCATTTCAGTCACTATTACACTAAGCACTCTTAAAGGGAGAACTACAAATGGATTGATCCCTTCTCAAAGTATTGGTATGTATGTAGCATGCCCACACATGGGGAGTGAAGCATGTCTAGTGCATCTTACATACACTAACCCCTTTTCCCTATTTTCCCAAGTTCATTCAATTACATAGAAAAGAAAAGTGCACAAAGAATCAGCTCTATAGGGAGATTTGTTGATATCGAGGTACTGAGTAGGTGAATAAAAGCCAAAAATCTTAGATCTTAAGGACAATAGTGTTAGGAAGGGAATATAGCACCAAATCCTAGGGTGTCTATTTCTATCACTCCTATCCAATAAAGAAACAAAGTTCAAGAACCTATTTGTGATAGTGTCCTAGTCTTGCATGCAAATATTTAGACCCTATCTCAGTCAGAATAGTCTAGAATAAGAAAAGTTTAATTTTCTCTCACTACTATTTTTATAAATGTTCTAATTAAAATATAAATTCACGAATCATTAAATTTAATTATTAATATTATTGACTAATTTATCCTACTCAAACTTGTTTATTAATTATGGAAAAAAATCCATTATTCCTAAAAATAACAAATCATTTAGTGAACCTGACTTACTCCAAATTTTGCATAAAACCACTACAAACCCTAGTGTAAATTCCTACCTAATTTTTCTAAATTAATTTATGAATTTTTAATTGAAAATTAAAATAAAAAATTCCTCTTAAAATTTTAAAATTTTTAGTAAAATTTTAAAATAATTTTTCCAAAACCCTAGTTGCATACACTAGGTCCCAGTGATTTTCTAGTATTAATCCACTAATTTTTTTCTTTCATTTATAAATCATAAATTTGATTAAAATTAACAAATTCAATAGTAATTTAAAAAATAATTTTATTTCAAACCCTAGTTTCATCATCTAGCTCCCAATAATTTTCCAATCATTTTCTAAATTTTTACTTGCATATTAAAATCAAAAAATCAGTTCAAATTTCAAAAATTCATAGTAATTTTCAAAAAATTATTTTTCTAAAAAACCTAGTTACATCTACTAGGTCCTATTAAATCAAGCACTTTCCCATAATTTTTTGTTTTTTTTCCTTAATACTTAACTCATAAATTCAATAGCAATTTAAAAAATTCATAGTATTTTGCAAAAATATTTTTAAAAAATCCCTAGTTGCATGCAGTAGCTCTTATTTTGCTTCTTGAGGTATTACCTTACACTTATAATCAAATTTACAAAATCATGCTTATTTATTTACAAACTTTTCTTACATTTCTTGAAAATAATAAGGAAACCATAATGGGCCCTGTCATGTACATGAATGATGAAGTCTATCATATATTAGTACAAATATTCATTATTTGTATTTCATGCTTATTTTTCATTATATGGGATGATGTTAAGCAAGTTATTCTTAAACATGTTAATACATCTTTTGCATCACCTCCCTTGTAGCCTCTACCCCATGTTGAGTCATGTTGCATGGTATATTTTTTTCTTCCCTAGGTCACTACCCATCACCAAATATCCTAGTTGACACCCATTGTCCCTCCACCACCTTGACCCATCAATTATCTTCACTCTCCTCCCATAACTACTACTCCTATATGGATAGTAGATAATGTAGTTAGAGATATTAATCAACGTGTTTTTATACTTTCGTTGACCTAGACAAGAGCCCCATCACCCTTCTATTCATACCCATTCTATGCCCAACCCATCTACACAAGCATATTTTCACAAGGCATATGACATTGTTGATCAGATGAGAAACACTTCAACTAAAATTTCCATGTTAGAACTACTTCAAAAAGCTAGTGCATTCAAGGACATTTTTTATTAGGCACTCATTTAGACTTCTATGTCAATTAATTTTATAACCTTCTTATTTTGCATTAGTGGTCAACACTTTAAGAACTATAGAAGATGCAATTTATTTTGATATTGAGGACATGCCTTCTTAGATAGTTATTGATCACAATTTTCCACTATTCATATAAGTTAAATTCAAAACCAACATAGTCAAGATAGTTCTTGTTGATAGTGGTTTCATATTAAATATATACAATATCATATTCTTACAAGCCATGGTCATAGATTTGGCATCCATGCAAAAATCATATAAAAACATTTAAGGGTTTGATGATATACCTTAATATATTAGACACTATTAATTTATAAATCATGGTGGGACCCAAACCCCTCTCTACATAGTTCCAGGGCATGCCAGGTCCTTTCAACTATAATATTTTACTTGAACGACCCTAGATAAATACTATGGGGGCCATTCCTTCTACTCACCATTGATGTATTAAATCTCTACAAATATCCATCAAACAACTACCCATACAAGTATTATTGAACTATAAAGTCATCTTTGACTATTTTTCTAGATGCGACACCATATCTCATAGTATATCCAACACCTCATAGTATTTCTATTGATCACACACACACACACACACGCACACACGCGCACACACACACACACACACACACACACACACACACACACACACACACACACACACACACACACACACACACACACACACACACACACACACACACACACACACACATACAAACACACACACACACACACACACACACACACACACACACACACACACACACACACACACACACACACACACACATATGAGGTTAGAAAGACTAGCATGTCTTGTGTTCCTCCAATTACACTCACACTTTTAGCTCTAGATATTTTATCAATCATAGCAGCTTGAACCATCCCAACTACTCCATCAATCATATTTCTACCACATGTTACATATCCACCATCACCAACAATAATACCAATAGTTCTAGTTGATTCTATAGTTATTCCACCAATCACAAATACCTTGGCAGTAGTACCATCTTTTACTACTATAAATGATGAGACTCTTATATCATAGTTAGCCCTCATGGTAATTTCAAGTTAGCATATGTACATGATGTTGATATAGATTCATAAGATTTTTTAGATGATGATACGACACCCATACTCATAGATAAATATTTGTGTGGATTGAGATTTACACCAATTAGCCCAAGAGAGTATATATGTGTCTCTATAATTCTCATACCACATCCTACAACACTTTTAACATCTTGTACTACACTCACAAGATATACTCCACACTCATGGCCATAATTATACCACTTGGTACATATAGTTCACATGGTTACCTCTATATATATAGATCCCATTATTCAAATTTAGGCAAGCAACACACAACATCATCCATAATTTATGTTACAGATATTGCTTGATCATAGATTGATCACATTACTTATAGTACAACATAGATCTATCAATAGATTGCCACATCAAGATGGTATCCCATTTTATAATTTGAATAAGATTATAGGCCATAATACAAAGTCATCTATAGATTTATAATAGATATTAGATAAACTATAAGATCAAGGCATTATTCAAATTATAGCACCACTAGTAACACTAGCTCCACCACTTCCACTGAAGTCATCTACTAGCAAGACTACACATCCCAGAGTAGAGTCAACATCTCCACCACTAGAGCAACCTTAGTTTCACCTTTGGTATGATGACACCATAAACATAAAATCTATAGCATATGATGATAATCTTGTCTACTTGATTATACATAGTTCAAAATTTCAAAAATACAAAAACATTTAAAAATGTCAAAACACAAAAAAAAGTTTGATTGTATTCATCATCCATGTTTTACATTACTAATATCATACTAGGACTTAAATTTGATATTTCATGCTATTGTATGTTGATGTATCTACATTACTATGCTTCACTTGATCTTCTTTGAGTGTGTCCAATGGTATCCAACTCTTTGATTACTTCACTCTATCCATTAAGAGGGAATCCTACTTATATATTGATACACACATCGATATGAATACCCATTGGGGGCATATTCTACATTACTACACCATCCAAGTTATGTCATTCCTACACTACACATTCCAAGCTATCATGTTGATGTACATTACTTACTAGATCACATAGATTACTATATCAACCTTTCACTAGTATCTATCACTTGTGTATCTCTTAGCATATACCTATTCTTCTATTAAACATGTCTTGCATACTTTCACTCTTACTTTGATTAGTTAGATGTGATTCTATATTTCCATTTATTACATGTTTTCTCTTCTTGCTTAGCATAGCTTGTTAGATTACATTTTTAGTTCCTACTTCTCTCTTGTATTTTCCTTTGGATATTTTCTAATGTCTTTCTCTTGTATTCATGTGTGTTCCTTCAGACATTTGTCAATGTCCTTTTCATGCACTCCTCTATGTGATTATGTCTTCCACACCAACTTGCTTATTTCAATTATATATGTATTTAGCATTTGAACATGCTTTGTGTGATTATTTTCTAATTTGAGTGACATGTGCCCATGTACCTTATTTTCTTGGCCCATGGGGAACCCTTGTATGCTTCTTATTTTGAGTGCTTGTTTGCTTTATTACATCTTTGATTGTTGTAATGCCATGATCCATATCATGCATTTTTACTATTTTTCTTGGATACCATGATGGACATCACGTTCCATCCCTCTAACTAACAACTAATAAAACTAATAGCTAACACTTTTAGCTATAATTTAGTACATTTAACATGCTACTACATTGTTATATCTATCTAGGCATGGCCCTATTGATCTAAAAATCTCTCAAATCAAACCATGTTATATCTTACTTATTATCATTTCTATATCATGTACATTTATAGCTTAACACACTTATATGGATTCTTATTCTAAGGGTAGTCATTATAGGGTACCTATTCCTACCCTCAAAAGAGGGGGAAATAAAGAGTGATTTTTTTATAGAGATCAAAGCTCCTATTGGTTGAAAAAATCTAGTTTTAAAACAACTAATCATCAAACCACTCAAAATAGACCAGGTAGATAGTCAAGATTCTATAAAAATGATCAATTTTAGCTCAAGACAACAACACTAAGGATGGAGTACAACATTAGAAACTAGTGTGTCTTATTTTTAGCACTCCCATCTAAATAGTATAAAAAATAACATTTTTAGAAGCAAGCAAAAAGGTAGGTTTATCTACATTTTTGCATAATCAGACTAGTTCAAATTAGTAGTTTTTAGTACAATTTTCTTAGAGAATCTAGATATATGGGACATCATCCAAAACATGATTGGTCCTCACTTCCATTTTTAGATAGGGTAGTTGATACAACTTCTAGATTAGAATCCATGTTTTAGACACTAGTGATTGGGGGAAAATTGCATAGCACTTTTGTCTCTTTTCTTTCAATTTTCAACATTACCCAAACATTCTTAGTTGTTACATGCCTTATTCCATCTGTAGGTGGTTGGCATCATTTCATAATGGATTTCATACAAATCTAACCTCCACATTCTTGAGTACCTGAGTTCTCAAGTGGCTTCCACATAAGTCAAATTTTTATTTTTAGAGTGGCTTTCATATAATTCTAATCTCAATATTTTATGAGTTACAAGTATTGGCCTAGTTTCTAGTATACATTCAGCTATCCATGCCATAGTATCATATTTATAGGGCATTCACAGGCTTCAAAATCCATCTCATATAGCATACACATTCATATATATTGATATTAGTTCTTAGCTTCACTTCATAAGGAAACAACAGAGCCAAAGGGCTAGCCTTTGTATTCTTGAGCCACTTATTCAGAGGGATTGGACACATAGTCTAGAAATGTATTATCACATGCATGATCATCTAGATTCACTTAGTAGGTGATGATGGAGCTAAAGGTATATCCTTTACATTATTGAGCCACTTTTTGGGGAATTGAGCACTCAACTCCATTTGTAATATAAAATTTTGGTATAGCATCATCCAACACATCTAACATTACTTAACATTACCTATTATCACAATAGGTTTTGTATTGGTTCACGTACCTAGTGAGGTGTATTCATTCCTTTCTCTTTATTTCTCTCTCTCTTACCCATCTTTATATGTTCTTATTTTATATTGCATATAATAAGAAATGATCTACTATTTATTTCCCTTTCATGTATTCATACTTACATAACATGCTTGTTATTCACTATCTAGCATTACTCAACATCACACAACCTTCATGGTCTTCACATTTATAGGTAAGTTTAGGTATGCTCTCTATTTTCCTTTATCCTAGTATTTTTATTTACTACATCACTAAAATAAAGTGGGGAAAATGTAGTCATATAAAATACAAAAAATGGTAACTTGAGCATGGATAAAGATACCTAACCCTTAGGTCCATCTTTTTGCTATTTAGACCCTCTCAATCTTATTTTCACTGATTCCCAATCATTTGTGGCCTTTTAGACATGACCCCAACTAAGCTAGGACCATTTGTTCATGACTAATCCATCCCCCCAAGTCTCATCTACCCAAGATAATATCACCAAAGTTAGATAGTATCATTGGAGCCTAGGGTATCCCCTTTTCAATGCTCTTGTCTAATCATATTTTGAGCCTAGGTTACCATTTTCCTTAATTCCTCTTGTCTATTATGTTAGCCTAGTCTGGTTTCATCTAAACCATGACCAGCAGATCCCTATAAAATCCCATTCAAAGATCATTTGGAAAGGGTTGGAAAATATCATTAAAGCAAGACCACTCAATTAATCTTCCCTATTCTCTACATAAAACTAGCCTATATACTTTCAAGCTAAATCAAGCCTTTAGACTAGACCCTATCCATCTCAATCATACCTAGTTTTATCATTTCTTGCATTTCACTCACTATTACACCAAGCACTCTTAAAGGGAGAAATACATATGGATTTTTCCCTTCTCAGAGTATTGATATGTAGGTAGTGTACCCACACATATGGTGTGAAGCACATTTAGTACATCTTTCACACACTAACCCCTTTTCCTTATTTTCTCAAGCTTATTCAATTACATATAAAATATAAGTACATGAATAAACAGCTCTATAAAGAGCTCTATTGATAACGAGGACCTAAAAATATGTACATAGAATCACACTAAGTAGGAAAACAAAACCCAAAAAGATTAGATCCTAAGGACAATTGCACTAGGGAAGTACTACAGCATCAAATCCCAAGGTGTCTAGTTCTAGTGCTTCTATCCAATCAATAAATGAAGTTCAAGAACTTATTTGTGATAATGTCCTAGTCTTGCATGAAAATTTCCAAACCATGTCTCAATTAGAATAGTCAATAATAAGCTATGTTTAATTTTCTCTATCTCATTACTGTTTTAATAAATGATCTAATTAAAATATAATTTCATAAATTAGTAGCTTTAATTAAGAATATTATTTACTGATTTATCCTACTTAGACTTATTTATTAATTAGGGATAAAACTCCATTATTCTTAAAAATAAAAAATCAACTATGTATACATAATAAAGAATAAATTAGCTTAACCAAGCCAAAACAAATGATCCAAAGGTTATAATAGATATTTTTCATGTTCTCAAAGGTGTCTAAGTGATCTCATAACTCCATTTTGAAGGCAAAACATAAAAACCTTATCATTAGGCCTCTTAGCCTAATACCATCCTCAAGACATTACTACTTGATGACTTAGATAAAAGGATACACAAGATTGAATGGGACCTTAAACCAACATGTAAGTATACTTCTAGGAGTTTCATATGTTCAAGATTTGTTGGTTTTTAGAGGAAAGCTTAGGATTGGCCATTTTGGCCTAAAACTACCTTAAGATTACATAGAATGCAAAGGAGTCACCCTAAGAGGACCTTACTATGCTAAAAAATATACAGAGGATATACATGGTGATCCCAACTAATATTTAAGTTTTGATGTACACTTGACTCTCTTAGCATTAGTTTTTTAGTTCAATCCCTTAGGGATATGAATAATTGATAAGAGTCTAAACCTCCTTAAACCTCTTTAAAACCCTAATAAAGACTTGATGGATAATATCTTGAGAAATTTTCACTCAAATGCATTGAATTATCTTGGGATATAATTTAAACTCATTTTTCACTATTAGGAGGTCCTATTCATGGTATTGGTTTGTATGACTAACTATACAAATGTATGAGAGACCTATATTTTACAAGATTTAATGGTAATTTTAAGTTACATGGATGAATTAAAAACTAAATGTCATTAATGAGGGTTGTTTGAAATATATTTCACATTTTCAAATCACAAACCACTCTTAATTCCTCTTATAATCATGCACTGAAGAGCTAGTCTACAAGTGCTAGTGAAAGGTGACATAGTCACCTAAATGAGCAAAATTTGTAGGTATTAACTATTGGAAAGGTACATTTCATGGTTTAATATTATTTTAAAATATTTAAATATGTTCACACATCTATATTTGAATGTTAAATACAATTCTCATGGTCATCTAAGTAGCTAGCATTAGGTGACTAGGCTTAGTTTCCTAGTAGGCTTGTTTGGGAAACAAGAAAAGATGTTTATTGGCATAGAGAGATGATAAGGGATTAAATTAAAGTCATAAAAACCATTTTAAATACCTCAATGATTTTATCATGCACTTCTCATATCCATAATGGAAAATGGGTAGTTTTTTAAGCTTTATTATCATGCAAGAGAGGGCTAGGATACTTATTGTTTCATGGAGGCCTAATTGGACCACATTTATGGCTTTTTAACTATCATAAGGAGAGGTGGTTGAAAAATTATAATGTTTATGATTTTAATTAGGTTAACCAAGACTGAATTATCTCCTATCCACCCCACCTCCATGCCTAAAATCTCATTGAAGATCACCAACCAGCTAAGGTAAGACATGGAGAGAGCATGGAGCTATTATTAATGCTTGTAATTAATGGTGGAGTGAATGAGGATCATCATGACCTATAATACACACTTCCATTCCATATTATATTCTCTTTACCTTCTCTTATTCTATAAATTGAGGTAAGAAGTCCATTGTATGCATCCCTTGGTTGGTTATGAAGAAGTCTACCCAAATTTTACTTTGTAAACATTTTAAATGAATATAAGGTCTCATTTATATTTTGTTAATAGTTTAGTGTCCTCTATGATTGTTTATTTTCATAATTTATTGATTTTCATCTTTTTTTATAGTTCCTTGTTCTCACCTAGTTGCTAAGAGATTGTCTAAATAGGTCATAGGGTCTGTAGAAGTATTGGTGAGTATGTTTAAACTAGAATCTATAAGTGTCATGAAAGTATACCTTCCATTCATCCTCAAGTCTCATCCACTTAACATAATCTCCATATGAAGTATTTATTCTTATGAGTCTTTAGGATATATTAATTTAATCCTTAGTCCTTATCTTATTCTCAAATATTGTTGAAGGATCAGTTAGAGTGGATAAAAACATATTAGTACACCACCTCCCATTAGTTTAAATTTTGTTTCATGAATCATATTCTATCTCTTTTCATCACCAAGTTAGTAGATTTAGGAATTGATCCATAATTGATTCACCAAGGGAGTTATCTCCAAAACTAGAGGTTCACCTCATCAACTAAGCTAGCCACACTTAGAGGTGATCCCATTATATCAGTTGGATGAGTTAGGCTTGAAAAACCTTGCCTCAAAGGGTGCAAACTAGACTAATAATAATTTTCAACATAGTAAGTGGGACCAAGATTAAATCAAATTGGAGTAACTACTTGTATCATTCGATGATGCTAAGGATATTTAATCACTATAGTGGCATATTTAAAATCAAATTTAATGATAAAATTAATCATAAGGTCTTCATAAAAAGGTGAGAAAGCTAAGTTTTTTGAATTGTCCTTGGATTTTTATAGGATAAAGAGGTACCCTAGGTCTAATCATAATCCTACACCCCCTAATTATCCTAATTATACTAAACAAATTACTATTTTAACCCTTACACTTCTAATGGATAGGCCTAGGAACCATGATTTTATGACCTTAAATGGTGGCATCCCCATAACCTAAACCAATTTTATGATACACTTACTATTTCACTTAAGAGTCTTACATACTTCATAGTGGAAAATTGTACCACTCAAATTGAATACATGGTATACATATCCAACCTCTACTCAATTCAAAATATGATCCAAGAAAATTTGGCAATGAGGTTATTAGCTACTTAGTTTAGAGGTAAGGACTTAAATGGTATAGAGATATACCACTCACTTATATTAACACCTGGGATGAGTTTGGGGAACACCTATTTAAGAATTATGAGGATAGAAGTGACCACTTATATCTAATGAAACAACTTCCCACAATCAAAATGGCTCCCTAAGAGTTTTTGGTAGACTTTAACTATAGGTTTTAAAAGACTTGGGATAAGATCCTAATAGTAGTCAAACCCACCCCTAAATATGAATTTTTGTACTATTTGAGATCCCTCAAATCTGATGTGGCTGTCATGATATAATCCATGGGAGGGAACACACTACTAGATGCTTATGAAGTGGCAATAAGGGAAGAAAATTGTCTAATATAAGTAGGCAAGATTGACCCAAGACCCATCAGTCCTTTGTTCCCAGAGATAAGACCTCTTGTGCCTACCATTTATCCCCTACCAATACCAACTAATCATGATTAGATAGATGCTAATAAGGTAGATAAATTGTTTAAAATTTAAGGACTAATCAAGGCATAGATAAATAAGATATTAACCTTAGAGAGGGAAAAAAATCCACATCATAGACCTCACCAAAAACCATATCAATCTCCCCATCAGAATTATTAGTTCAATAGGCCTCCATATTAGCCTAATCCATAAGTTCAATGTTATATCACTCAAGAAAGGCCTTATAATAACTTCAATCCCAAATCTTCTAGCACTTCTAGAGCATTAGGTCCAACTCAAAACAACTAATCTCAATAAGGTCAATGGTCCACACAATAAGGATAGTCACATGAGATTTCAATCAATCTAAGTGAGGATTCTTTTCAAACCTCCCTTATGCTTCAATATTAGGATCCTTTTATGAAATATATTCAATGTCCTACATGACATAAAGAAGGTCCTTCTATGTAACATGGAGAGACTCGCTTCATGACTCAATATGAAATGTCAAACCAAAAAGTAGTGAGTGGGAGTAAAACATAGTTAGAGATTACTTTTTTTAAATTCCAAGAAGGAGAAAACTCTTTTGAATAATGTGGACCCAATCATATTTGGGGTGGAACTAAGGTGGATAGTCCTATTATAGCCCATATAATGGTCAAAATGAGAGTAGTGGGTGATGACTTAGAATTTGGGAGAATGGATCCTCCATCATCTCAAATATATCAAGAGTATAATGGATAGGATACAGCCCCTAAGACCACCAATTTAGAAGGTTCAAGATTGGAAATGTTAGAATTATAAATATCCACTCATACCTCAAGTCACTTAGGCTCCGAGTCATATTGTTGCTCTTAAGTTACAGTCAAAGGTTACTAACTCTCATATCAACATTTTGGATATATGAATGAGACCCATGCCACCATACAAATGTGGGACACATTATTCATTCTAGGATAAAAAGATATCCTCCAAGAAGAGTTGTCCAAAATTTACATTTAGATAAGTATGTAGAAAAAGTGGGTACAATCCTAGCTAACACCACTGAGTCTAATGAACCCCAACCAACCAAGAGAGATAAGCCCCATCCTTTATATTTTTTTGATCATATAAGATTACTTAGTGCATAATTATATGATAGAAAGTAGGGATAGAACATTTGTCATCCCTAAGTCTATAGTAGAAAAGTTGGGGTTAAAATATGAACCTACTCTAAAGGGATTTTTCAACTAGATGGGTCTCCTACTAATACCATTAGTGTAATCAAGGATATAAAAATATTCTTAGTTGCTTATGATAATTATTCTATATCCAAAGATGTTGTAATGGTTGATCTCCCACCCTATTTGCCTTGTGTTTGCCTATATATTTCACTTCTAAGATATGAGGTTATCCCTCTCTTAATTGGTATTATATGGTCTTTAAGACTGGGTATGGAGCAAAGTTTCCCATCAGATTTGAACCTACCTATAGGTTTTATTTAGAACCCTACATGCCTAGTTTGTCTAATGTCAATTACACTATCATATATGAAGATGGAACACCCTAATGATCAAGAGCCAATTAAACCAATTGAAGGCATATCAGACTTACTTCTTGATGAATTAGGGGGAAATAACCATGTCTATTATCCATATAAGATCATTGAGGAATTAGAATTGGGGATATATTGTATGCATGAGAAAGAGGCTATCATACTATCTCTTACTAACCCAATCCAAGATCATGATGGAGTATGGAGTTTATTCTTTGATGGATGTAGGTAAAAGAATGGAATTGGGGTAAGTTTCATTCTTGTCTCTACTTATAATAAAATATACTTCTATGTTATGAGATTCTAATTTAGCTACACATGCAATACAATAGAGTATGAGGCCCTCATTCATGCACTCCAATGGGAAAGAAATAAATGCATTACACTCCTATAATCCATGAGACACATTGAGTTAGTAGTGCATCAGATGTGAGGGAAAAATTTAGTCAAGAATCCACTCTTGAAGGCATACAAGTATGTGGTTTGGGACTTATTAGAATACTTTGAGGCCTTTGACATTTTCTCAATCCCAAGAAGGGTCAATCAACATGCAAACTAGTTGGTAGTCATAAGATCATAATATGGCATTCTAAGTGGGATCAATAACATGAAATATTAGTCTAAAATCAAGGTAGTTTATAGACCTTAAGTCCCTAATAATGAGATCATCTATAAGGTCTTTAAAAATGATAAGAAAATAACATTTTTCTTGTAATAGGAGGAAGAATTTTGCTCAAAAAACCAAGGCAAATTACAATAATAGTATGGTGACCAAATGGTCTAATTAAGAAAAAAAGCTATACAAGGGATTAGAGACCTTGGGAAACATATTAAATAAGGATTATTAGTTAAGAAAGGACAAGGTTAGCATGTCAACAAAAAAGGAACATTATGAGAAGGCTATGTTTAAGGATAAGCTTCTCAAACTTGGTAATGTGAACACAAAGGAATAATAGGTAGCCTTCATAGAGTTGTGTCAAATATTTACAAAAATATTTGAGTGGGAATACAATGATTTGAAGGGGTTTGACCCTAGTTTTTTCCATCATACTATGGAATTGGAGGTAAGAGATAATCCTATGAGATAAAATCAAAGATTGATCAACCCCAAGATTGAAATTCTCATGAAGAAAGAGTTGACCAAGATAATTGAGTCCAACATCATCTTCCCCATCAAAAAATCTTCATGGGTCTCTAATATTGTGCTTATAAGGAAGAATAATAGGGAGATGAGGTTGTGTGTAGACTTTATAGATATCAACAAGGTGTCATTGATAGACCACTACCCTTTATGATCTATGGATCACATTATCCAAAAGTTTTTGGGTTCACAACATTTCTCCTTGATTGATGGATACTCAAGATACAATCAAGTGTTAGTGAAAGAGGAGGACCAACACAAGATTGGATTTACAACCAAGTGGATAACTTATGCTTACAATAATATCTCCTTTGGGTTGTCCAATATAGGGGCTACCTTCCAAAGGGAAATGGATGTAACCTTTCAAGGACTCATCAATAAAATGGTGCTCATCTAACTTGATGACATCAAATTATTTTCTAATTATTATGAATATCACTTAACACACCTAAGTCTAATATTTGATAGGCACATGTAGTATGGGGTTTCCTTGAATCCCAAAAAATCTTTTCTTGGGAATACAATGATTTGAAGGGTTTATATAATGAGAGATATACATGTGTTGAAAATCATTTGATATTATTTATGAGAGTTCTAAAAACATTTGAGCACATAATGTCTAATAACATAATATATGTCATAGTGGTTCACCCTAGCATTAATGACTTTATTTATAACTAATAATTGAGAGAAAAGAGAGCATGTGACCAAATACATATAATATGGCATATAATTTAAGGTCACCAAGTTGGTAAGGGGTAGGGGACTATGTGATCACTTGGTAGTAGATGTGAAGTAGGATAAAGAAATGGTTTTGGCAATACAAGGTGACCACCAAGTTGTTGCACCTACATCCCCTTCTAGCTGGACTCAAGATATGGTGAAATTCCTTCAAATAGTATAATGTTGTATAGGGATAGGTAGGTACCATAGGTTGAAATTAATCCCTTATGTATTGGTTGATGGAGTTTTTTTTCATAAAATATATTGATGGAATACTCTTAAGGTGTGTATAAACTAACCAGGTTGATAAATTCTTGCACCAGTTTCATGATGGACCCACATGAGGGAACTTTATATGCAATAATATAATAATAAGGATAATAATATTAGGATAATTTTAGACAATTTTTTTCAAGTACCCCCATTCTTGGGTAAGAAGGTGCTAAAATTGTGCCATGTTCATAGGGAAACAAAGACTAACTACCTTGACCCTCAAACCTATCCAAGAGGAAAAAAACTTCATGTAGTAGGATATATTCTTTGTATGTATGATTAAACATCAATTTATTTTAGGATACAAGTGTTTTTTTATTTCTACGTACTACTTTGGTATGTGGGTGGAGGCAGTAGCACTTAAAGAAACAAATGAGAGCTTAGTTTTAGAGTTCTATGACATCCTATTAACCATATTTGGGATCCCTTCCACCATCATATTAAATAATGTACTATATTTCCATAGTGAAAATGTGATTTAATGGTCTCTCAAATATGGCATATACCTCAACACTTCCTCCAAATACTATTCACAAGGTAATGGACATATATATTCCACCAACAAGAATCATAAGGAGTACTATGGAGGACAATAAAAGGGAGTGACATGCCAAACTAAGAATAACCTTATGGTTAGATAGGATCACTCCCAAGAGGGATACTAGTAATTAAAAATACCTTATTATCTATGGAAAATATGTAATGTTAACTATATAACTTGAACTACCATCCTTGGAGCTCACACATCAACGTAAACTAATGGAGAGTGATGTCATGGAGGTAAGGATGAATGAATTGAGGGAGTTTGAAGAGATAAGAGATAATGTTATGCATGTAATGTGGTCTATAAAGATAAATTCAAGAGGTTATTTGATAATATAGCTTCATCAAAGACCTTCCAATAAGGTTATATTGTGCTCAAGTTGGATGAAGATTGAGATAAACTAGGTAAGCATTCAAAGTTGGATAGCCTATTGAGTGGACCATACATTATTACCAAATACAAAGAGAAAAATGATTTCCAATTATCAAGGATTAATGTTGAGTAACTACCTATCCTTATAAATGTGTTTTTCCTTAATTATGGTTATTAGGAGGACACATACCATCTTTTTACATAGTATTTTTGGTCTCCTTTCTTCTAAATGTTATGGCACATGAATTGTTATTTGCTTGTTTGGTTATGTTCTTATTGTTTCTTATTGTGTTCCTTTGCTATGTTCCTTTATTTATTATTGTGTTTATTTTAGACATGTTACTTTACTTAACTTATTAAAGTTATTTGTCATGAAGTGTTATCTCGGTCAAATAAATCTCTCATATGAACCATGACTATCATATAAGAAATTCTAGGTCCTCTTGACCTACAAGCAGGTCAACCCTTTAGAGTCACCCATGATGTTGACTTATTTATTCCCTTAGTATTATAAAGGGGCAAACCTATGTCCATGAGTACCTGAGCTCAACCTTGGTCACCCTTTTATGTCTCTTGAAGTGTCAAGGTAGTTCAAAAAAGGGATCACTTGTCATCATGTTAAAGAAACATGTTCAAGTGGTATACCCCTACCAAGAAGTGTCATGGTGGTCATCTTATAGTCCTTATAGAGACTATGTCAAGTGTCCAATATATGTTATCTATGTATAAAATCTCATGAAAATTCTTAAGATGGTCATTATGACCCAAATCATTCATGTAAGAGGTGATTTATGATGTTGAAGCCATAGCCAGCCATGTGAGCTTGCCAACAGCCTACAACATGAGGTAGAATTTAGGAGAGTGGGGAATAGTATGAAGAAATATATTTAACTCTTATTTTAAACATTAGAATAATTTAAGATTATTTATCAAATTTTAAGTCATATCTTTTAATTGATGCTTCATTTAGAATTATGCATGCATTACCTTAAAAAAAGGGCGTCTAACCATGTAAATAATGTTATTTTAACCCCTAAATAACCATAAATACCATAAATTATACCTTAAAATGTATCCATTATCACCATAATGCCATTATATAATGGTTTCTTAAGCAAAAGGGTCTCCTTGTAGAATTTAAATGCTTTTATGAACCACCAAAGGGGGCCCACATGTGTGAAGAATGGCTTTTAACCTTACATCAACCCATAATCCCTATTTTTAATCTTTTTTTACTCCCCATTTTTATCTTCCTTCCCACCAATAACATTTAAAGATATAAAAGCCTAATAAAATGCAAAAAAGTGTTGTTTTACAGGTGTTTTCAAGCATGCATAGATCCGTATAGTATGGTCATGGTTAAAAACAGGTTAAGAATAGTTAGAGGAAATTCAATTAAAACATTAGATGATATAATCTATGAGTTTTAGATTTAAAAGGATAAAAAACTAGCCCCTCCTCTTCATCACTCATTTTAGTAGCCTTGGATAGCCTCTCATGTTCTTGTTCAGTGTATAATGAAGAAAGAAAATTATGACCTAAGATATTGGACATAGGAAGGGGGTATAATGGTATTATAATAATTATAATTATTTTTTAGATTGATAATCCATGATTTATGAACAATGGTTAAGAATCCAGGCAAACTATTTTATTATTTTTGGAATATTGGAGTTATATTCCTAAATAATTATGGGGTTGAGAAATATAAATTAGTAAATTAGTATACTTTAATTAGCATACTGATTTGTGTAAATAGATTATATTTTTGACTTTTCTAAATATAGTAAAAAGTGAGAGAGATTAGAACTTATCTTATTTTGGCTGATTTAGACTGAGACAAGGTTTGATATTAGAGGAGCAAGACTAAAAAATAGTTAGAAATAGGTCTCTAGACTTCATTTATTGATTGTATAGGATCACTAAAAATATGACACCCTATTTTACAACATTTGAGTCTTATTATAACATTATTATCCTAAGGTTGAGATCTTTCTAGGTTCTATTTGGAATGCATGTGTTGTTGTGTCACTAAAATTTTGAGGTCTAGGACCTTGAAAAGTTTGTTGTGTGCCTATTTTAATCTTCAAAATCCTTAGGATCTCCCAATGCTTAAACTTGAATGAAAACTTGGGAAAGAGAGAGAAGTGGTTAGTGTGTAAAATATATGCTAGATGCAATTAACACCCCGTGTGTGGGCATGATGCTTACATACCAATATTATGAAGATTGATCAAGCTAATGTAGTTCTCCTATTAAAGTGCTTGGTGTAATTTGTGTATGATCAATGCAACTAGAATTCAAAATTAGATATGATTCAGCTAACTAGGGACTAGTGTAATTACTTAAATAGGCTTTGAATAATATTGGAAGGCTATATGCAAAGAATAGGGAAGAGTGCTTGAGTGTACTAGCGTGTATTCTTGCATCTCTCTTGAAAATGAGTACCAAACCTTTTAAATTGAATTTGAATGAGATTTTATAGGGAAAATAATGGTCATGGTTTAAATTAATTCATGTGAATCTAATAGGAAAAAAGATAAGGAACCAAAATAATCTGACTATTGGAGGCAAAAGTGAACTTGGACAACAACACCAAAAATAGGACACCTTAGGTTCTAGTGCTCCTATCCTATTTGGGTGATATTGTCCTAAGGTGATGAGACCTACTTGTATATATTTGGGCCTAAAAGGGATGCCTAGGTTTGAAAGGGCTAAGGTTAAAAAGCTTTGGATGACTAGGAATCAATGAAAGAAGTAGCCTAGAAGGGTTGTGTGACCCAATAAGAGGAACTATGGATTAGGTGTCTTATCCATACTGAAGCTGTATAATTTCACACTTTACATGACTAAATTTTCCCTCCTCCTTTATTATATTGATGTAGTAAAGTGGAATACTAGGATAAAGGAAAATAAGAAGCATACCTGAACTTACTTGTAAAGGTGAAGCTCATGAAGTTGTGCGATGTTAGATGCGCATAGAGAGCACACTATGAATTTTGAATCTATAATAAAAACATAAATTAGATTAGTTATTATTAGATACACTATATCTAAAATAAGAATTTACAAAATCTAAGTAAGATGAAAAGAAAGGAATGAATACAACTAACTGGGTACATGAACCAATACAAAACCTATTGTGATGTTAGAATGTGTTAGATGATGTTGAGTGTGTGTTGAATCAAAATTAATATCATGAACATAAATAAGTGCTCAATTCCCTAAAAATTGGATCAATAATGAAAATTTTGGCCCTTTATATCCATCATCACCAACTATGTGAATTTAATGAATCATGTGTGTATTATTCAATGTCTAGTTTGTGTCCAATCCCTCTGAATAGGTGGCTTAAGAATACAAAGGTTAGTTAGACCATTGGCTCCATCATTGCCCTATGAATTGAAGATATGAAATGATACTAGAATACAATATATGTCATATGATATGGCTCATGTATCCAATGGATTTTGTGTAAATATGACAATGTGGCATGAATAGCCTTAATAGATGCTACAACTATCCTTTCTTAGTCATTTCAAAAGATGGAGGGTAGGCTTGTATGAAATCCTCTCCAAAATTAATACAAATTTTTTATGTGAAAGCCAACTAGGGAACTTGGGTACTCAAAAACATAAACTTATATGAAATTTTAACTCAAATGTGATGCCAACCACCTATAGATGTAGTAAGGCATGTAATTATTGAGAATACTTGGAATAAAACTAAACTCAAAAAGAAAAGAAGATCAATGTGTCATGTACATTGCTCCTAATCACTAATGTATAAAACATGTATTTTGATCTAGAAGTTATGCCAACTACCTAATCTAAACTAAAAGTGAGAACCATCACATTGTGCATGATAACCCACTATATATGAGAAAATTATATTGAAACTGTTGAATCTCACTGATATAGAAGTGTAAAAACTATCCCTAAACTAAAATTTTTGCCTATTTTTGGAAACCTTTCGCATTTTTATGCCTAGATAGGAGTTTCAAAATGTGTAAACCCCTATGTTTGGTTCTACTATCCATTTTTTATGTTATTATTCAATGTGAAAACTAACTACCGATCTGAAATTGTCATTATTTTTTTGCTCTAGTTTGACTAGTTTAACCTCTAGATTTTGTACTGTGTGTTCTGATTGTTGTTTCAAATATTAGGAGGTTTTATCTCTATGACAAACCCTTGTGTGATGCTCCCTCTTCTTAGGATAGGAATGATGAACCTGTAATGACTACCCTTAGAAGAAAAGAGTCCTTTAAATGTGTTAAACTATATAGATACATTATATAACATTGATATTTGACAAGATGTCTTTGAATATAGCAATGTTTGTATTAAGAGATTGTTAAATCAAAAGGGGTATGCCTAGATATATATAACAATGTAAGAGCATGTGAAAATTACTGGATTAGACTGGTAATGTTAGATATTAGTTATTAGTAACCATGAAGGGATGGAGAATAATGTCCATCATGTCATCCAAGAAGCAACATAAATGTAGTACTGGAATCATGACATTTCATAGAATGAGGAGCAAACAATAAAACAATCATATGAATCAAGAAACAAGAAGCACAAATGGGTGGCCAAGGGGCCGTACAAACAAAATACATGAGAACATGTCCCTCAAATTGAAAATCAAGCATACAAGGTATGTTCAAATGCCACATACACATATAAGTGAGAAAGAAAAGTTGGAATGAGAGCTACAAGCACATGAAAAAGTATAAACAAAGGACATTTTAAAACATCCTAAGGCACAAAAAGGAGACAAGATGTAACTAGAAAATGTAATCACACAAGCTACATTAAGTAAGGAATGAAACCAAGAGTAAGAAATGGAAGACACAAACACATCTAACTAATCAAATAAAATGTGAAAATATGCAAAACATGTGTAGTAAAAGACTAGGTATATGCTAAGAAACACACAAGTGATAGGTACTATGAGATGTCGATGTAGTAATCTATGTAATCTAGTAATGAATGTGCATCAATATGATAACTCAAGGTGTGTAGTGTAAGAATGACATAACCTAAATGGTATAGTCATGTAGAAGAATCCCCCAATGGTTTTGTATATCAATGTATGTCTCAAATGTAGATGTAGAAATGCCCCCTCAATGTGTAGAGTGAAGTAATCAAAGAGCTAGATGTCACTATACACACTCAAAATATATCAAGTGAAGCATGGTAATGTAGAAAATTGACATATAATAGCATGAAATAGTGAATGTAAGTCCTATCATAATAGTAGTAATGTAAACATGATTGATGCATACAATCAAAAAATATTTTTGGTGTTTTTGTAATTTTTTGAATGTTTTTTGTATTTTGAAAATATTTCAACTATGTACAATCAAGCAGGAGGTAATATGTACAATAAATTATAGAAATAAATTATGTACAAGAAATGCATAAAAATAACATACTATACATTAAACCTACGTAAATGCATAATGTTTAATGGATTTTTGAGTTTCTTTCCTTCAAGTGAGGCTAGATGATATATTTTAGGGATAAGTTTTTCAATAATGATGTAAGGACCTATCCAATTTGGTTTGAATTTTCCTTTTGTTTCTTCTTTGGAATTAACATTACGAAGGTTATCTTTAAGAATAAGATCATTAACTTCAAATTATCTAATGTGCACTCACTTATTGTAGGATCATTGGATACATTTTTGGTAGATTTTGAGGTGTTTTGTAGCTTGAATTCGTGTATGATCTAACTGTTTGATCTGGTGTAGATGTTTTTTGTGATACTAGTCATTAGTAAGAATACCTTTAAGGAAAACACAAAGAGATAGGTTTTTATAATTATAATGGTAGAATCAATTCTGTACCATAAATGAGTGAATAAGGGGTAGACCTCGTGGGCATACAAATGTTGGTACAGTAGGTCCATAATACAAAAACTAGTTGATTTTGCCAATCATCACCAAATTTGGTTACTATTTTGTTCAAAATTTTGTTAATTATTTTGTTAGTGGTGTCTACTTGACCATTTCCTTATGGGTAATATGGAGTGGAGAAAGTGTGTTTAATTTTGTATTTGGTACAAAAAAATTGATAGTTCTATTCTTAAATGATGTTTCATTATAAAAAATAATGGCTACAGTAGGCCGAAGCACAAAATAATAAGAGTCATGATAAAACTAAAAATGTCTTTGCCTATGGTAAATTGAGGTAGAATGGCTTCCACCCATTTGGTAAAGTATTATGTAGCTATGATTATGAACTTATGTACATCAGTGGACTCAAGGTTGATTTTTCCAATGAGGTTAAATCCCCATAACATGAATGGCCATGGAGAGACAATAGTTTGTAATTATTTTGATGGTGCATGTTGTAAGTTACTATGTCATTGACATTTATCACATAGATTTGCATATGGTGAAAATTCAACTTCCATGGTAGGCCAGTAGTACCCTTGTCAGAGGAGTTTATATGACATGGTTTTTTACTGAAATGACCACCACACTCACTATCATGTATTTGAGTGAGAGAAATTTTGGCTTGTATTGAGGTTAAGTACCATAGTAAGTGTCCATAAAAACATCATTTAAAAAGGTCTATGCAAATGAATACATAACAAAGTGCTTGTTTTTTAATTTATGTCTGTCATTTTGGGAGAAAGTGTCTAGTGTAATAGATTTGTTGAGAAAATTTTAAATGTCAGTGAACCATTCTAGGGTCATCAAGCTTTGTGTAGTAGCTAAAATGAAAAGAGTGATCAAATATATGTTAGATATTGATGGTGATTATAATCATTTAATTGTATAAATTACTTAATCATCATTGATACTAATGGGAATGAGTGATGTGGCACTGGCCATTATATTTGTGTGTCTATTATCTTTTCAAATAGTACCTTCAATAGAAAAATAATAAAATTGGTATGATAGACACTACACCATGTTATGGGATAGGGTAAGGTGTTCTTCTTTTATTTGATAACATTATTGACTTGGTTAAACAAGTGTTGGGGATCATTGAAGATCTAAAGATATTTTCTTTGGAGGGATTGTGCAGTGAAAATTCCTAAGATATGTTATTCATATTCTACTATGTTTTTGGTGCATGAGAAACTTAATCAATATGTTATGGGAATTGTTTGGCTAAAAGGATTGATAAAGAAAATATCTACCATGTGCTAGATGCACATCAAGAACCATCAAATAACATTACTTAGGTATCTAAATGAATAGAGTAGGTAGTAAAATCATCTTTGAATGTGTTACTTAAAAGTTTTGTACCTGATAGTGGTACTACTACCAAATGGTATCTAGTGATTTGGCCTTTTATCAATTTTTATAAGACTATTTTAAAGTCAAATTTTGTTAATAAAATAACCCATTTGATGATACGGCCAAAAATATGTGGTTTGGCTAGTAAGAATTTTAAAGGGTCTAATTTTGTGATAACATGAGTCTCATTATTTACCATGTAATGTCAGAGTTTTTGTTTGGCAAAAACTAATGTGAGACATAAATTTTCTATTGGGGAATAGTTTTTTTCATAATCAACCAATGTACAGATGATGTAATAAATTACTCATTTGGTATTTTGATCACCATGTTATGTTAAGAGTGCCCCTTAAGCATGATCTATTGCTGAGATATAGAGTAAGAAAAGATTCTCTAGGATAGGTGGTACTAAAATGGGTGGACTAAGGAGATATTGCTTAGTTGTGTCAAAGTTTTTTTCACAAGATTGATCCCAAATAAATTTTGTATCTCTCCTAAATAAGTGGGTGAAGGATTGTGCCTTATCAGCAAACTAGGATATGAAATGGTGGATTGCTTTAATCTTGCCTTGGAGGGATTAGAGCTATTTTAAGTTGGTAGGAGGTGGCATATCAATAATTGCTTTGACTTTTTTAGGATCAATTTTGATGCCCTATTGAGATATGATGAAGCCTAGGATTTTGTATGATGTGACTTTGAATACACATTTTTTGGGGTTTAATCAAACATTATATTGTCTGAGTCATGCAAATATATTTTGTAAATCAATATCATGATGTTGTCATTATTTGGATTTAGCTAGTATATCATCAACATAATCCTTGACAATGTGGTGAATTAAGTCATGAAAAATGTGTGTCATAGTACACTAATATGTGGTTTCAACATCTTTTAATCAGAAAAGGCATGATTATGTAACAAAATGTATCCCATGGTGTTTTAAAAGATGTTATTTCTTGATCTTCTTCAATGATTTTGATTTGATTATAACCAACAAAACCATCTATAAATGACAACATTCTATATTTAATAGTGGAATCTACTACCATGTTAATATTTGGTAAAGGGAAATTATCTTTGGGGCATGCTTTATTTAAATCTCAAGAATCAGAACAACATCAAATTTGTCCATTATGTTTGACTATGAGAAATATATTGGAAATCCATTCAGGATGTGCTAATGGGAAGATGAAATAAACATCTAAGAAGCATTGGATTTCATCTTTGACAAAAAAATCCACCTTAGGATGCATTTTTTGAATTTTTTATTTGATTGGTTTGGCATTAGGGTGTAAGGGAATCTTATGGACTACTATAAATGTATCAACTCTTGGAATATTTGAATATGACCAAGAAAAGAGTTCTAGAAAAATTGATAATGCTTGATAAATATTTGCATCATCTTCCTTTCTTTAGGGAAATAGCTAATAAGACAATGAGAGGATCTTTGTTGGTTCCAAAATTGAAATTTACTATTTCATCATTAAGTAATGTGGAATGATTGAGTGTATATGGAGTTATAGGTATAGTATTATCTAAGTCAATTGATATATCAGGAGAAGAATCTATACTTTCTCCAAAGTATGCTTGGGTATTTGTGTGGTTTAGAAATATATTTCTATGGTAATAAGAAGGGTGGTCTTCATATGCACCTAGTAATTGTAAGAGGGATTCATCATTAAATAATGTATCTAATGTGAACATGTCGGGTGAGGCTATGTCATTGATAAGATCAAGCTAGATCAATGATAATGTGGAAGTGTTATTAACTACATTATCAATGCATACAATTGGTGGACAAAATTTTATGTGTTATGAAAGGGTGGGAGAGGATCTATGTTGATTAAGGATAAACTAGTATCCTAACCCTTTCAAGTTATGTTATGTGGATGCCTCGATAGGATTGACTATTCCTTGTTCATGTTTCCCAAGTCCTTTGCCCTGATATCCCATCTTATTAGCATATTTAAGTATAAAAGGTGATGTGAATTTGTAATAGTTGGTGTTACTATAGGGTTTTAATTTTTTTGATGGTGTGTGTAATCTGAGGGTGTATTGTGAGTAATAGGTTACATAGCTATGTTACCTAGATTAAAGTGCAAAATATAATTCTATAGAGATTTAACTACTTGTAAATATTTAAAAGGCTCACAATCTATTGGGCATGTGTATATGTAACCTTTATGACTAAACTTTATATAAGCATGGAGGGTGGATAGGATTACATGCATATCATGAATCTAAGGTTGACCAAGTAATAGATTATAATTAAGGTCATATGGAATGACTTGGCTAATTGTTGGTAATGTTTTGGGTCCTAGGGTAATATTGAGTGATATTTGACCCATTACATTTTTTGGAATATTGTTAAAACCTCTAATGTTAATATTAGAATGGTCTAAATCTTTAGGTTGTATGTTAAGACTTTTAAGAAAGGATATGTTTCAAATATTAAGTATTGAATTATTATCCACTAGTACTCTTTTGACTCCCACATCATTAATTTGCAATTGAATATATAAAGGTAGATTTTGTTTATTGATGTGTTGTGGGGGTAAATACTCTTTTTCAAAAGATATATTCTTTTTAATCCATTGCATTATGTTAAGGATGGATGCAACATAAGCTAACTTAGTGGAAATAAGGATTCTAGTATTGTGAAGGGCTGCATACAATACATCTTTGTAAATGTCTAATCATTAAAGGAGCTTGAGAATAAAAATTGTATCTAAAGGAGAGATAGTCTGAGTATTAAAGCTATGGATGTGGGTACAATTAACTTGAATATCTTCATAAACTTAGGTGATAACATGGAGCACATGATCTACTATAGGAATAAAGCTTGTAGTAGGTATGGGATAAAAGCTAGATGTACCAATTTTGAAAGGAGGGATAAATATAACCACTAGCATTTGTTGACATCTAGTAATGATAGGGAGATACTCAAAAATAGCCAATGAGTTATATTCATTGAGGCAAAAAGCATGAAAGTGGAATGAAATGCATGTAATTTGAGTGATTATTTGTGAAAAGCTATATTTATAAAGAGTGTCTAATAGACAAGATAACAAGTAAGAGATAGAAAATGTGAAATTGTGCCTAAGGGCATATAAAATTTTGATAGACAACATAACATTTTTTATTTGTTGAACATAATGAATCTAAACACTTTTCCATATGACAAATAGAGAGTAAACGATAGAGAGCATGATTTTGTGTCTAAATTTATAAAGAGCTTTGAGTGGCAACATAATATTTCTAACATGTTGAACATAATAAACTTGAATATTGTTCCATAAGAGATATGGAGAGAATGTGAAAGGCATATAGAAATCTTATGTAATTTTAGTAATAAATGTTGTAATATCATCCCTTAGTATGAAATTTAAAAATGAGATGCATAGAATGAAACTTTTTACTAACATATGATAGACTTCATCATTCATGCACATGATAGGGCCCATTATGGTTTCTTTGTTATTTTTAAGAAATGTAAGAAATTTTGGAAATAGCTATGCATTATTTTTGCAATCTAGCTATAAATGTAAGTCGATACCTCAAGAAGCAGAAAGGAGCTAGTATATGCAACTAGGATTTTAAAATAATTATTCATTGAAATTACTATAATAATTTGAAAAATTTTCTATGAATGTGTGTAATTTAGCTTGAAAAATTTAAGAAAAATATTTAAATATTTTGAAAAATAACAACATATTTTTCCTAGTGGTTTGAAGGTGTTTGTATACAAATATGACTAGTATGTGAAGACTAGGGTTTGGGTGAATTTTTTGAAAATATTTCAATTAATTCATAGTTTTATAATTTTTAAATTTATTAAAAATTAATAAAATATTTCCAAAAATCATAACTAATTATCCCTAGGGTTTCTATTCAAAAATTTGAAGTAAGTCACGTTCACCAAATGTTTTATTGCTTTTGAAATATTGGAGTTATATTCCTAAATAATAAAGGGGCTGAGCAATGTAAATAATTAAATAAATATACTTTAATTAGCCTACTAATTTGTGTAAATAGATTGTATTTTAGCCTTTTCTAAATATAGTAAGAAGTGAGAAGGATTAGAAATTAGCTTATTTTAATTGATTTGAAATGAGACAAGGTCTGATACTAGAGGAACAAGACTAAGAAATACTTGGAAATAGGTCTCTAGACTTCATTTTTTGATTGGACAAGAGTACTAAAATAGGACACCCTATTATTTGTCACTATAGTCCTTTTCTAGCAATGTTGTACTGAGGCTAAGAGCTTTATGGTTTTGTTAGGAATGTTTGTGTTACCCTGTCATTGAAATTTTAGGGTATAAGACCTTGCAAAGTTTGCTATGTGCCTATTTTAATCTTAAAAACCTTTAAGAGCTCTTGTTTCTTGAACATGAATTTAAACTTGGGAAATAAAGATAATGGGTTAGTGTGTAAAATTTAAGCTAGATGTACTTCACACCCCATGTGTGGGCACACTGCTTACATACCAATACTCTGAAGAGGGATCAAGCTAGTGCAATTCTCCTATTGAAGAGCTTGATGCAATTTGAGTATGATCAATGCAAATATAATAAAAAATTAGATGTGCCTCAACTATTTAGGGATTGGTTCAATGACTTGAATATGCTTTGAATAATATTGGAAGGATGTATGCAAAGAATAAGGAAGAATGCTTGAGTGTACATGCTTTTATTCTTGTATCTCTCTTGAAAATGAGTGTCAATCCTTCTAAATTGACTTTGAATGGCCTTTTATAGGGAAACTAATGATCATGGGTTAAATAAATTTGCATGAGGCTGACAAGGAAAAATATAAAGAACTAAAAGAATCTAACTATTAGAGGAAAAAGTGAACTTAGATAATAGCACTAAAAGTAGGACACCTTGGGTTCCAATGCTTCTTTCCTATTTGGGTGTTATTTTACAAAGGGGATGAGACCTGGGGGGATGGATCTGGGCTTGAAAGGGCTACCTAAGTCTAAAAGGGCTAAGTCTAGAAAGCTTTGGATAACTGGGAATTAGTGAAAAAAGTAACCTAAAAGGGTTGTGTGAGCCAAAAAAAGCACCTATGGATTAGGTGTCGTAGTCATACTATATGACTACACAAACAAACTAGTATTCGTCATCTACATAGGGTTAATCTTGGAATAGTTTTAGTGAATTTTTAACTAGTTTTAATAGAATGGTAGTTATATATGTCTTATACAATCCTTAAATGTAATTATACTTTACCTTATACCCCAACTTGGTACATTTGACCTTCCTAGAGCATGAAAATATTCATATGGTCACACTCACAGGTTACAAATAGTAGTTCTTGGCATTTTGGAGCCTTCAATGCACAATATATGTCCAAGATAGTTTATTGATTGTAGTAATGTCCTTTTAAGATATACATTCAAGTTTTCTCATAATTTATGGTGTTCCTAATGATAAAATTAACAATCAACTCCTTCAAGCTCCTGTATTCAAGTAAAATTCCTTATCTAATTTGACCTTCATTACAAGTGTGAATAGATTATTTCATGGTGTTGACTGCTAAAGATAATTCAAACACTATGGATCATGTAGAGGCATTGTATTCATGTATAGTATCCCCTCATTTAGAAGGATCAATCCTTATTATGGCTCTCAAGACTAGGAAATCATGAACTATCCTCCCAATCATTTCATAGATTAGGTAAATAAATTTTAAGGTTCATTAGCATTGTTTAAGTTATTTTTGAAATCCTAGGTTTTAGTTTCTCCCTTCATATGTTTGATTAACTAGATCCAAATGTTTTGCCTTGTTGAGTATATAAATAGGGGTTTATAGGGTCCATATAAGTGGTCTTGAATATGGAATAATAGTCCATATGGAACCTCTTACAGAAAATATACTATGTAATTTTTGCATTAAGCCATTTCACCCCATGGTAGGCTCTGGTTTATAAATAAAGAAATTCACAAGACCCTATGACCATAACCTACAAGTTTAATCCCTTGTTCCCAATTATAAGGTATGAAAACAAGGTAAATTTTTTCATAATACCATGAAGGGTCAATGATATTATGATAAAAGGGGTTTATTAAAGTGTGGATATTTTTGAGAAGATATGACCAAGTTTAGAAGATCAACTCAAGCCTAACCTTTAAATGGTTTTCAAAAACCATCATATAACTAAACCTATAAAATGCAAGGATGGATCATATGTTATGAAAGATGAATACCTCAAGAATGTGATTTGGATTTAGGTAAGGTGAATTGGGTCTCAAACATAGTATAACAAGCCATATCTTGTTCATGAACTTATGTAAGAACCCCCTTGGCAATCATACACCTAGACCATCACATATAGAACTACAAGAAATATACCTAAAACCTTGAATGTGATATTATATATGCACATGGAGGAGAGAGATAAAGTATAGGGAAATAATACAGATACTATGTGGTTAAGAGGTAAAATAAACTTGAAAGGATAGCCAAAACAAGATGACTTAGGAATGAATAGTATCATATGGCATATGAGTCTGCCTAGTTAGTTGAGGTGTCTAGATGACTTGATGATAGTGGAAAATAATTCTCAAATGATCCCATTTTTGATGAAATCAATATTATTCAAAACCCCTATAGTTACAACCAATTTGAGAGAGGTGTCTGGTCTTAGTTAGACACCCATGACACATAGGCCTATGTGTATAACTATAAGGGAATCCTAAGAGCATAATTGAGGGAGGCCCAGTTCAAAGGGTGTTAAAAACCCCTAATAAAATGTTACATGAGATAAAAACCCTATAAAAAATAGATAAAGAGAGGCATAGGTCCCACTCAAGCCTCTCACATTAATTGGTGTAAATACTTAGACTGTGCAGTGATGGTCATGGTAGACCTACAAGAGAGAAGGATAGAGATGGAGGTCTAAACAATTTAAGGTAGATGAAAAAGGATGAAATAAAATGGGAAAGGATTTTAAGATGACATATAAGTGACCAATACACCTATAAGTGGCTTAGAATCTTGAAGCTCAGTTTAGGCCTATAAAGCCTAGAACCTTTCTTAGGCCTTAAAATGCCAAATTCATCATTGTGACAGACTCAAAATCCCATGGTACACCTAAGGCCATGAGGACATTAATGATGATTATATAGGTACTAAATAAGGTGTTATAGATAAAGGTATATAAGTGGTAAATTTGGCCTCATTATCCCTCTTGATCTCCACTACCCTAGTCTACCATTTGTTTGCCAACTCCAATACTCATATCTCACATGAAAAGATGAGCAGGGTATAGTGCTCTTAGGAAGAGTTAGGGACACATATAAATTAATTATCCATGAAAGAGAGCGTTTCATTAAGGATCTCATCTCTATAAATAATCCCTAATAATTTAAACCCACCCAAAATACTTAGTAAATAATTGAAGGCTACCATATTTCACTCAGAACTCATCGTACAAGGTGCATGGGACTAAGATATGTTTGGTAGTTTGAAGGGGTATATGGACTCAACATCCATGGTGATAAGTTTTGGATTTTAGGCTTGTGTTATATGAAACATTATTAATATGGTAGGCCACTAAAACCCTTCCTAAACCCTTATAAGGACTTGATGAAAGAATTTTTCCCTCAAATTCCTTCAAATGAGGTATCTAACTTTGGAAATGGTCTTGAAAGTCTTCCCAAGTATCATGTGCATCAAAATGTGTTGCTAGTTGGCATGTGTAGGGTATATAGTGTATGGATCAAGCTTAAGGAAGATTTCTACAATCCTAGGGAGGACTGTTACAAGCCTATATGCAATAAATTAAATAAAATATACATATTTTACATGATTCTAAAGAGTGAGTGGTATCAATAGGTCAAAAAGGTTGTATAATGACCATCTACAAAGGTCTCCACATCTAATGGACACTTATAAACATGCCTAAGTTCTTAATTATCTAAATTTATGTACATTAGGAAGAATTAAGTGGCTTAACAAAGCCAACAAAAATGATCCAAAGGATCATATAGATATGTTTCATACTCTTAGAGGTGGCCAAGTGCTCTCATAACTCCATTTTAAAGGGAAAAATAACAACCCTATCATTAGGCATGTTATCCTAATACCTTCCTCAAGACATTACTACTTAAATACATAAAATATTTTTATATATGTAAGAGGTGTTTGTTTGTAGAGGAAATCTCAAGATTGGCCATTTTGGCCTAAAACTACCTTAAGAGTGCATAGAATGCAAAGGAGTCACTTGAGGAACACCTTCTTGTGCTTAGAAATATAAAAATAATTTACATGGGGATCCCAAATGATATGGAAAGTTGGGGAGGGATGTACACTTGACTCTCTTGGAACTAGTTTTGTAGTTCAAGCCCTTAGCAATATGAATAATCACTAAGAGTCTAAACCTCCCTAAACTTTTTAAAAACCCTTATAGAGACTTGATGGAGGAGATATTGAGAAATTTTCACTTAGATGAATTGAATTAGCTTTGGAAACACTTGTAACTCATTGTCCACTCTATGGAGGTCTTATGCATGACATTGGTTTGTATAAACAACTATATGAATGCACTAAAGACCTATATTTTGTAAGATTTAGTGGTAATTTCAAGGTATATGGCTAGATGAATAGTTAAATATCATTGAGAAGGGTATTTTTAAGTGTATTTTATATTTTAATATCACAAACCACTCTCAATTCCTCCTAGAAATGATCTTATAAGCCTGAACTAAAGATCTAGTCTAGAAGTGCTAGTGAAAGATGACATAGTCACCTAAATGAGCGAAAGTTATAGGTATACACTATTGGAAATGTAAATGCCATGATGTAATATGATTTTATAGTATTTAAAAATTATCACTCATAAATACTTTAAGGTTATATGTAAGTCTCATGGTCATCCAAATAGATAACATCATGTGGCTAGGCCTAGTTGCCTAGTAGGCCTAGTTGGGCAATAAGAGAAGATGTCTATTAGTGTAGAGAGCTAATAGATGAGTAAATTCAAGTCATAGACACCATTTTAACTAGATAATTTATGACATAAGGAACTTATTATATCTATAATGGAATATGGGAATTTTTCCAAGCCTTATTGACATGCAAGAGAGTGGTAGCTACTTAATGTTCCATGGAGGCCTAATGGGACACATTTATGCCTTTATAACTATCATAAGGAAAGGTTTTTAACCAAGTGGAATGATTATGATTTTAATAGGGTAAAAAAGACTAAATTAACTCCTATTCAATCCACCTCCATTCCTAAAATCCCATTGAGGACCACCAACCATCCAAGGTAATGCATGAAGAGAGCATGAAGTTATTATTGATGCTTGTAACTGATGGTGGAGTGAATGAGGATCATCATGACCTAATATCCATATTTTAACACTAGATTATCCTCTATTTTCCTTCTATTTTTATATAAATTGAGGAAAGAAGTCCATTATATACGTCCCTTGGTTGGGTATGAATAACCTCTGCCCCAATTATACTTTTTAAACCTTTTGAATGAATATAAGGACTAATTCAAATTCTCTTACTTGATTAGTGTTATTTGTGCTTGTTTATTTCCATAAGTATTGAGTTTTATATTCCTTTATGTGTCCTTATTCTCACCTAGTTGTTAGGATATTTTAAAATGTCATATGGTGTGTATAAGTGTTGGTGATTGTGTTTAAAGTAGAATTTGATTGGTTGGGTTATGAAAGTAGACCTTCCATTCATCCTCAATTTTCATCCACTTAACATAATCTCCATATGAATTATTGATGCTTAGGATTCTCTAGGAGAGTGTGATATAATCCATAGTCCTTATCTTGTTCGAAAATGTTATTGAAGGATTAGTTAGAGTGGATAAAATATTTTGGTGCATCATCTCCCCTTAGCTTAGCTTTTGTTTCATGCATCATCTTCAATATATTTTTATCACTAATTTATTAGTTATAGGAATTGATATATCATTTATGCAGTATGTGAAATATCCCAAAACTTGAGATCTAACTCATCAACTAGGCCACCCACACCCAGAAATGATACCATTGTATCAGTTGGATGAGGTAGGCTTGAAACACCTTGCCTCAAAGGTTGTAATCTAGACTAATAACATGTATATAGAAAGGGTGTTTGACATAAGGTAATTATTGACCAAATTTGAATTTTACGTCAAATTGGGGCACCCCTAAGTAAAAAATTTACTTTTAGGAATTTTAGGGGTCTAATATAGATGCCATAAGGTGTTTTATAGGTTAATTAATGCCATTTAATGTTATACTAACCTTGATCCTCACTTATTTTGGTTCCTTTAGTCATTTTGAGGTTAATAAAGGGGAATTTAAAGAGTTTTACATATTTATTGTGGAGTGTGATGGTTATAAAATATGATTTCATGTCCCATGCATCCCAAGAGGTCTTAATCAACTAACATAATTGAAAAGTGGTAGGTTCTTTAGAAGAAAGGGCAATATTCTTGAGGAAAAAAGAGAGTTTATCACTTGTACAGATCATGAGGAAGTGTGAAACATGGGGTAAGGTTTTAATATGAATCTTAATCCTATTTAGATAAATATTAGTTCTTGACATGATCTGAAAGTGCCATTTTTGGCCCAAAACCATTCTACCCCTTTTGCACCCTTCTTGGCAAGCAAAAGTAGTCTTCAGGTTTGTACTTGGTATGGCCAGAAAATGAGGTTTCAAATCAAAAACCTTGGGGAGGTTAAATTAAATTTATATACCTTAATTTAATACAAATATTTTTAAGATTTATGTCTTGTTCTTCATGAACCATCCTCATGAAACTGATAGTGTTTTTGTGACTACTAGTTTGTGTACCCTATATGTTTTGCCTTGGTTTGAGAAATTTCGTATGAACCAATTGATAAGGTGGAATCCAAAGGATTTTGGATATATTTTAAAATTCCATAAATTAATTTTTTAATTTTTTTAAATGTTTAGATGATCCAAATAGCTTAAGGTTGCAAGAAGAAGAACCTTTCTATATAATAGGCAATTTTTCACCATATTCATGATTTTCATTTTTTTAAAATAGCTCTACGAAGTTGTGATACATTATTTATTATGTTTAAAATGTTATTTAAATATAATTTTACCTAATTTTCATTCTCCAATTCAATATCCATGAAAGTGTAGTCACTGAATGTCATATAGATAGTTTGTCCTATGATTGTCACACACACAGTCAGTTAGCTACCATGAAAGAAGGGTCCAAATGTTGAAATGGATTATGAGAGATGGTTTAAAACTTTGAAACATATTTATGTTCCATTTTAAAACCATGAAGTTGTAATAGTTAGTTATCAAAGTATACCCTTTGAGTGTATTGACTGTTTTATGTTTGTTCCCCATATGTAACTCAAAATGTGCATTTACAAGTGTTTGAGGAGGAAAATCATGTTGAAATGGAGAATTTGAAGTTGGTTACAATATAATAATAATTATTAGAATTTTTTTGGGAAATTGGAAAGAGTCTTGGTCTTTTTATGACACCTAAACAATGCATATTGTCCACATTCTACCCATTACCTATATATACTTAAAATCTACATCTACATGTGACTTGGCAGAGAGTTTTATTGTCATTTTGGAGTTTTGTGGCATGAGGTGAGACCTTACTTAGAGTTATAATACATTTATAAAAACATATAAGATCTTGGTTAAGGTTTCAAATTGTAAACTTGAAAAGATAAACCTTCAAAACATGAGGTGACTAAATTCAGGCCTTTTTCCCCTAAATTATCAAAATAGAGGCCTAAGATATTTTGGTGGAGGCCACTCGACAAGGTTTTAATGAGATTTTATGCATCCTATTATTTATTTTTTTTATCCTCTACCAAGGAAAATTACTTGGAAAAGTGTAAAGGGTAGAGGACTAGTGTAATATGGTCATTTGGGGCCTCAAATTTGTTATTTAAATATTAATTTCCTTCAACATCATCTTTAAGCCTGAGTTCAAAAGGAGACCTCTTGCTTTCCTAAATTTAAAACTAGACCTTACTAAAATATGGAAATATTAAATGTCCAAAGTGATAATTAATGGAATATGGAGATCATTAAAGAAGGTGAATTTATCTATTTTAAGGTCCCATGCATACCTACAAGTGTTTTTTCACAAAGAGATTCACACCTACATCTGGCTATAATTACACATAGTTTAAAATTAGAGGTTTGAGACAGAATCAACTAAAATGGAAAATGAGATATATTTTAAAATGTTTCATGGGATGTATAAAAATTTTAAACTTTTCAAGAGGATAATCTCCACCTACAGTACTTCACCTTTCCCAATACAATTGATTGTGTTGGTTGTAGCAGATAGTGAGCTACAATAGGGTATTTCCATGGTTGGTATGTACAAGCATAATGTATTTAGGTCCAATTGATTTATATATGACTTCAAGAAACTATAAGTTGTCTATATACTTTGATTTTAAACCATAGATCATACATCTATACCTACAAGTCACTATTAAAAAAGGAAACACAGTCGAGATTTTATACAAGCAATCTTGACTAGTCAGACAAAAGGACATCACTTGAAAAGTTTGGAAAGGATAAAAAACATAATAATAAATTAAAAATGATTTATCATAAGTTGGTATATTATTTTATCAAGATAAAACACACATGAAACCTACCTACATTTCCCCAAATCAAAAAAAACACAGTAAGGAAGGGTTTTCATAGTCAAGGTAGAGATGGCCCAATTTGTTAAATTATAAGTGTGTATGAAGAGTGAAATATTAAAATAAACATATTATGAAATTATTAATTACATAATATCTTTAAAATGAAAAATAATCTTACACATACTCATTTTAAGTCCTATGAACACCTATAGTTGAGTAAGCAAATAGTGAGTAGGTTTGGGCTCCAAGTAATGGAGAAGGACTAAGAAAGGCTTATAATTAAATTTTATTGGAATATATTGATAAGTTTAATTATCATCCCATAAAAGAAATTCAAGGAACCAAAGCATAAGTAGCTCTAAATCAAGTAAAGAATAGTCCTTAGTTTCAAACCATGCTGACAGTTTCTTCACACAAGCCTATTTTAGGCTTTGATGATTTGAAAGGGAAAATAATGTCACCAAGAGCTAAATTTTTTTAAATATCACCTCCATTAATTTATTAATTTCATAAAATAGTCACAAATTTCTAGTTAAATAGGGGATTTCTCTCTATTTTGTCTTACACAGAGGGCACTCCCTTATGAGCACAAACTAGCAGATTGGAGAAGCAATGCCAAAAGATGAGACCAGGAGTTGGGGAAACATTGAAGAAATGTTTTGAAATCTATAAAAAAAATTAAAAAATTATAAATACCTCACATAAGGAGAGAACCAAACAAAAGGGTCTAGACCTCCAAAAGTGTAGATATGCTCATGAAACATGGTTATACCTAGAATCCAAACAAGAAGTCACTTTCACTTTTGGATCTAAGTGAGATTTAAAATTAATTTAATCATATTTTTATGATAATTATAGATGTTTTAAATCTTATGTAATTTATAAAAGTTAAATTGAATGACATAGAACATAAAATTTGTAGGCAGGCCTATTAAACAAGGTGTAATCCAAGGCTAAATGGGGGTCATTCACCATTTTAGCATGAGATGAGAATAAAAATGGATTTAAAAATGTTTTTAGATTGTATAATGAGATTTTAAAGATATTTAAATGAATATAAAACACAAAGACTCCCTTTTTTGACTCAAGAACTAACTCATGCTTGTTGGAATGGAGAAAGAAGCTTGATAGGGCAAGTTTGAATGATAATAACTCTTTTGATGCTATGAATGTTAATATAATAAGTTAAGTGATGTTTAAGAGGGTCTTTAAATATGAATTTTTGTAATTTTTAGGTATTTTTAATGTCATAACTTTACGAATGAACCTTAAGAATCAAAATAGGCTTAAAACCCTTTCAAACCCTTAATTAGGACCCAATTAGAGAAAAATAACTAGAGATGCATTCTAATGGAATAGTTTACTCTTGAAATTTATTATAAATTTAATAAGACTCATTTATTATCACTCTCATACTTCTTATTTGTACAAAATTGTACGGATAGGGTACACAACATGAGTTTCTGGATAGTTTTATGCATTGTGTAAGATATATGAGGAGTCTAAATATTTAATAAAGTTTGAAGGGAATATTAATAATTTCAATAGCTACCTATGGCCATTTAATTATAATAAAAAAATTCATAAGTTTTCAAACAATAACTCGCATCTCAGCTAGTCAAAACTAGCATATTGGACAAGCTAGTGAAAAGGGTGTAAAACTTCAAGTGGAGATATTTTAATGTGTCCTTGATTCTTATAAGGCCATTTAGGGTCTTAAATTGTTTAATTAACTCCATTTCATGTATTTTAATTCAAAATTTATGCATTTTTTGAGGCCAAGTGTGTCGGATGCATGAAGGAGGAGTTTTTTGGACTACAGACGATGATGACTCCTTTCTAGGTGATTTTAGAGGCTATACCTAAAACCAAAGCATAAATACACATGTATTAAATCCTTCCCATTAATTAAAATAATAATAAATATCCATTATAAGTTTTGGGATGTTCTAGTAGGTCTAAATCATGAAGGCATTTTTTTGAGCCTGAATGAGGAGTTTCATGCTACTTTGCAAGAGTTTGATGACTTGTATGGACACTTGGGCTTCCTAACCTTCCATGGTTCATCCCATATCATATTATCATGCATAAGTAACTTATTTTATCATATTTACAAGTATCCTTGTGACCCTTGGGCTTCCCTCTTCTCCTCTATCTCTCTCAAGTTCTATAAGAACTAGCCATTTTGACCATTGTAACTTATATTCCACTTGATTATGGCAAAGCCATGCTCATTTACTAATCATTTTATCAATAAGAGTACTTATTTTTTTCCTCTTAATTATTTTTATTAGTTTTTTTACTTGAATGTTTGATCTTATGGACTCCTTAGCATGTTATCTCAATCTTGCATCTAATTTATAGTTGGAAAGCTTCTTCTTATAGGGCCTGTGAAGTGTTCTAGTAAATTTCAAGGATTAAGTATCTTATTTTTTTCATTAGTATCATTAAATTACTCTTGTTTATTCCTCCTTGATTTTCACATTCATTCATAACCTCATAATGTAACATTGTTGTGAAAAGATGTAAATTGAAGGAGTATATGTTAAGTTTGTCCATTGATCTCATGCATAATATGCAACTGAATAGAATTCATGAATCTATTTAGTGTATCAAATCCATTAGGATAGTTTGATTTTAGTTTTATCTCTCCCTTTTCACCTCAAATTTTAGGTGTACTAGAAATCCAAAGTCGTACATCAAGGTAACTAGCCCTATTTAGAGATTCACCTCATCCTTAGGCTACCCACAAGCCTAGAGGTGTTTCCATTGTGCCATTTGGATGAGGAGAGCTTAGTAATATCCTCAAAGGGTGAAAATATTTTTTTCATGCCCAGTGGGACTCTTAGTCTAATATTTTGAAAGATTTTTGGTGTTGTTTTCAAAGCATATATCAAAGCATCAATGGTGACTTCAGAGATACACCATATGGTCAAGTAGATCAGATTTTCTTTTTGAATATTTTTTGCATTATATTTCTTTATGTTATTTCTTTCAATGAGGTTTCATGGCTAATTTTAGTGTTGAGTTCATTTTTACACAAGTTGGTGAGACATTTCAAGCTTATGCCATTCCCTATCAACAAGAGCAAGTTATTAACTAGCCTTGGTGTGATCTTTACTATTATTTTTATTATCCATATAAACTTCCATATGGATATTATTATCCTTCTCATGATTCTTACCAATCTTATAGTCAGCCTCCTCAATGTCTTTCTCCCCCTAGTCAACCTAAACACTTCTAAACTCAATCCATTTCCACTTTCAATAAGACACTCTTGGGATATGAGAAGTACATGTTAGATCTTGATACACTAAGGGGATGTGGTCAATATGTTCCTAGTCATGTTATTAATAATGTGAGATACTCATTAGAGTTGGTCAAAAGAGAGTGGGTACCTATTGAGAGAGCCAATTGGTAAAGGCTCACAAGTGAGATGCTTGATGTGAGTGGCATAGTCTCTTCCTTAGAGGATAAGCTAAGAATTCTTGAAAGGAAACATCAATAAACCTATTAGCCTTCATATCCACTTCCCAAAGTTATAATTTTCCCAATCATTTGGAAGAGAGAGAGAGAGTTAAAGGGAGAAACCTTATTTTTGAATCTAATCTTGATAGGAAAATTTAGTTGGATAATATACATATGAATCAATCCATGTTATCATAAAAGGAACTATAATTCAAGTGCTTATTTACCTCTCACATTACATCCCCACCACTTCGAAAAGAGACTTATAATATTAACATTATATGTTGGAATAATATAGTGGAATCATGGGGAAAGACAAAAGATAGATGCATTGTTAAGGAGTGTGAAGTTGAGAATGAAGTTTATCCTTTGCAAGTCCCTCCCACCCTTCCTCAAGAAGATTATTGTATTCTATTTCAGCCCTCATGAATTATTTTCCTCATGAATACTCATATGAAATTGAAAAAATACTTCTCCAAGAGAACCTAGCCAACAAAATTGAAGAGTTAGAAGCAAAGATGAATTTTCTAAGTTAAGGTGTGATGGAAGGTTTAGACCCAAAAGAAGATCATATGCCTAAACACACCCCATACACCCTTCCTAAAGATATTACTCAAGATAAATCAGATGTAAATGAAGTGATTTCAAAGTGGAAGGAATAAAAAAAAGTTATTTTAGCCCAAGGTCTACCTCCCCTTCCTCAAGATCTTCCAAAAGAACCCCCTACATTTCACTCTCAATCTGATTTTGATTTTTATGTACCACATCCACTAACAATTTCATCTTATCCTCACCCCATCACCATTTACCTTGATGGAAATATAGTATAAAAACCTAAATAGGAGTAGTTGGTTGATAAATAATTATAACTCTTGCTTGAAGAAAGTCTAGCTCCTTGGTAGCCTCATTGGACTAAGTCACATGACTTTAAGATACCTAGTCTTGGAACCATAAAGAAAGAGATTGAAGAACTTGAAGCCCTTAAAGATTAGATTCATATTATTGAGGTTTATATGAAACATGATAAACCTCAAGAGGTTATAAATTCTAAATAAGAGGTGTTTTCTTGTGTGTAAATTTATGATTGGGTTGATGAAGAAGAATGTCTTCCTTTTGCCAAAGGGGAAGAAATAGTCCATGGTTATTCCATCACTATGAAAGATATCATGAATGGGAAATAAAATTTCAAAATCATACTTTAGATGAATTTTTTTATATCATTGGAGTGGGTTGAACTCCTCTTTTATGAGGCTATTATCTAATCACAAATGGAGAAGGCACCCTTGGAACTTAAGTGAGTATGCAAAGAAAAGTTAACCTTTCAAATCTATATTTCCAAGAGGCATTAAATTTCATGATGAAATGTTTTATGTCATCAATATGGGATATAATCCTCTAATTTAGTTGGTATAAACACATTATCTCTTGAATTATGGAACAATCTTCTATTGGCCTCAATCTTCTAAGGAACAATAAAATAATCCTCTTGAAGCCATGCCTATAGAGGAGATACAAATTGACATTGAAATGAAGAGTGGGAATAAATATGAAGTATTTGAACATGTTAAATAAGGATATATCTACATTGGAGACATATTTTAAGATGGTCTAATTGAGAGCAGGTTAAGTGAAGTGCTAAGGAATAGGTCTAATCTATAAAGCATCCATTTCAAGGAGAAACATGCTTGGGAATATGATTCTTCTCATGAAGAAGGTGATTCAATAATTTTTTCTTTTGATCCTAGAAAGGAGTTATGTTAATTTTATATTTTTTCATAATATATATTTTTTAATTCCCCTAAGTGCCTTGAGCACATGTGTGTGTCTGTGTGTGTGTTATTATTTTTATTGCCTTGTTTTGTGTGTGTCCTTTGTTTTGTGTGGTTGAGGTAATTATTGGTCTTGTCTTGATAAAATATTGTTTTAAAATTCATATTTTTGTGTCTCAAACTTCAAATTACTCCCTAATCCCAATGGACTAATAAGGCTACTAGTATAGTTAGTATAACAGGGATACCACCACTATGAGTCACCAATTTATTGACTAAATTTGACTTTTAGGTCAAATTGGGGTACCCCTAGGTAAAAAATTGACTTTTAAGTGTTTTATGGTTATAATATATATGTCATAAGGTGTTTTATAGGTTAATTAATGTCATTTAATGTTATACTAGCCTTGGTCCTTAGTCATTTTGGTCCCTTTAGTCATTTTGAGGTCAAGAAAAGGGAATTTAATGATTTGTATAGATTTATTATGTATTTTTAAGGTTAAAAAATATTATTTCACATCCCATGTGTCCAAATAAGTCTTAATAAACTGACATAACTGAAATGTGGTAGGTTCTTCAGAAAGAAAGGGCAGTATTCTTAAGGAAAAAGGAGAATTTGGTAGTTGTATAGCTCATGGGGAAGTGTGCCACATGGGATAAGGTTTTAAAATGAATATTTAGATTCATTATATCCATATAAATTATTTAAATTCTATATAATTTCAATTTTTAGCCCAAAACCATTCTACTACTTTTTCACCCTTCTTGGCAAGTAAAAGTAGTCTTCAGGTTTGTACTTGGTATGGCTAGTAGAGAAGGTTTTAGATAAAACAAATTGGGGAGGTTAAATTAAACTTATATAAATTAATTTAAATATAAATATTTTTAATAATTATTCCTTTTGCTTCATGAACCATCCTCATGAATTTGACTATGTTTTTTTAACTGCTAATCTATGTACCTTATAAATTTTACCTTGGTTTGAGCAGTTCTATATGAACCAATTACTCAGGTGGACTATATAGGATTTTGGATCTCTTATTATATTAATTACATTTTTTTTTTAATTCTTAAATGTTTTTTGATGAGCCAAATAGTTTAGATTGTCAATAGGAATCACCTTTCCTTACAACTAACAATTTTTCACCATGTTCATGGTTTTCATGCTTTGTCAATAGATCCAAGGAGTTATGATAGGTTATTTATTATTTATAAATTTATATTTACATATAATTTAACCTCAAGGTCATTCTATAATGAAATCTCCATGAAAGTGTAGTCATTGAATGCCATACAGCCAGTTTGTCCTATGACTGTCATACATAGTCAGTTAGTTGCTATGAAAGAAGGGTCAAAATGTTGAAATGGAGTATGGGAGATGGTTTCAGAATTTAAAACATATTTATGCATCATTATAACACCATTAAATGGTATTATTTAGTTATCAAAATATACCTTTTGAGTTTGTTGACTATTTTATGTTTGCTCCCCATATGCAACTCAAAATGTGCACTTACAAGTGTTTAGGAAGAAAATCGTGTTGAAATGGAGGATTTTAAGTTGGTCCCAAGGCCATAATAATGAGTAGAAATTTTTTGGGTAATTTTAAAGAGTATTTATCTATTCATGAGGCTTAAACAATGTATATTGTCCACATTCTACCCATTTCCTATATATACTAAAAATCAACATCTATAGATGAATTGACAGAGAGATTTAGTGTCATTTTTGTGTGTTATGGCATCAAGTGAGACCTTATTTAGATTTATAATTAATTTATCAAAGAATATCATACCTTTTTTTAGGTTTCAAATTGGAAAATTGAAAATATAATCCTTCAAAACATGATGTGACTAAATTTAAACCCTTTTTCCCTGAATTAGTAAAACAAAGGCCTAGGACATTTTCATAGAGGCCATTCAACAAGGTTGTAGTGAGATTTTATGAATCATATTGTATAAATATTTTATAATTTACCAATTAAAATGACTTGGAAGATTTTAATGGGTAGAGGATTAGTGTAAGATGGTTATTTAGGGCCTCAAATTCGCTATTTAAACACTAATTTCCTTCAACATCATCTATAGGCCTGAGTTCAAAAGGAGACCTCTTACTTTCCTAAATTGAAAACTAGAATTTGATAAAATATGGGATTATCCAACAGTCCAAGTGATAATTCATGGTATAGGGATATCATTAAATAAGGTGAATTTTTCTATTTTAAGTGCCCATGCATACTTACAAGTGTTCTTTCACAAAGAGATTCACACCTATAATTGACTGTAATTACACACAGTCTAAAATTGGAGGTTTGAGATGGAATAAAATATAATGTAAGAGGAGAAATATTTTCAAATGTTTCATGTGATGTATAATAATGTTTCAAGAGGATAATCTCCATGTATAGTACTTTACCTTTCCCAACATAGTTGACTATGTTGATTATAGTAGATAGTGAGCTACAGCAGGGTGTTTTCATGGTTGGTTATTAAAAGCATAATGGATTTAGGTCCAAGTGATTTATATATGACTTAAATAAACTATAAATGGTTTATATACTTTTATTTCCAAACTTATATCATATGCATACACCTACAGGTCACTATTGAAAAAGGAAACATAGTCAAGATTTTGTACAAGCAGTCATAACCAGTAGACAAAAGGACATCAATTGAAGAGTTTTAAAAGGGTAAAAAACATAATAAGAACTTAAAAACTATTTATGATAAGTTTTTATATTCTTTTTTAAACTAAAACACAAATTAAACCTACATACATCACCCCAAAGCAAAAAAGCACAGTAAGGCAAGGTTTTCACAATCAAGGTAAAGATGGCCTAGTTTGGTGAATTCCAAGTGTGTATGGTGAAAAAAAATATGATAACCTTAATTATGAAAAATAATTTTACATGTACTCCTTTTAAGTCTTATGAACACTACAACTAAGCAAGCAAATAGTGAGTAGGTTTGGGCTCCAAGTGATGGAGGACTAGGCAAGGGTTATAATGAAAGTTAATTGGAATAGATTTATAAGGGGAATTAACATCTAATGAACCAAATTGAAGTAAGTATATCGTAATAACCTTAAATCAATAAAATCATAGTCCTTAATTTCAAACCCTACTGATAGTTTCTTCACATAAGCCTGTTTTAGGATTTGATGATTTGAAAGGGAAAATGATGTCACAAATATCTAAAAAAAATTGTATAGAACCTCCATGACTTGAGTAAGATCATAAAATATTCACATTTTTCTATTAAAATAAGGTAGTTATCTCCATTTTGTCTCAGATAGAGGGCACTCCCTTCTAAGCACAAACTGATAGATTGGAGAAGCAATGACAAAAGATGAGACCATGAGTTGGGAAAATTTTAATAAATTTTTATAAAGTAATTTAAAAAGATTATAAACATTAGAAATACCTCACATAAGGATATAACTAAATATAAGGGTCTATACCTCCAAAAGTGTAGACAAGCTCATGAAACATGGTTATACCTAGAATCCAAACAAGAAGTTACTTTCACTTTTAGATCTAAGTGAGATTTATAATTGATTTGATCATTATTTTATGATAATTATGTATGTGTTAAATATTATGGAATGTATAAAAGTTAAATTGAACGACCCAAAACATAAAATTTATAGCTAGGCCTATTGACCAAGGTGTAGGCCAAGGCCAAATGGGGGGTAATTCACCATTTTAGCATGAGATTAGAATACCAATGTATTAAAACATGTTTTTAGGGTGGATAAAAATATTTTAAATCTATTTAAATGTATAAAAAAAACAAAGAAGCCCTCTTTTGACTCAGGAACCAACTCAGGCTTGTTGAAATGGAGAAAGGAGCTCGATAGGGCAAGTTTGAATGCTCATACCTCTTTTGATGATATTCATGAAAATTTTAGAAGTTAAAATATTTTTATTATGGTCATAAAATATGAATTTTTGGAATTTATAGGTATTTTCAATGTTAGAACTTTATGAATGAACCTTAAGAGTCAAAATAGGCTTAAAACCCTTGCAAACCCTCATTTAGGACCCAATAGGAGAAATGAAGTTGGATGTGAATTATAATGTAATAGTTTGATCATAAAATTTATTTTAACTTACATATTATTTACTTATGTTCCCTCCCATACTTTTTAGCTATATGAACTTGTAAGGACAGGGTACATAACAAGTTTTTTTTGATAATTTTGTGCATTATGAAGGCTACAAGAGGAGTATGAAGATGAAATAAAGTTTTTATGGAATATTATGAAATTTAATAAATCCATATGTTAATTTAATTAAAATAAAAAACTCATAACACTTTGAATAATAGATCTCATCTCAACCAGTTAAAACTGGCATATTGGATAAGCTAGTGAGAAGGGTGGAAAACTTCAAGTGGGGAGATTTTAAGGTGTTATTGATGATTATAAGATAATGTAGGGTATTTAAATGTGTCATAAAATCCATCCCATGTATTTAAATGTAAAATTAATTCATGTTTGGAGGCCAAGTGTATAGGTTACATGAAGGAGGAGATTTTTGGACTACAAATGATGATGGATCCTTTCTAGGTGATCCCAGATTACTAATCCTAGAAAAAATGTATGGAGAGGTATTTTTTAAATTATTACCCTTAATTAAAATCATAATACCTATCCATAATAAATTTTTGGATGTTCAAATAGGTCCAAATCATGAATGCAATTTTCTGAGCCTGAATGAAAATTTTCATGCCACTTTGCAATAGTTTGATGACTTATATGGACACTTTGGCTTTCTAAAATTTCATGGTTACTCAAATATCATATTATCATACACAAGTAACTTATTTTATCAGATTAAAAAGTATCCTTATAACTCTTTGGCTTCTCTCTTCTCCTCTCTCTCTCAAGTTCTATAAGAACTAGCCATTTTATCTATTGTAACTTTTGTTCCACCTGAGTATGGTAAAGCATTGATCATTTTTATACCATTAAATAAATAATAATACTAATTTTTTACCTATTCATGACTATTATTAGTTTTTTTTAATTTAATTTTGGATCTTAATTTGTGAATACTATGGATTCCTTAGCATGTTATTTCAATCTTACATCTTATTTGTAGTTGGAAAGCTTCTTCTTGCAAGGCATATGAAGTGTTCTAGGAAATTCCAAGGATTGAGTGAGTTAGTCTTTTCATTAGTGCCATTAAATTACTCTTTTATAGTCCTCATATATTTTCACATTCATCCATAACCTCACAATGTAACATTTATGTGAAAAGATGCAGATTGAAGGAGTATGTTCAGTTTGTCCCTTGATTTCATGTGTAATATGTAGCTAGTTATAATTCATCAATCTATTTGGTGTATCAACTCCCTTAGGATAGTTTTCTCTCATTTTTCTCTCTCCCATTTCACCCCAAATTTTAGGTTTAGTATAAATCTAAAGTGGTACATCAAGTTAAGTATCCCTATCTAGAGATTCACCTCATCCTTAGGCTACCCATAAGCCTATATGTGTTTCCATTATCCCACTTATATGGAGAGATATTACACATATCCTCAAAGGGTAAAAATCCAAGTGACAATAGTAATACCATAAAACACCTATAATATTATTCTAAATTCTTACCCAAATATGTTTCAACCTTAATAAAATAAATGAACATTGAAATCAACATTCAAGTGGAGTTAAGCATTTAAGAATATAATATAAGAAGACATATTCTTATAACAATTCCTACTAAATTTTAGGATATCAAAAGGATACCATCACTTTATTTCTTCTATCTAGAATTCATATAAGGGTTGATAAATATACCATCATTTCTCATCATGAGATCGCTTAACATATTTCACCATGAAATTCATAAGAGCGTCAAACATTCTACCACCATGCCTAACATAGGAGGGCTTAGTAATATTACATTGTGAAGATGATTCTCATAGATCACTACCACTCAGTATTAAAACAAATTAGAAACTCACATATATGGGTAAAATTAATTTATGAAAATAATAAAAAAACTTCTCCATAGTCCCAAGTATAAGCACAACATAGAGACCAATGCACAACCATGGGTAGACAAAAAATATGTATAATAAACCAAGTGGTCTTATACTCTTGGAAGCAAACATAAAGAAAAACATATAATAAATTAATTACAAGAAAGCAACTAAAAATATAATTCAAATATATCACCCACTTATTGACTCTAAAATCACTTGGGTATTATCCTCTAGATGTCTAGGTTTAGACTCCCTAACTCGTTCCTCCTATCTTTATATTCCTTAAATTAGTTTGTTATATAAAATTTCTTGTATAAAAATTGGTAACATTTTTAAATAAGTTTTAAACTAATGGAAATTGAATTATGTATAAATACATTCAAGGATTATCTAACCACCATTCACTTGACAACCCATGCTTCATTAAAGGGTGTTCTTTTTAATATTTAGTTAAGGAGCATGGTTTCTCTTGTAGACTCTATGGTTGCTTTTAGGGTTAACTAACCTCTAATCCCACTTAATTTCAATCTAGATAATTTAATTGAATATCTATCATTTGGCCATTAGTCAATTTATATGTTGGAATGAAGATCTTAAGGCTAGGTGATAATAAGTTTCACCAACTTACATTAAATTCTAGCTACTTAAAAAATAATCTAAGCCAACAAAATAGGTGGATTAGGAATTTGATTACATAACATGGGTTTAGGAAAGGCTTAATTAGCCTGATAAGTGATAAAATCATGATTGGCATAATCTCTTTCCTTTATTTTCCATTTTATTGATATTGAAAACTTGATGCACACATCAAATTCCTCTAACCTAATAGTGGAAGATATGAAATTTAATCAAACAAGCCAATTTTCCATATTCAAACATTCATGTGATATCACATTCACATAGGTAATTTCATATGCTTTAATATATAATTAATTTCTAGTTTATCAGCTTAGGATTAATAAATAAAACATGATTTATTTCAATATATCACATAGACAATCAATTTTAATAAGGATAAATAATAATAACATCCTACTTTCATAAGTGAGCAATCAAAATATGACTGATAATAGGGCTTTCCCATGGTTCTTAATGCATGGAAATCCTTATTAAATCCTATCACATCTTAGTTGGATGTGACTTAACAACATATGTTAATAATTATAACTTAGATTCATATTTCCATACTCATATTTATCAAATATGATCACTTTCCAAAATGGGGCCTTGGAACTAGACCCTTTACTTTTATGATTCCTACACTTCTCATGGATCAGAAGTTGATATTCTATTCATAACACCTCAAGGGGATATCATTACCAAATAATTTGAAAACTATTTTTCATTTAATAACATTATAATAGAGTATGAAGCACTCATTTAAAGGATTCATCTAGTAGTACAATGGAACATCAAGAAATTACATGTTTATGAAGATTCCTAATTGATTATTCACCAAGTAATAGAATATTACCAAACCAAATATGATAAGTTTATTCCTTACAAGAATATGGTAGACCATATTAATTATATCTTTAAACAAATTCAATTTGAACAAATTCTAAGATTCAAAAATATAACTATCGATGCAATGTGATGCAGAGGGTAAACAAAACTATCTCTCACTTTATCTTATTTTTTATTCCTTTCTTGAATAATTAATCATTGGTTCATTGTACCTCTCTTATTTCTAGGATTAAATGGAATATTTTATGTTTATTGACACCTTATATATAATATTTATGGTATTTTGTAACCCCTCACACAAATCATAAACTTCTGACAACATCAATTCATTCTTTACCGAATTGCGCATACAATAGCAGACACGGCTACTAGTCATTTTTTGAACAAAATAACCTTGTATGGATTAGTATAGAAAAATATTAGATAATTATTGACTTTTACAGTTACCCTATATCTTCAACTATATTTACATGAAATTTTGTGTCGTATCTCTTTCATTTGATCACTTTTCTAACTCAATATAGGCCATTATTAAGCCTAATAGGTCTTTTCCCAACACTATTTATACACAGTGACTCCAAATTGTATGTAAAAGTAAGGATACACTCCAACAAATCCAAAATATCTTATTAAATGACAACATATATCTAATTATAAAAAAATTAGGGTTTTCCTATGGTGGAATCATTTTAAAAACTCCTTTTTGTCAAGAAACACTAAAAATAGGGTTTGTAGCGGCTACATGACCTAAGAAGGAAAATATAATGATACCACACTTCCAAAAAAGTTTTAAAACACTATGATAAGTTTTTAATTCTTTTTTGACCTATGATTACCTTATCTATTTATTTTTTCTTTCCTTACACTCCTCTACTCAAGACATTATACACGTTCTTGGATACACAAACTACATAATCACCTCTACAATATACATGGTAACTGTCTTGAGGGTTTTAGGTTACTTAAGGAGTTTAAATGGTCTATTAAGGTCCTTATATATTGGATTAAATATAATAAACCTATTACAATATCTTATTCTCTCCAATGACTACTCTGTTCCACTATTATATAACTTGTTTTTCATTCTTGTGTGCACAAACACAGTATGTGGGTTCTTTGGGTTCTATATTGAGAACTAGGGTTTACACACCTTAAATCAGGTTTATATATCTTTTCAAAATCCCATAAAACTTACATAAAAAAAATCCTCATTTTAATAAACGTTTACTACCTTTTTGTAAACACATTATGTGTGTTCTAATACATAATACTATTGGTTTCTAGCTCTTACCATGTCAAGCATACATCCATAATGCACTATGATACTATAAAATAATTTAAAACATTTAATTCTAATTTTTATTAATGTATCAATTCTATTTTAAAGATATTAATTTGAACTTTTTAATCACACTGTGCAGTTAGTCCTTTACAATACAAAAATAGGCTTTTTATTCTATCTAGAGTTTTGAATCAATTAATTAAAGTCTTCAAAACACATAAATAGGGATTTAAATAGAATCATAAAGTATATTAAAACTAACCAATACAACATCAAACATCATAAGCTCCACATTTTGAATCTTCTTTCATTGATCAATCAACATATAATCATTCTCCACATATATGCATAAAAAAAGATGGTTGTAGATTACAACTTTTATTTTAAGAATAAAGAAAAAACTTATTTATTAATTATCTTCTAGGGTTTACATGTTCATTATCCTTTGACTCCAAAACCTAAATCTACTCTAACTTTTCTCTCCTATCTTGAAAATGACTCTCAAAACAAAAACAACTACAACTTATATTATTGGCATGTAACCTCTAACTAACTTTTATAACTTCCTCTAGTACGTTGAGAATCATAAATAAATTGAACTCCTAAAAATTAAAAAACAACACTAAACACCCCTTTAAGACCCCTAAGACACAATTTCATTACATGACCTTTCACAACCTCAAAAAACTTGAGAAACAATACAAACTAGTTCAAATATTTGAATGGACCATTTAGGTAGGAAAATACCTAAATGGACCAAATTCAAATTTTATAACACTCTAACATCTAAAAATGTTTCCTACAAACCTATCGTGACTATATTGACTCCTTAATTACTCAAACCACAAAAATAGATTAATATTTATAAGGGTAATGATGTTCTTACATCACAATGGAAATAATTAGTTCATTGATAGTAATTATATATCATACTATAGATTACTCATTCCTTAAATCTAATTCATGAATGTTATAAATATGAAATTGTGTATGATATTGTTGGTCCCAACCCACCATAGTATTATAATATATATGCCTACCTTCATGATAATATTATCCCTTCTAAATTTTCTCATAGAAAATTAAAATAATTCATTCATACCACTTATTCTTATACTACTCTTACTACCACACTCTATTGTAGAGGATATAATAGAACTATACATCACTATTTATCTTCAGTAGAGTCCATATTATCACTCAAATAAGTACACAAAGGGATTTATAGTGATCACTAAATTAGAGTGGTCCTTGCTAATAAAATCTTATGTATAATATAATATTGACCCACTATGGAGGATAATGCATGTGCATATGTAAAAAGGTGTGTGTCTTGTCAAAAGCATATCAATATCATTCATGCGCCAGCTCAACCACTTAAGTTGGTCACTACACCTTGGTTATTTTCCACATGGGGATTAAATATCATAGGTAAAATTAATGATACTTCATTATATGGTCATAAACATATCCTTACTATTATTGAATATTTTATAAAATGGGTTGAAGTCATTCCACTCACTTACGAAACTAGGAAGTAGATTTTAAAATTAATCCTCAACCATCTCATTTATTTATTAGGCATTCCCTTTGATCTCATTTCTAATAATGTTGTATCCTTTAAAAATAAGGATGTCAAATCTCTCTATTAAAAATACTAGATCAAATTTTCCACTACCTACTTTCTATATCAAATCAAAAATGCATCATGTCTATAAATCAATCCTAGCTTAGAGAAGATAGGTTATACCATACACTTTCAATTGGAGACACATTTGTTAAGCAGGATAATGATGAATATGGGGATAAAATAGACCCAATTAGTGGATCTTTTACCAAAATACACCATGATAAGGAGGGTTCTAAATCCTCTAATCTAACATAATCATGCAATAACCCTAAGGGGGTTCTAAGTTTTGATATTTCACTTATACTAATAACAAGTAAAATAACTCCAATCTAGTGCTCACCAAAGCTTGTGGCACAACATGAGAGGTCAGTAAACAATCAAAACATGTATAGGATAATCTCAATTAAGCTAATTATTAGTAAGATGATAATACATGGAATATGAAGAGTAATATTATTTGAAGCCAATACTTAAACTACTTCTACATAATAAAGAGAGGATAAAAGTTAGATAATACCTACCTAAATGTGAACCTATTAAGAATAAATCTCTCCCTTGGCCAATGGGTCTTTACAAGAGGTTGTTATGGTTTGTAAGGATCATTAAAAAAGGTCAAAGCATCTAAGACTTATCCATAAGACTATATTCTCTAAGTAGAAACCATAAGCTAAGAGTCCTTAAGTTGAATGGTGGAAGAATTTTTTTTAAAGAAGCATGACTAAATATTAACTATTGATTGCATATTGAAATAATGATGAAATAATCTTGTATTTATAGGTGGATTTGACCCTAAACCCTTCCAAAAATCTTGGCTGATAGGGTCAACCTAGTCAACCTAGTATAATTTCTAATAATTATTCACTAGATCCCAAGCTAGGTTAACTAATGGATATCTTAATTCCTAAGTGAAAATATCCAAAAATTATACATCATCAACCCAGTCGACCTAGTACAACTAACTGAAAAAAGGGACTTAAGTTAAGGAGAAGAGGGATGGAAAGTGGAAAAGAATGGAGTGTGCAAAGGAGGAGTAATAGCTTCGGGAATGGTTTTAGGATATGTTTGGATTGGTAATAATGTGGCCATAAGGGACAAAAATCCTATGAAGAATGAATGGTTTTTCCACCCCTTTCTTGATGCACCCTTTAAGGCATGCACTCAGAGAGATTGAGTCTCAGTGGGTTCCTTTAAGATGTAAAACATCAGTATTTGATAAAAGTTGAAAATATTGTGTATACATATTCCTCACGTTAATCTCATCACATGTTGCTAAGGTGAAATAGGGGATGGTACTTTAAGAAAGAACATAAGAACACATAATGTTGATTCTAAAAAAATGTGAAATATTTTAAAGCATAAAATAACTAAAAATTAAATGTGATGTATACCTTGAATTACCATTTTCACTAGATGGTTATCTAATATGTTGTTAGTTTTGATTATGTAGGGTGTAAATATTTCTTTTGACAAACCCAAGAATAAAAAAACTAAAGAGTAAAAATAAATAAACATAGGATAGCCAAGATAACTATTGCTATGTGGACATAATGTACTGGGAAATATGGCAAGCTAGGGTGATAAATGATATGGTATACCAAATGACCAAGTCAAAAATAAGATTAAATTAGTTAACCAAAAATCCAAGTCTACTAAAGATTGAAAAATGCAAACAAGTAAACTGTAAGTAAGAAAGGAAAACTCACCAAATCAAACCAAGGATACATGTAAAAAAGGATGGTAATTAAAAAAACAAATATGAAATCAATAAAAAAATGGTAAAATAACATTGATGAGTGAGTATTAACAATCCTTATCTCACTCAATAATGTAAAAAGATGTACAAAAATGGAAAACAACATTATCGAGTGAGAAGTAACAAACCAACCTCACTCAATAATGGAAAAAGGGTACAAACTCAGGTGCCCATGATAGAAGGTTAGTATAATAACTAAAGAAAGGTAAACTGAAGAAAAATAGTCTAGTAATGTAAATGTATGGTGTAAAGAAAGGTAATACATAGTTTCTTAAGCTTGTGGTTTCACTATAAGGATAGATAAACCTAAAACAAAGTAGAGCTGGCATGTTTTTAAGATGTAAAAAAGAAAGAAATATAGAGAAGAGGGAAAATATATTTATAATCATAATTTGTCTTTCAACAGGGGAAATGAAATGGTGAGATGGGAGAATGAATTAAAAACTAAGGTAGAGAAACTTTTTATCAAAGTCAAGACACTCAAATTAGGTTTATCAAAATAAGAAGACTTTTGACCTTAAGGACTCTGAAGAACTTATCTTAGACACATAAGTCTTAGGTCAAAAAATTTAGTTTACAAATCATCCCATGAAGGATATATGCATGAAAATTAAAATGGACCTACCTTTCCACAATGTGTTCCACATTCCTTAGGACCCCTTAGAGAGATGTCGATCTACTTGAAGATTGGGTATTTACATGAGAAAGTTGGTAGAACCATAGGGTTTTTTGAAATATCCTATTCCAAAACACTAGCCTACCAAACCCCAATGGACCTTGGCTCTATGCGAGGCCAATTATAAAGTTTGAGATTTGATTAGATATAGAAGATGTGTTTGGAATCATGTTTTTGGTGTGATTTGACTTTTGAGATTTGTATTTTGACTTTTTTATATCATTGCCTTTTATTTCAAATGATTTGGATTTTAACTTTCTTGATGGATTTTTATATTCCTCCTCCATATAGATTTGGAAAGCCAAACATGGGTTCGAAAGATGACTTTCATTTGAAAACTTGGGACTTAGTTGTTAAGAGAGATAATTTTAGAGAGAATTGGGTCTAAGAGTCTCATAAATCTATATGAAATAAAAGTGTTATCTTGAATTCAACCTTAGTTTATCTAATGGAGAGTGAAAGAACATGAAATCAAGAGGAATGACACATGGAACAATTTGAATTAATTTTAATTGTAGAAAATGTGAAAAAGGGATATAATGATAGATAAGTGTGATTCCTTATCATAAAAATGAGGGAAATTGAGGAAAACATCCTAACATAGATTATTTGTGTAAATTCCATCTATTAAAATAAGCAAAAGCTAAAGCTAAGAACAAAGATTAAAAACACATTTAAAAAAAGGAATGACATGATGGTAGTTTTATGAGGATGTCTAGGTCTTATCCATGGTGTTAAAATACAACTCATAAAAGAGAAACCCATGAGGGTGCCAAAAAGCATGTGAAAAACAAATGAGGTAGGTAAAAAGATGGTATTTTTTTAAGAAGATCAAGTCTTATCCATGGTTTTACAATACAACTCACAAAATATAAATCTAAGGGATGAAAAAAATAGGTGTGTAAAAATATTATAAAATAAAGAATACTATGGTACATCATTAGGAAGACTGAGTCCTATCTGTAGTTTTACAATTCAACTCAAGAGAGAAACGGAAAACTAAAAGACTGAATAGGAAGGACTAAAGGTTTGTAAAATATAGAACTGGTGTAGGGGGAGAGACCCATGTAAGTAACCTATAAAAAGTGTTAGATATATGTAGATAGAAAGCATGAAAATAAGGATAGACTAGAGATAACTCAACTTCCAATGGGAGAACTGATTTAGAACCATAGACTAGAGAGAACAATGTTACCCCAATGGTAGTGCATATGCTAGTTTAGTAGGCTTAAAGAGAAGGATAAAGGTGAATGTGCCAACATTGGTGGGTTTGATGAATTGTCTTTTGGATAATTTTGCTAAGAATTTTATTAGTATCCTTGGCTTATCCATTGCATTATAGATGATACTGTGTAAAAAATTTATGATTGAACTTGAATTGAGCACAAAGTTATTTGACATATTTATTTTTGAAGTTACCACCATTGTCAAAAATGATAGTATGGGTAACACCAAAGAATAAAATGATTTGATTAAGAATAAATTTTTTAATGGTGTTACCAGTGACATTAATAAGGGGCATGGATTTAACCCATTTGGTAAAATATTCAGTGGCCATGATGATAAAGACATGCCCATCTTGGGAGCAAGGTTATTTTCCAATGAGATCTAATCCCCATATGGATAATGGCCAAGGAGATTCGATAGTTTGAATCTTAGCTAGATGGGAATGAATTAGATCATCATTAAGTTAGCAAGGAGTACACTTTTTTACAAATTTTATTGTATCCTTTTCAAGAGTAGGCCAAAAGTAAGCCATAGATAGGCATTTGCAGGTTGTATCATATCCAGTATAGTGTCCACCATAAATACACCCATGTGATTATACAAGAAGAGGAGGGACCTCATATTGCATAACACAATAGAGAAAGGTACCTTTAACATTGTAATAATAAAGGATGTTATGTCAAAATACATACTTGAAGCTTGTTTATGAATGTGTGTCCTTTTATGAGAGTCTAAGTTAAGAGGATAAGTTTGATGTTCCAAAAATTGATAATGTATCTATACCATGGGCTTTGTCGAATGGTAACAACCTCGATGTGGTAGATAAGTTAATCTAGTGGTTGATTAGAAGATGTAGATTTTATTATTTGTATAATAAAAGTAAGATTATAAATAAATAGAGTGTGGATGAAAAAGAAAAGCTAAAAAAGATAAGGAATCAAAAATGGAATTTTTATCTTGATGGATAGGCTTAATAGTGAAAGAGATGAAATTCTTGGCAAGAGTGCTTACAATTTGATGATAGGTAATTATATTTTTTCTTTTGCATTGGTAATCACCATTAAATTGATGGAAAATGAGTTGGGAGTCACCTATGGAATGTAGGTATTGAATGTCTAAATCAAGAGCAACTCGCATGCCTAAGATTAGAGCTTTGTATTCAACCATATTATTGGTGACATTAAAGGTGAAGCAAAAAGTTAAGGGTATTTTTCTAAGAGGACATATAAGAATGTAAGCTACCCTCATCTCCTTGGAGGCATTTAACACCATCAAATTTAAGGGTCTAAGTATCCTCATGTAAGTCTACATTAATTTTAGGAAGCTCTTCAATAATTACTTTAGGCTTATTAGTATCAAAGGGAATAAAGGATTTATAAAGATTATTTTTTTCAAGATTAGTGGTAAATTTATAAAAATAATCTTTAAGATAAATAACTTGATTAATACCTTCAATATAAAGGATATTATCATCTAGAAGACTATCTTGAAGGGCAGAAGTAATTGGAATGGGAGCTATGAAAAGTTGATCAGTTATGACTTTATGATACGAACATAAAATTCCATAAAGAGGACCATCCATTTTTCAATTTTATCTCAAGGAAGAAAAGCTTTGGAGAAGAAGTGATGAAAGGGGTCATAATAAATGATAACATAAGTAGTCTGGTAAAGCATGTAGTGGAAAAGATTTTTAGCTAAGAAATAGATGGTGAGGTAATCACATTTGACTTTTGTATAATGTGTTTCATAATCAATGAGTCCATAACTAATTTAATAAATAGCATACTCTCTTGCAGTATCATCTTGTTGGGTAAGCATTACCCCAATTGATATAGGTGTGGAAGAAGTATATAAAATCAAGGGTTGATCATTGTAAAGAGGACAAAGTGTAAGTAGGTGAAGCATTAGCTCTTTAATGTTATAAAAATCATTTTTATAAACATCCATCCATTCTAAATCAATACCTTTCTTAAGAATATAAATGATAGCATGGATGTGATAAGCCATTTTGGGGATGAATCATCTAATTGCCCCAAGTTTTCATATGTACGAATGTAAGGAATAGATAAAGGAATGGGCATGTTCACAATAACACTAATATTAGTAGGTTAAAAATCTATTTCATGGAGAGAGACTAATAATCCTAACAATTTTCTAGATGTGACACTAAAGACACATTTATAAGGATTTAGCCTCACCTAGTATTTGAGAATATGATCACAGATGATAGCAAGATTTGAGAGATGAGTTTTATGACTTTTGAATTTAGAAATGAGATCATCCACATAAGTTTTAATAATTTTTTGGATAAGATCATGAAATATATGGGTCATTACTTATTGGTAAGTGGCTAAGGCATTATTTAGACCAAAGGGCATTTTGACATAGAAATAGGTGATCCATTATATGGTGAAAGTGGTCTTATGTTTGTCTTCTAGGGTAATGTGAATATGATTATAATCCAAGAAGCCATCCATAAGAGATAACATTTCATAACTAGTTGTGCAATCAAGGATGGTATCTTTCTATGGTAAAGGGAAGTTGTCCTTAGGTTAAGTGAGATTAATATTATAGAAATCAATATAAATGAGAATGACCATGGTGAATTTTTTCTAAAGAAGAACTATGTTAAAAACCCATTTGGAATAGTCCAATAATTTGATAAATTTAGCATCGAGTAATTTTATGATTTCCTTATTACATAAAGTGGAAATCTCAAGTGAAAATTTCTTTTGATTTTGATGCATAGTTTTAGCATCGAGATAAGTAATTATTTTATGCACCATAATGCTAGAGTCAATACCAAGAATGTCTTCATAGGACTAGGAGAAAACCTCATGATGCTTATCAAAGAATAATCTAAAATTATCATGTTAGGTAGGTGAGAGTTTGTAAGAAATTGTAATTGGTTGAGGACAAGATGGAGTACCATATTCAATGTGAGTGATTTCTTTGATAAGAATGGCATTTTTGTCTTGAAATTGGTATGGTGTATTCAGTAAAGAAGAGAAATGATTAGTTTTAGGATCAATTCTATCAATGAAGTTACTAAAAAAAGGGGTTTTAGTTTTAAAACTCCCAATTTTATGATGTTTCTAAGGAAGTTGAGGTTCTCAAGCATGAATTATTTAAAGAATGGCTTTGTCACTAGGCAAGGTGGGAAGAGGAATATAATACTCAACATCTACTTTTATATCTAGAATTTGATTACCATGGTGATCAGACTCATAATGTATCTAATAGACATCAATTGCCTTGGCATCTAGTGTAATCTTGGGGGTAGGAGAAGTAGATGGATCAAAAGGGATTGGAGTGTTTTTGGGTTTAGTGATGGGAGAAGTATTATAGGTAATGATTTGATCTAGAGGTGGTAAAGGAGATGTAAGAATTTCTGGAGATTTTGAATGTATAATTTGATCTATCACCCAAGGAGTATCAATAAGAGGAGAATTGGTAAGAGGTACATAACCTTCAGGATTGAAGTCACGATCTATGGAAATGGTATGGACATCCCAATTAAAATAATGAATTATATATAAGTTTTTTTGATAATACTAGACATCTAAGTCTCAAGATTGAGCTTTGGCCATTATGTAATTATCATCATATTTTGGAGAAATTTTACATGCTTGAGAGTTAGGGGGAGTTTCAAAAATTAAAATCCTAATATTACTAAATGTATAAGGAGACATGATGAGAGGATCTTGAAATAATTTGACTAATCTAAAATCATTACAAGTGAATGTATCTTTATGTAGAGAAGGATTTTGATCATTTCATGGAGGGGGAAAATTAGTAATCTCATCAATACGAGGAATAATATAATCCCCAGGTAATAAAGGAGGAAGCCACTAAAAAATGTATGGATGTAGCTTAGTGGTATTTTAAGTATGCTACAAGTCATTAGGTTCATCATCATTGGAATCCACAAGAGTGAGTTATAAATTAGGATTCATGTTGATGAACTTGGGTAAAGGATCACTACTGATCTTATAAATAATAGGAAAATGATTCTAAAATTTGCAAATAGGAAGTTAAATACTATATGGGTTGGGATCAGCCTCATGCTTATACCATTTATCATTATGTAATAATTTAATGCATTAGCTACCAAAATAAGCAATGCCCCTCATTCTATGAGTCCAAGGGTGACCAAGGAGTATATTATAAGATAAAGGTAAGTCAAGGACCATAATCTTTGTTTGAACGGTCTTAGGTCCAATGGTTAATGAAAGCCAAATTCAACCAAGTGACTTTTGATTTGTCTTATCAAAACCATAATAGGTAAGATGGGTTTTCTTGAGATGATCTTTATTGTAATCGAATAATTAAATAATCCATAAAGATGTTACATTAATACTAGAGCCTTCATTAACTAGAAATTTATGAATGAGGGTATTATTAAAGGCTATTTTAATAAAGAGTGGTGGATCATCAGCATGAAAAATAATTCCATAATTGATCATGTCCTCTTCAAGAAATTCAATAGAAGGATTGGAATAAGGACACATAGTTTTAATGGTATTGACATTGGTAGGTTGAGATTCAATATAAAGTTGTTATTCATCTATAGAAGATGAATCTTTAATTTTATGGAGTTGTTGAATACGTAACCTATGATGATAGGGTGAAGTATGAACCAACTCCATAAGTGTAATCTTATGAGGCATAGAGTTGAGTTATTTAAGAAAGTTCCAATCAGATTTAAAAGAAGAACCAACATGAGGTTTAAGAGGTAAAGTAGCTTTTGAAGGAATGGACATGGTTGGAGGTTTGAATAGAGGAAGTAGTTCTTTATTAGCTTCCAAAACTAGATTAGAAGTTGTAGTGTCTTTGATAAGTTGGTCTTCTAAAGATGGCTTCTTAAGTTTGGTAATGGTATCTTTTTGAGCTGACTTGTGATGATAATTGACCTTATCTATGTTAACATATTGAGAATTGTTATAATATTTGTCATAATCGACATCAATAGCACAAACATCCTTACTATTGGGTTGATTATTGGTTGTAGAAAAATATTTTTGGTTATTTTAGGTAGAATCTTTGGAAGCTTATCAAATTTGAGAAGTAATGAGTCACCAAGCATATAAGAGATAAAAAAAATTAGTGAACCCTCTACAAGATTCATGGGAATGACCAATGCTAGCATGGAACCAACAAAATTGATTAGGGTCATACTACTTAGGAGGATTGTTAGGATAAGTGAAAGGTCTAAAGGGAGGTAAGAGTTATTTCATTTTATACAAAAAAAGTGGTATGTGAGAAGATAGAGGAATATCAAATTTGGAAAAAATTGGTTTGGTTTGTGGAGTATTAATAGTGATAGCTTTGGTAGATGTTTTAAAATATCCTTTTAAAAGTTTAGGATTAGGTTTGAATTGCTTCATGAGAAAGTATTAAAAATTATCTTGGTAAAGAGATTCATGAAGTGTTTGGGGAGCAAAGGTTTAAACCTTATATTGGAGATAAGGAGTTAATGTAGTGATGAAGAATTTGAATAAGATATCAACAATCATGTTATGGTTGGATTTATGGGCCACTGATTTCCATCTTTTGATAAAGTCATGCATTGATTCAATGGGAGATTGCTTAGCATTGATGAAGTGGCTAAGATTATTCTTGGGAAGATAATTGTGTCACAATTATTTAACTAAGGGATTAACCAAATCTTCAAGTTACCAAATAAAATGTTGGGGTAATTGGTTATACCATTCTAACTAGTGAATTTTTTGACTAAGATTTTAGTTGTGGCAAAGGTATTAGTTTGGATCCACTCTTTGTAAAGGTTACCAAAGGATTTAATAAATGAGTTTGGGTTTTTAGTCCCATCATACTTGATAGTTGGATATATGTTATCAATATCAATGGACACAATGAAGGGATATACAGGCTCATTTTGAATAGTTTGAATCATCTTGTTATTCATTATGGGTTAATGAATAACATTGATTGAGGCATCTCTAAGAGGTGGAGGAATGTAATTAGGATTACATTAAGGATGGATAACCAGAGGTTTATTATCCATTTTATTCAAATTATGTTAAAGTTACATCATTTGATTGGTGTTAGAGTTTTGCATTATGTTCATTTATTGGATAACTTGGGCATGAAATTGAGTTATATCAGGAGGTGGGTTCATGTTGGTAGGATAACTCCCCCAAATTGGTGTTAAGGGGAGGGTTATTATAAGATATATTATTAGTGGGATTATTGATTAAACTTATGTCAATTTCTCCCTCATTAGTTTGAAGGTTTTGAAGATGAGAAGTTTCTTGGTAAGTATAGAAAAAATTAAACCCATCAACTTCATCTTTAGGTGTGATTTACACCATGTTATAGGTCATGGATGAAGGAGGGGAAGAGGTTCCCCAAGATTGATGGTGCTCTTGGGAGGAAAAGAGAGGAATAAATGAACATTCCTTATAGTATCTAAATGGATTCAAGCCATCCAAGAAGATTCTGATAGGAGACTTCATGATAACTTTAGAGAATTGAACAAAATGCTAATAATGATAAATAAGGAAGGCAAAAAATTATATAGGGTTGATTAGGTCAACCTAACACAATAAATATGGGATAAAAAAGTGTATAGGGTCAAATGGGTTAATGTAGCATAATAAAGAAGGAAAATAGATAGCATATAAGAGACTGTGTTGACATAAATGACTATTTACTAAAACAAGAATAATTTTGCAAGTACTTAAGAAAATAAGAAATTAAAGGAAAAACATAATCAATTGGATAAATGAGGTTGATCCAACTGAGGCACATAGCACCAAACCTTGCACCAATGCTGGCTAATGCAAGTTTTTTCAATAAAACATACAATTGATCAAAGAGAAATTAATCAACTTGGAAAGCAACAGATACCTAAGTGGTTAACTTGAATGTTTTTATATTATTAGAATATAATTTTAGATATGATAGGAATTTGTCTATAAACAAGGAACTAGAAAGTAATCTAAGGATAGTTTTAGGATGTTTGGGCTTAAAGGGATATATATTGGCAATGGTATAGGATTGGTATTGGGGCCTACCCCTTTACTTCACACATCATAGTGATGAGGGTGTTGGGTGCTTAGGCAAAATATACCATTAACCACATGTTTATACTTGGCTATAAAACCAAGTTGTCTTCCCCCTTGGTGATGAAATCCAAGTAGGTTGGGCTTAGGCAGGCAATTGTTAAAATGCTTGTTAAGATTTTATGATTTCGTCATGTGTGCATAAAAGAGAAAATACTGAAACTAAATAGTATATTGAAAACCACCTAATTATACTTTATGATCTATTCTAAGCATGCAAATAATAAAAAAATGAAAGTGTGAGCTAATTACTAGCATATAAGGGTTAATAACAACTTTGAAACATAGTATAGTGTTAATTTAGTTGACAATGTACATAGAGAATATAGAATAGGGTCAACAATGTCACCCCTATATTGTGGAAGTAAATTTTTTTGAAAGAGAACTATGTTTACAGGGTTGACCTAGCTTTCCAAATAAAATATAAAATACAGAACTACATCAAGAGGGTCAACCTAGTTGACAGTATAGGGGTAATTTTAAAGACTAAAAACTATGAAAAATAGGGTTATAAGGAAAGAGATAGAAAGATAGAAAGTAACATTGGTGGGTTGGAGGATGTAGAGAAGTGAGTTTATTATTAAATAACCTTGAAAAATTCTTTTAAATGTTAACTATGTTGACTAGGTCGACTAAGCTTTGTAAAAACCTCTTGTTAAGTGCCTGAAATGTATAGGGTCAATTGGGTCAACCTAGTTATTTGAATTTGATGCCTAAAAGTGTACAAGGTTGACTACATTAACCTAGTAGTTTAGACTAGATGGCTAGAATTTTAAAAACCTATATTGTGTCGACTGATTTGACCTAGTATCCTAAACCTAAGAAAAAAACCTACACACACATAAGAAAGTTATATGAATGTGACTGTGTGTTAAATGTGCACATAAAAGTTAGAACTATGTCAATACATTTGACCTATTATTATGAATATATGATAATAAAAATGATAAAATAATTAAATAAATGTATAGTCATATAAAATGCAAATTTTGGTTACTTGTGTATGGATTAAGACACCTAATCCATAGGTTCTCTTACTTGCTTACATAACCCTTTTTAGGATTTTCTTTCATAGATTCCCGATCATCCATAGCCTTTTAGACTTAACCCTTATAGACCAAAGCAACTCTTTAAGGCCCATATCCATCCCCCAAGGTATCATTCCCTCTGGACAATAATGCCCAAGTTAGATAAAAGCATAGAAACCTAGGGTGTCTTATTTCTGGCATTGTTGTCCAAGTGTACTTTTCTTCCTAATGATCATATTTTCTCAAATCCTTATCCTAATTCATGTCAGCCTAATGCAAATTTAATTAACCCATGATCACTAATTAACCTATAAAAGGCCATTCAAAGTCCATTTAGAAAGGTTAACACTCATTTACAAGAGAGAAACAAGAATACAAGCAAGTACATTCAAGCAATTTTCCCTATTCTCTACATACAACCTTCCAATAGTATTCCAAGCTTATTGAAACCCTTACACCAGCCATAGCCATTTAAAATACACCCACTTTAACATCTAGTTGAATTTTCATACACAATTACACCAATCACTTCAATGGGAAAACTACATTAGCTTGATCCCTCATCGAAGTATTGGTATGTAGGTAGCATACCCACACATGGGGTGTGAAGTGCATCCAGTGTATCCTTTTCACACGAACCCCTTCTCTCTCTTTCATAAATTTCCATTAAAATTCAAGCACAAAGATCTCCTAGGGATTTGAAGATAAAAATAGACATACAATGAGCTTCACAGATTTCCAGGCTTTGATATTTCACTGATAGGGTAACATAGACTTGTCAAGATGAACCAAGAAAAATCATATCACCTAGAAAACAGTGTTAAAAAAATACTATAACACTAAACAAAAGGGTATCCAACTTTTATCACTCTTGTCCAATCCAAAAATAAATTCTAAGATCATGTTTGTGACAGTCTTCCAAGCTTGCATAGAAATTTCCAGACCCTGCACCATCCATCTCAGTCAGTTTCCAGCTAAGTTTGATTTTATTTCTATTATTACTATTTTTAGAAAAGGTAAAAATAAAATCTTTTTACATAAATTAGTGGATTAATTATTGCAAATTATTTACTAATTTACACTACTCAAACCCATTTATTTAATTAGGAATAAAACTACATTATTCTAAAAAATAATAAAACATTTGGTGAACCTGACTTACTTCAAATTTTTGCACAAAAACCATAGAAACCCTAGGGTAAATTATTTTTGAGAATTTTCCATAATTTTCTAATTTTTCATATATTTTAAAATTATAAACCTATAAATTAATTTCAAAATTACCATATATTTTGTTAAAACCCTAGTTTGCACATATTAGGTCCTTTTTGCATACAAACACATTCCAAACCCTAGGAAAAATATATTTCTAATTTTAGAAATAATTTTTTATTTTTCCTAATTTTTTTCAAGTAAAATTCTAATTTTTTTTATAAATTCATATCAAAATTTTAAAATTATCATACTAATTTTAAAAAAAGCATTCAAACACCCTAGTTGCATCAACTAGCTCCTAGTTATTTTCCACTAATTTTCCAATGAATTTTTAAATTTTATATTACATGCATAGCTCAGAATTTCAATCTAAATTACAAAAATTCATAGTATTTTTCACAAATATTATTTAAACAATCATAGTTGCATGTACTATATCCTATTTTTCTTCTTGCAATATCACCTTACAACCATAATTAAATTACAAAAATGTTTTTCATTTATTTACAATTTTTTATTGCATTTATTACAAATAATAAGGAAACCATAATGATCCCTATCATGTACATGAATAATTAATTTTATCATATGTTAGTAAAAATATTCATCCTTTGCATTTCATGTTTATGTTTCATTATATGGGATGATATTACAAAACTCATTGCAAAAAATGCATAAGATTTCAATTTTTTTTTTGCATATTCTCGTTCACACATATGGAATGATTACCACCTCCATTGTGCTACATGCATTTGAAAATTTATATTTCATATCAAAATTTTATATGCCTTTATGCAAAAATTCATGTTCTCTATCCTTTGCTTTCTATTCCTCATACATAAAATTATTCAAATATATCTTTCTAAATGCATTCAAAATGTTATATTGCATATCAAAAATTTATATGCCTTTATGAAAAAAATCATGTTATCTATCATTTTATTTCCATTCCTCATATGGAAAATTATTAAAATATATCTTTTTAAATGCATTTGAAATGTTATGTTGCATATCCAAAGTTTATATGCCTTTATGTAAAAAGTCATACTCTTTATCCCTTACTCACTAAGGAATGTTCTTTATAAACATATTATTGCATAAATCATAACTAAAAGGTCATGAATTTCACTTAAGATTCATACTTTCTACTAAAATTCATATAACTCATTGGCAACTTTAAATTATCTTATCACTACTAGACATAGGTAAACACTAGTGGTTGAATCTATCCCTCTTCCCTTCAAACTTGGTACATCTAGCTCTTATCCTACATCTACTACTAGCTTTATGCCTATAGTAGATCATGTTGTCCATGTTATCACCCAATTTTATGAAGATAGGTAGGTTGATTACACATATGGTGATAGCTTTATCACCCATGATAACACCCCTTCAGATACAATTTCTATTCTCAAGCTCCTTCAGTGATTAGATATTTACAAATATGTGTTGTATGTAGCCCTTCACAATACTAGAATTCTTATTTTAGCTGAACCAACTTATGTTACATCTATCCTCAACATAATATAATGGACTAAAGAGAATATCTCTTTTGAGAAATAATATTTACCCCTGCAACACATCATTGAACAAGATCTACCTTTATATATTCAATTAACAATTAATGATGTAGGAGTCAAAAGAGTGTTAGTCGGTAACGAATTAAGACCTAAAATTTGCAATATATCATTTCTTAAGCATATTAACATATAAAATAAAGATATAGACCATTTTGATATAAACATCAGAGGTTTCAACAACATTCCACAAAATGTAATGGGTCAAATAACACTTAATCTTACCTTAGAGCCTAAGACACTACCAACCACTTACCAATTCATGCCAAATGACCTTAATTGTAATTTGTTACTTGGTCAATATTAGATTAATGATATGTGTAGGTTGAATATTTTGTCAATCAGCATACTAATAAAAAAATAGGTCTGATCAGCCAAAGTAGGAAGATTAGTCATCCAAATGTGTAGGTTTACCACATCAGAAGGGGACTGATCTCTCCTCTCATCAAGGGGAGGTTCCCTATAGTTATGTTATATATATATATATATATATATATATATATATATATATATATATATATATATACAAAAAATAATACTCAAGGGTAGGATAAACCATCCATCTCTCTTTTTTCAAAGATGATGCATGCGGATCAAAGGAAAAACTCAATGGAAATGATAGAAAGCACTCCTCTTCTTTTAGAAGTACTATTCAACAAACCACAAGAATACTCCCGGTAGTAACAATAAAATGTAGAAAAGGACATAGTAACTAGCAAATTGAGATGCAGCACAAAGTCTCCACCTGAATTGCTCAAGAGTAAGATACGAAGGACAATGGGGGCACAAAGTCATCCCAAGGCCCTTTACACAAAAATGAAAATAAAACATACTAAAGGCAATTATGGGGGCACAAAGTCTCTCCACAGTTGACTCTTTAGGACACCTTCCTGACTACTTTCACTAATTCTACTTGTTGAATTAAAGGAACAAGACATAAGAATAGTTTCCCCAACAACAAAGATATTATAGCACAAAGTCTAAAAAGTCACTTGCTTTCAAATTCCAATAACAAAATATGATCAATAATCTGAGCTCAAAGTCTTAGTAATGCCTTTCAATTTGGGTAGAGTTTCATTTCTAACTGTCAAAAAAAGATACATTTACAATAAAAGAGAGTCCCTTATATAACCACTTCAAGAAGGACTCGAGAATAGTAACACATCATGTTGCATTGAAAATTGTTAAGATAGGCTGGAAATTGGGGGTATCTACCCATTTGTTTTTCTCAATGCAGAGAAATAAGTCACAGTATTGAAAGTTTTCAACTTTCAATGTCCACCTAGTGATCTGATCCTTCATCGTTCCTCCTTTTTTGGTTAATTAAATCAAGTCCTGGATTTAATTTGCTATTATGTTCCTTCCTCACTTTTTGTTGGTCTTGGCCTTAAAGCCTATGAATGCATTCAGGTCTATAGATTACAAGGATCAACGGCTATTTTGTGAGCTTTGAAATTGACATTCATGCACCCGTCAATACGTTTTCAATGGCTAGTTCATTGTCTTGAATTTGACGTCTTTGGGTGCATCACCCCTTGGTCCTTCTTCAAATTTTTTGTTTGGCACTTTCCTAGAAATAACTTACCCTTTCAGGCCTTAAGAAATGATCCACTTTGGGTCGAGAAGAGCCACTCCACAAGGGTATCTACCCTTCGAGCAGTCTTCATATTCAGATTTCTCATTTTACATCTTCCCAAAGGGAAGGTAACCCTTTGGCTTTGGGGAAATGTCCTTCAATTTGGTAGCCTAGAGTCCCCCACAAGGGCACCTACCCTTCGGGGTCCTTCGGTGGCCTTTTCCTTAGAAGTATTCTGCGACCTTTCTTATGGATTATTTCTCAGGCTTTCTCCGTGAGTATTTTCCCTGGTCTTTCTCTATGGACAAATTCGTGTGGACAAAAAGTCTGCAAAAATTTCTCGTGAACAAAAAGTCTATGGAATTATTCCTTTATTCTTTTGGCTTTGAGAATTTCCTTCAAGTTTTTTGCCCACAGCTACTTTCCCAAATTCCTTCAGACTTTTTGTCTGAAGGAATTCCTTTGGACAAAAAGTCTAAAGGAATTATGCCTTTGTCTGCCTTAGTCTTTTTTGAATTCTTTAAACAAACATTCGAAAGAATTACCTTTGTATCCTTATTTGAAAATTATCCTTCTAAAGGGTGTTTTTTTCAACCAAGTGCCCTTCGTAAGGGCACTTGTCCTTTAGGAGGCTCTTTGAACTTTTACATTGAATCGCTCCTTTGAACCGTCTGAGTGAATCACTTGGTTGAACCAAGCCATTAAAGCATTTGATTTAACCAAGTCGATGAACTGCTTGATTGAACTAAGTCGATGAACTACTCTGTTGAACCACTTCGTTGAACCAAGGCAATGAACCAATTGGTGATGAATTAAAAGCATTGAACCACTTGGTTGAACCAAACATTGAACCAATCTATTGAATTAGAAACAAAATGGTTCAAGCTAATGTTTCAAGCTGATGAGCCAAATGAATGAACCGAAGCATTGAACCAACTATTGAACCAAGCTTTGGTTCAACGATTCAAACGAAGCCTTTGAACTGGCTGATGAACCATTTGATTAAACCAAAGGATGAACCAAAGCATTGAAATAAAGCAGATGAACCAACTGAGTGAAACAAAGCGTTACACCATTTGTTTGAACCTACCTTTGAACCAAAAGATGTTGAACTAACCATTGAACCAAGCTTTGGTTTAATGGTTCAAACAAAGCCTTGAACTGAAGCATTAAACCATTTGATTGAACCAAAGTGATGAACTTGCTGATTGAACTTCATAGTTGTGTTGAGAGCTTTTGAACTTGTTGAACCAAATTCATTGAAACTTGCTTATGGACATTTTTGATTGAACCAAGGCACTGAACCAATCGTAAAAATGACTAAGTGTTGGAAAATGATTCTTTTGATTGAACCCACCTACAAAAGCCTTTGAACCTATAGAAATGAACCTGCCTAAAGAGTTCATAGAAACCAAGTCTGTAGTTTTCTCTAACCTTGAAAGAGTCTGTAGATTCAAGCCTATAGAGTCCATATAATTAAGCCTGCAAAGTCTATAGATTCAAGCCTATAGAGTCCGTAGATTTTTGAGAAGCTTAAAAAATGAGGAATTTGAATGTGTAGGACAAATTTCAAAAAGGGAAGAGACAATTTTGGTCTGTAAGACCAAAATAGTTCAAATGTTGTCCCAAAAATGAGTGATATTTTTGGGGGATAACAACTAGCTCCAGTTGGGGAACTTCTATCAATTATAAAATGAATTGAAGGGAGTAGAATCCAGAATCTCCAATGTCTTCATGTGTACCATTGGGCTATGGAGTCATGCTTACCTAGAAATGAAAGGCATCAAAAAGGAAACAAATAAAACAAAATAAAATTAAAAACTATACAAATATACATATATACAGATGCAATGATCTGATACTTCAAGAGTTGAAGTGTTTCAGATGTTGCCCATTATGGGGTAGGGAAAAGAGTGTGCCATATTGATATTTAAATAGAAATCTATTTTCACCAATGTGCTTATGAATTATAAATGGGCCTCTCCAAAGGGAGTCAAACTTTCCATGCATCCCCTTTGGTTCTCTCCTTTTGTCCCACAGCAGGACTTGATCCCCAATCTGGAAATCATGATTTTTGGCCTTCTGGTCAAAGAGTTTCTTTACCAAACTTTGATGAGTAGTAATTCTATCCACCACCATGGTTCTCTATTCCTCTAGTTCAGTCAGGCACATGATTATTTTATCAAGAGAGCTTTCATAAGTTTGATCTTCAATTGCCTTTGCCAATTTCAAGACTGGTAATTCTAAGGTGATTGGTATCTCAGCATTGATACCATAAAGAAGTTGAAAAGGAGACACCAATTACCCTCTTTGGTGTGATACTATCTGGCCATAGAGCATCAACCAATGCTTTATGCCATGTCCTTTTATTGTCATCTGCTAGCTTCTTGATGATAGTTACCAGGTTCTTATTGCTAGATTTGGCTTGTCCATTCCCTTATGGAAAATAATCAAAAGAGTGAGAGAGTATAATTCCATAATGGAAACAAAATTGTGTAATCTCTTGAAAGGTGAAACAAGCTACATTATCAGTAACAATTTTGATTAGAACTCCAAACTTGGAAATGATATTCTCTTTAAGGAAGTTGCATATAACTTTTGAAGTATCATGCTTAGTTAGGATTACTTCTACCCACTTGGTGAAATAGTCAATTACTGTAAGGACATAATCATGTCCATCACTTGAAGATGGGTTTATTGTCCTAATAAAATCAATCCCCCATTATTGGAAAGGTTCTTCTATGATCACTGGCTTGAGAGGCATAGTAGCTAACATGGGTCTTCCAATAAATTGCTGACAAAGTTCACATTTCTTCACCCACTTATGTGCATCTTGGAAAAGAGTTGGACAATAATACCTAGCTTGTTGAATCTTGTGAATAGTCTCAAGAGTAGAAAAATGTCCTCCACAAGCCAGATTGTGGAAAGATTTCAAAAGCTGGCTTTGTTGCTCTTTGTCTACACATCAAAGGAATACTCCAGCTATGCTTCTCTTGTATAAGCCATTGTCCCAAAGGACAAAATTGGTGGCTTTCAACTTGATAGTCCTCCTTTCTTTTTAAGACAAATGAGAAAGACATTCACCATAAGTAAGGAAATTAGTGATACCTGAATACCACTCATTGGTAGTGGAGATAAAAAAGACTGTTGGAGTATCTTCCACTTCAGCTTTTTCATGTTGTGTATCTTCTGGCTTATTTTCAACAATTAGCATAGGCCTTTACCCTTTGCCAACTCTTTTAGCTTGATGTCTAAATCAAAATTTTGGATCTTTGTAATCTAATTACCTCTTTTTGTGCCAAACTCTTGCTAAGTTAATATAGACTTGATTGTAGTGTCAAGAACTAAGGCAATAGTGTGTGAATTCAAAATATAGAAGTAAAAATTTTTGACTGCTTTCACCAACACATAAGCATGCCTCTCTACATTTGAATAATTCATCTCATGGGTTTTGAGATGGCAACTGATGAAAGAGATAAGAGATTCCATACCTTCCTTGTCTTGTTAAATAAGAATTACTGAAAGAGTGTGTTCAGATGCATAGCTGTATATGATGAAATCTTTGTTGTAATTTGGACAAACCAAGGTAGGGGCATGAGCAATGGCAGTCTTGATATCTTAAAATGCTGACTTGCCTTCTTTAGTCCAACTGAAGATGGTCTTCCCTTTCATCATGTTCACAATGTGTCTAGTCTTCTCAACAAATTTGGGGATGAATCTCTGTAAGAAATTCACCTTTTCAAAGAAAGAATGAATATCATTTTTACTTGTAGGAAAATTAAGCTCTTGAATAGACTTGACTCTATTTGAGTCAATCTTTATGCCTTATTTTGACATAATGTGTCCAAGGAGTTTCCCCTCTATTACTCCAAAAATAGACTTCTTAGGATTCAAGGAAATACCATTATGGTGGTAACACTCCAACACTTATTGTAAGTGGTGTACATGATCAGATCGATGCTTTGAAAAGATAGTCAAGTCATCAAGGTATGCCAATATGAATTTACCAATCTCATCTTTGAAAGATAGATCCATTTCTCTTTGAAAGGTATCACTAACATTTATCAAGCCAAAAGGCATTCTTCTATATGCAAATGTACCCCAAGGTGTGGTGAATGCAGTCTTGTGTTGGTCTGCTTCACCAACTACAACTTGATTATATCTTGAGAAGACATCTAGCATTTATAACATCTCTAAAACTATCACTATTTGAAGCACTTGATCCATAATTGGCAAAGGATAATTATCTTTCCAAGATACTTGATTCAGATTCCTAAAATCTACATAAATGTGAATTTCACCATTCTTCTTCCTTATAGGCATTATGCTTGCAATCCATGTAAAATGATGGATTGGGAAGATGATTCTAGCATTTAACATTTTTTGTATCTCAAACAAAATAGTACCTGATATTTTTGGATTATACTATCTAGATTTTTAGCTATAGGGCATTGAATGAGCCTTGAGAGGAATGTCATGGCAAATTTCATCTGGTCTGAGAGACTTCAAGTCTTCATAAGAATTTGCTAAGACATATATGTATTGATGGAGTAAAGAGGTAAACTTGAATCTTTCTTTAGTAGTGCAGCACTTAAAAATGTTAACCATCTTGGGATTTTCTTCAGTGGTCAGATTCACTTAATCGAATCTCTGAGAGAAACTTGAGTCTGTTTGTTGTTGCTTGATGAATCTATCATGCTTGTCATACAACTTCTCAAGAGAAATTAGGCTTTTGAGAGTTTTATTTCCTTTCATCTATAAGAACTCTTCATTTATATCTGAACTAGATTCAAAGGTTGATTCATTCTTCTGAGATTCACTGCCTTCAAAATGTAGTTGCTCAAAATTGTCTTTTCATTCTAAGAAGGCAATGATTTGATGATCATCATTGAATACTTGCCAATGATCAGCATTGTTAGGAACACTTGGTCTATAGATTAGCTCAATAGTATACCTATCTTCTTTGAAATCTGAGTGGGGAACTAAAAGAGTTCGTGAAATAGGAAGTGCATCAGCTCTATCATTAGACTCTCTGGGTATAGCAAAAATGTTGAAAGCATCAAAGTTTTCAATTTGGTCCCAAACCATGTTGTGATAGTGGTGTAATATTTCATTCTTGGTTTGGTAAAGATTTCTTACTTGACAAACCACTAATTCAACATCCCCTTTGGCATGAAGAAACTTGATGCCTTTTTCTTGAGCTACCTTCATTCCAAGCAACAAAGATTTGTATTCAACTGTATTATTAGTGTTGCTAAATTGTAATTTGTAAGATGAAGGAAACATATCTCCTTAAGGAGATATCAACACAATCCCAACTCCTAAACTAGTAGAGGAATAGCTACCATCAAATTCTAGAATCCATATTTCATCTGATACTAATTTTTCTTTAGACTTTCCTTCATCAGAGATGGAGGGTCCTTCTTCATCTGTATTGCAGCCTACTAGTTCTTTCAATATTCTAGTTGAACTAATTTTTGAGTTAATCCTTTCAAGAATTATATCAGGTGTTTCATACATTTCATTTGTAGATAGAGAATAGTTACCCATACCTATGGATTGAAAAATAATTTGAGCTTCAAGTGCTGATGTCTGGATGACGACATATTTTACTTCCTTTTTAGGGAGAAACTTCTTCATTATGCCTTGTATAGGGATCCTTGCCTAGGAGAGATCCATGCTTAGTTCTCCTCTCACATTCTTGCAGAAATTTCATCAAAGCAAAATGCCATAAGATGCTAGGACGTCAGCCACCAAGACAGTCATCTTGATTCTCTTGTCTAGAAAGGCTATAAATACAAATTAGGCATCTTTGATTTTCCCCAATAATGGTACTTGCTTTTTCTCCATGGAAAAACATCTCCCAAATGTCTTGGTCAGTGTGAGACCCAGAGACTTAGCTACTTTAGCAATCATGACATTATCAGATGCACCTGAGTCTATAATATAGTTACTCAATTTGTGGCCATTAATTAACATGAAAACATAGAAAGGTTCTATTTTTTTGGGAGTAGCTAGAGGAGTAATGACAAGATTATTCAGAATAGGTGTGTTCTTTGGAGAATTAGGAGTTACCTTTTTAGCCTTTTGTCTTGCAGAGATGGTTTGGTTCTTAACATATTTGATCAGCTTATTCAATTGATCAGGATTGGACTACAAATATTCAAACTCAGACATTTATATTTTTGTCTTTTTGACATGATCGATTATGTCAAATGGTTGAATTGAGTTAGGTATAGAGAAAGGTACTTCAACCTTCTAAGTTTTAGGAGGGATGGGAGGTGGGCTAGTTTGTGAATTTGAAGTAGAAGGGGAAGGCAAAATTGATGTACTTATCTTTTGGGTGATCACTGGATCCTTTGACTGGAAAGGCAGAGTTGTTCCATGCTTAACAATCATGATTGTTGGTTTAGGTTATTCCTCTGTCTTCTCTTTATTAGCTTTCTAGACTAATTGGTTCTTGGACCTAATAAACACTACATATGATCCATCAAAAGCTTCTCCTTTGCTTTTGGGTTCATCCTGGTAGTTCAAGAAAATAATGTGGGAGTCACCAACTGATTCTTCTTGATTGTCTTCAAGGAGATCAACATCATTTTCTTGATTTAATTCAGGCTGGAAAGAGAACTCTAATTCTGCTTCAAGATATCCCATTGCTGAATTAGTTAGAGGAGCTTCTAGGGTAAGTTTCCCTTCTGGAGGAGGAAGGTGATTTTGTTACCCTTGATTCCTAGTAGCATTGCTTTGATATGACTGATTTGGGAATGTCCTTCTATATGAAAGAGCATAAGACATTCCTTGAGCCATTTGCTTTTTGAGAGCAAGCAACTCATTTGCCAATTTCTACATCATTTGCCTACAAGTAAAAATGCTTATAGATGAATATTTAGAAGATGATGAAGCTCTATTTCTATTTAGATCTCTTCTTATCTTACTTGCTAAGATGAGATCATCTTCTACCTCAGTGGCCAAATGTTGAGTTGCAACAATATCTATTTGACCAGCATGTCTCAAAAGAAAACTTACTTCAGGTAACTGAGAATTAATGAAAAAGCATTTGAGATTCTTAGCTATAGGTCAAGCTATTATAGGAATTTTGTTTCTCAATTTGTCAAATTTGGCTATGAAGTCTATCATAGGCTCATAAGGCTCTTTTTTCATCTGTGTAAGTTGAGCCAAAAGTGCATGTGCATCTTTTACAGATTTGAATTTGGCTTCAAACTTATCTTTGAGAGTATTCCAATCAATCACTGACCAAGACTATAGATGATAAAACTAATTTGTAGTAGCACCTTGTAATGTCTCCACAAAAATCCTAACTACTACATCTTCAAATTCTACTCTGATTACTCCACAATCTATGCTGAAGGCTGCAATGTGTTCATCAGGATGAACTTTCCCATCACCATAGAATTTGGAGAAATTCTTCCTTGAACTATGTGGGAGCTCATGTAGAGGTGGAGTAAGATTGAGAAGACCAAAACAATTACCCCAGGGGCCTTGAACTACCATTGTAAGATATGAAAAGGAGGGATGAAAAATCTCAGAGGGGTAATTATTAGCAAAACTTTATCAATAGCAGAAGTAGATACTTTGTCTGGCAATGGAGATCTAATTTTAGTAGGAGGAAATCTCTTGGTTCATTAGAGATGAGATGGTGAAGGAAATAGATCAAAATCACTTTGTTGTACCAACTTGAATACAAGATCAATGATACCTTTATACCTTTGGCTTCATGTATACCTTGAATTTGCCAGATTATGAAACAAAATTGGAAAAGAATTGACCTTGCTTCAGTTAAAGCTTGAGGCTTTAAACTGTGCATTCTTTCCCAGTTAGTGTGGAGGTGAATGGATAGATTATAAATGGATAATGGATATTATATCCCTAGTGGAGTCACCAAAAACTATTGGTTGAATATTTTGTCAATCAACATACTGATAAACAAAATAGGTCTGATTAGCCAAAGTAGGAAGATTAGTCATCCAAATGTGTAGGTTTACCACATCAAAAGGGGACTGATCTCTCCTCTCATCAAGGGGAGGTTCCCTATATATATATATATACAGAAAATAATACTCAAGGGTAGGACAAACCATCCATCTCTCTTTTTTTAGAGATGATGCGTGCAGATAAAAGGAAAAACTCAAGGGAAATGATAGAAAGCACTCCTCTTATTTTAGAAGTACTATTCAACAAACCACAAGAATACTCCTGGTAGTAATATCAAAATGTAGCAAAGGACATAGTAACTAGCAAATTGAGATGCAACACAAAGTCTCCACCTGAATTTCTCAAGAGTAAGATACGAAGGACAATGAGGGCATAAAGTCATCCCAAGGTCCTTTACACAGAAATGAAAAGAAAACACACTAAAGGCAATTATGGGCGCATAAAGTCTCTCCACAGTTGACTCTTTAGGACACCTTCCTGACTACTTTCACTAATTTTGCTTGTTGAATTAAAGAAATAGAAAATATATCAAGGAAAAAGACATAAGAATAGTTTCCCCAACAACAAAGATATTACAACACAAAGTCTGAAAAGTCACTTGCTTTCTTATTCCAATAACAAAATATGATCAACAATTTGAGCTCAAAGTCTCAAGAATGCCTTTCAATTTGGGCAGAGTTTCATTTTTTATTGTCAAAAAAAGATACATTTACAATAAAAGAGAGTCCCTTATATAGCCACTTCAAGAAGGACTCAATAATAGTAACACATCATGCTACATTGCAAACTGTTAGGAAGATAGGCTAGAAATTGGGGGTATCTACCCATTTGTTTTTCTCAATTCAGAGAAACAAGTCATGCTATTGAAAGTTTGCAACTTTCAATGTCCACCTGGAGATCTGATCCTTCATCAATTCTCCTTTTTTGGTTAATTGAATCAAGTCCTAGATTCAATTTGTTGTTCTATTCCTTCCTCACTTTCTACTGGTCTTAGCCTTAAAGCCTGTGGATGCATTCATGTATGTAGATTACAAGGATCAATGGCTATTTTTTGAGCTTTGAAATTGACGTTTGCACACCCATCAATACATTTTCAATGGCTAGTTCATTGTCTTGAATTTGACGTCTTCGAGAACATCACCCCTTGGTCCTTCTTTGGCTTTTCTATTTCGCACTTTCTCAGAAAGAACCTACCCTTTTGGGCCTTAAGAAATGATCTAATTTAGGTTGGGAAGAGCCCCCAGCAAGGGTATCTACCCTTTGGGCGGTCTTCAGATGGCCTTTAGGCTTCTTTATTTCAGGGGGTCACTAGATTCTTCCTTCAGATTTCTCATTTTACATCTTCCTAAAGGGAAGGTGTCCCTTTAGCTTTAGATAAATTTCCTTCAATTTGGTAGCTGAGAGTCCCCCGTAAGGGCACCTACCCTTCAGGGTCCTTCGGCGGCCCTTTCCTTATAAGTCTTTTGTGAGCTTTCTTGTAGACTATTTCTCAGGCTTTCTCCATAGGTATTTTCCCTGGGCTTTCTCCATAGATGAATTCCTATAGACAAAAATTCCATAGAATTATTCCTTTGTCCTTTTGGCTTTGATAATTTCCTTCATGTTTTCTACCCACGGCTACTTTCCCAAATTCCTTTAGACTTTTTGTCGGAAGGAACTCCTTCAGACAAAAAGTTTGAAGGAATTATGCCTTTGTCTGCCTTAGTCTTTTTTGAATTCTTTAAACAAACATCTAAAAGAATTACCTTTGTGGCCTTCTTTGAAAATGACCCTTTTGAAGGGTGTTTTTGTCAACCAAGTGCCCTCCTCAAGGGCACTTGTCCTTCAAGAGGCTCTTTAAACTTTTACATTGAATCGCTCTTTTGAACTATTTGAGTGAACCACTTGGTTGAACCAAGCCTTTAAACCATTTGATTAAACCAAGTCGATGAACTGTTTGATTGAACCAAGTTGATGAACCACTCTGTTGAACCACTTCATTGGACCAAGGCAATGAACCAACTGGCGATGAATTAAAAGCATTGAACCACTTGGTTGAACCAAACGTTGAACCAATCTGTTGAACCAGAACCAAGGTTCAAGCTGATGTTTGAAGCTGATGAACCAAATGAATGAACTAAAGCATTGAACCAATTATTGAACCAGGCTTTGGTTCAACGATTCAAACAAAGCCTTTAAACTGACTGATGAACCATTGATTAAACCAAAGGATGAACTAAAGCATTGAAACAAAGTGGATGAACCAACTGAGTGAAATAAAGTGTTGAACCATTTCTTTGAACCCACCTTTGAACCAAAAGATGTTGAACCAACCATTGAACCAAGGTTTGGTTCAATGGTTCAAATGAATCCTTGAACAAAATCATTGAACCATTTGATTGGACCAAAGTGATGAACTTTACCGATTGAACTTCACAGTTGTGTTGAGAGCTTTTGAACTTGTTGAACCAAATGCATTGAACTTGCTACTGATGCTTGCCAATGGACATTTTTGATTGAACCAAGGCATTGAACCAATCCCAAAAATGACTAAGTGTTGGAAACTAATTATTTTGATTGAACCCACCTATAGAAGCCTTTGAACCTGTAGAAATGAACCTACCTGCAGAGTCCGTAGAAACCAAGTTTGTAGTTTTCTATAACTTTGAAAGAGTCCATAGATTCAAGCCTATAGATTCCATAGATTTAAGCCTACAAATTCCATAGATTCAAGCTTGTAGAGTCCATAGATTTTTGAGAAGCTTGAAAAATGAGGAATTTGAATGTGTAGGACAAATTTCAGAAAGGGAAGAGACAATTTTGGTCTGTAAGACCAAAATAGTTCAAATGTTGTCCCAAAAATGAGTGATATTTTTATGGGACAACAATATGTATGTAGTCCTTTCTACACTCCATGCTTTTCTAAAATTTAGTCACAAAGGTTACATATACACATGTGCAATAAATAATGAACCTTTCAAATATAGCTAAGTTGTTGAATCCCCATACAATTATACCCTGTAATTTAATCTTGGTAGTATACACACACAACTTGCTACTCACAATGCACCCTCAGACCATATACAAAATTAGATAAATCTAAATTTTGTTTTAGCACCAAAAATAGATCACCAATTAACCTCACCTTTTACACTTAAATATCTTAATAAGATGGGATATCAGGGTAAAGAACTTGGAAAACATGAGTAATGAATAGTCAATCCTATCGAGGCATCCACACAACATCAAATTCAAGGGTTGGGATACAATTTTAGCCTTAATCATGATAAATATTTTCCCACCCTTTCTAAACACATAAAATTTTGTCCACCCATTACACTTACTGATAATATAGTTAATCATGCCTCTACATTATCATTGGTTTATCTTGATCTGATCGACAATACAATTTCATCTAATAATTTTACATTAGATGAATTCTCTAATGATGAATCCCTCTTACAATTTTGTGGAACATATGAGGACCTCCCATCTTGTTATCATAAAAATAGATTTCCAAATCACACAAATACCCACACGTAATTTGGAGAAAATATAGATTCTTCCCCTAGTATACTAGTTGACTCAAATGATACTATTCCTAAAAATCCATATACACTCAATCATTACACACTACTTGATAAGGAAATATTAAATTTCAATTTCAAAATTGACAAAGATCCATGTATTATCTTATTAGCTACTATCCTACAAAAAGCAGAGGATCCAGATATTCATCAAGCTTTAACAAATTTTCTAGAACTCTTTACTTGGTCATATTTATATATGCCAAGAATTGATACATATATAATAGTCCATTAGATTCCTTTATATACTGATGTTAAACTAGTTAAACAAAAAAATTGTAAAATACATCCTAAGGTGGCTCTCCTTGTCAAAGATGAAATCCAATGCCTCTTAGATGCCAATTTCATTTGACCAATAACACATCCTAAATGTATTTCCAATATAGTTCCCATCTTAAAACCTAATAGATAAATTTTATGTTGTTTTGATTCTAAAGATTTATATAAAGCATGCCCAAAAGATGATTTCCCCTAACCAAATATCAACTTGATCATAGATTCCATATCTAGATATGAAATGTTATCATTTATGGATGGTTTTTTTTATTACAATAAAATCAAAATTAATGAAGAAGATCAAGAAGAAACATTTTTTACAACACCTTGGGGTAAATTTTGTTACATTTTCATGCTTTTTATATTAACTAACACTAGATCCACATATCAACATATTATGATGCACATTTTTCATGACTTGACTCACCATACAATTGAGGATATCATCGATGATATACTAGTTAAATCCAAATAATGACAACATCACACTATTGATTTACAAAAGATCTTTTAATGACTCAGGCAATACAATGTTTGATTAAACCCAAAGAAATGTGTGTTCAGAGTTGCATCTGGTAAACTCTTGGGATTCATTATTTATTAGTGTGGCATAGAGGTTAAACCTAATAAATTCAAATAAATCATTAATGTGACACCTCTTATGAACTTAAAATAACTTTGTTCCCTACAAGGTAAGATCCAGGCAATCCATCATTTTGTAACACAACTTACTGATAAAACTCAATCATTCACTAGCTTGCTAAAGAAAGATACAAAGGTTGTTTGGGACCAAGCTTGTCAATAAAGCTTTAATATAATCAATAAATACCTCCTTAATCCTCAAATTTTAGTACCACATATCCCTAATAAGCCTTTCCTCCTATATACATATCAATAATAGATCATGCACTAGGAGCACTCCTAACACAACATGACAATCAACATTCTAAGCAAGAAGTTTATTACATCAGTCACACATTGGTTAATTATGAAAAAAAAAATTCTGTAATCAAAAAAATATATCTAGCATTATTTTTTGCTTCACATAAACTTTGACATTACATGGTTAATAATGAGACCCACATCATTACAAAAGTAGACCCCTTGAAATTCCTCCTATTAAAACCATATCTTTCTAGTCTTATCATAAAATGGGTTATGTTAACAAAATTTGACTTAAAAATAATCCTCTAAAATTTAATAAAGGGCCAAATCATTGTAGACCATTTGGTAGTATCACCACTCTTGGACACCAACACTCTTAATGACACATTTAGAGATAATTTTACAACTTATTCTACTTATTTAGATACCTAGACCATGTTCTTTGATGGATCTTGATGCACATCTAGTGTAGGGGCAGGCATTTTCTTTGTCGACCCTTTTAGTCACATAGTTCTTATAGCATACCAACTAAGATTTTCTTGCACTAACAACATTGCAAAATATGAAGCACTTATGTTAGGCCTATTTTCAACACAATCCCTCAAAATCAAATATATTCAAATATTTGATGATTCCCAACTAGTGGTGAATCAAGTCAATGACATCTATCAAATAAAGGAGGAACATCTTCTCCCATATCATAACATAGTGCAAAGTTTATCATCATAATTTGATTACTTTTATATAGAAAGTATATCAAGAAAATACAACTGACATGTAGATGTAATGGCAAGTTCCACCTATCTGATCCCTATCGACATTAATGATGATTAATCTATTTTCACAAAAAAATGACTACAAGCATCATCAATATCTAATATTGATATAATATCACTAAACATCCTAGCCACTACACATAGTTTTGCAACTCTAGAATGGTTCTTTGACATATATATTTTTTTAAACAAATCTATTACACTAGATACCTTTTCATGAAATGACATGCACTCTATTATGTAATCATTGGTGGGGACCTCTTTAAGTGATCCTTTATTGGAGAATTACTTAGATGATTGACTTCACTAGAATCCAAAAATTATCTTACATAGATACATGAAAGTGAGTGTGGTGGTCACTTTAGTGGCATGGCCATGTCACACAAGTTGATTCAATAAGGTTACTACTAGCCCGCTATGGAAGAATAATGTTTACAATATGCAAAGCCATGCTATAAATATCAATGACATAGTAATTTGTAACATGTACCTTCACATAAATTTTAATCTATTATTTCTCTATTGCCATTCATGTTATGGGGATTTGATCTTATCAATAAAATTAACCTTGAATCTGTTAGTGGGCACAAGTTCATCATCATAATTATCAAATACTTTACCAAATGGGTGGAAGAAGTTTCACTTTAATCTACTATAGGGGAGGATATTTGCATCTTCCTCATGACCCACATTATTTCAATCTTTGGCTTACTCATAGCCATCGTTTTTGATAATGGTACATCATTCATGAACAAAACTATCCATAAATTTTGCACAAAATATAAGATTAAACACACATTCTCTACTCCATACCACCCATAAGGAAACAATCAAAAATATGCCACTAATAAAACAATCAAAAATATTTTGAGAAAAATAGTGATCAAATTTAGAGATGATTGGAATAATCAATTAATCTTTGCATTATGGGCTTATCGCACAAGTATTCAGACACCCATAGGAGCCACTCCTTATTCACTCTTTTATGGCACATAAGTAGTTTTAACATTGGAATTATAAATACCATCTCTTCATTTCTCCCTTAAATTTATTCTCACTAATGATCAATATCATGAAAAACATTTACACTAGCTCAAACAACTAGACCATACAAGCATTCAAGTAGTATAACATCTCAAAATCTACTAGTAACATATACAATGATCTTACAATAAATGAGTTCACACCAAAGAATTTGAAGTAAATGATCTTGTTCTCAAATAAAATCTTCACAACATCAATTCTAAATAATAAATCAAAATAAAATCCAAGCCAAATTGGTTAGGCCCATACATCATTACCAAAAACCTTAGTCCTAAAGTGTATCGTCTAGCTTCACTCTAAGGAAAGAAACTTAAAAATCCAATGGACATTATGCATCTATGTATATTTCATGTATAATATTTTATTTTTACACATTTATTGTACATAATTTCTTTTGAATATTTGATTGTACATAATCTCTTCTACTTGATTATACATATCTTATATAAAATACAAAAACAAATACAAAATTTCAAAATACAAAACATTCAAATAATTCAAAAACACCAAAAACATTTAGATTGTATGCATCATCCATGTTCTACATTTCTACTACTATGTTAGACTTACATTTGATGTTATATGCTATTTTTTGTTGATTGTCTACATTATCATGCTTCACTTGATCTTATTTTAGTGCAAGTAATGACTTCCAATTCCTTGATTGCTTCATTCTACCCATTGAGGGGACATCCTACTTCTACATTTGAAATGCACATTGATAAATCTTCCCACTGGGGGCATCTTATACATGACTACACCATCTAAGTTATGTCATTATTACACTACACACTATATTTATCATGTTGACATACATTACTTACTAGATTACACAGATTACCAGATTGACACTCATTAATATCTTGTACTTGTGTATTTCCTAGCATATACCTAATCTTGATTTGATTAGTTAGATGTGATTATACCTTTCCAATTTTTACATGCTTTCCTTTCTTACTATGTGTAGATAGATGTGATTGCATTTCCATTTCTAGTTTTGTTTCTTATGTGTGCCTTAGGACATTTGCCAATATCTTTTGCTTCTATTCAATTATGTGTACCTTTGGAAAATTTCCAATGTCCCTTTCTTGTACTCTTCTATAGGCATGTGGGCCTCATGCTAATATTTTCTTATTTCAAATTATATGTGTATGTGGCATTTGAACATGCCTTGTATGCTTGCTTTCTAGTTTGAGTGACATATTCCCATGTCCCTTATTTGTGTGACCACTTAGCCAACCTTGTATGCTTCCTACTTAGTGCTTCTTATTTTGTATGCTTGTTATGTGCTTTTTTTTCCTTGTTTAAAATGTCATGATCCATATCATGCATTTACCTTGCTTTTTAGATGCCATTATGGACATCATGCTCCATCTCTCAACTAAAAACTAACATTTAACATTTCCAATTCTAGTTAAGTACATTGCACATGATTTTACATTGTTATATCTATCTCAACATAACCCTATTGATCTAAAAATCTCTCAAAACAAACACTATTATATCTAGAGATATATTATCTAATATCATTCCTATACCATGTATCTATGAAACATAACACACTTTTAGGACTCTTTTCTTCTAAGGGTAGTCATTACAAGTTCGATCATTCATACCCTCAAAAGAGGGGGAAATAAAAAGGGGTTTTATCATAGAGATAAAATATCTTAGAAGTCAAAATAACAACATTCAAATCACCTAGTGCAAAATCTAGAGATCAAACCAGTCAAAACAAAATAGAAAAATAGTGATAATTCTATATCAATAACCAATTTCAGCCTAGGACAATAGTGATATAAATAGATAGTAGCACCAAACACAAGGGTTTCCTCATTTTGGCAATCTTGTCCAAGCAAAATAACACCCAAAATTTTTAGTAACAAGTAAAAGGTTTAGCTTAGATATAATTTTTACACATCCAAATAATTCAAAATCAGTAGTTTGAGTATAGTTTTCTCAAGGAATCCAGATATAGGGGTATCATGCACAACATGATGGCACTCACTTCTAGTTTTAGATTAGGTATTTGACATAACTTCCAAATAAAAATCCATGTTCTAGACACAAGTGATTGGGGGAAATGTGCATGACACATTGATCTTCTTTTATTTCCAAGTTTAGTTTATTATCCAGGCATTCTCAATAGTTGCATGCCTTACTCTATCTGTAGGTGGTTGACATATTTTTCAATTTAAAATTTTATACAAGTTTAACTTCCTAAGTACCTGAGTTCTTGAGTTGGATTTCACATAATCCTAGTGCATCATTTTTAGAGTGGCTTTCATATAAGCCTAATCTCCATCTTTTGGAATGGCCAAGAGTGGCCTAGTTTCCAGCATACATTCAGCTATCCATGCCACATTGTTAGATTTTTAGAACATTTATGGGATCCATGATCCATCTCTTATGATATCTATTCTATATAATTATCACTTCATAGCTTAACCTAGTATCAAATGATGGCTCCAAAGGACTATCCTTTGTATTCTTGAGCCACCTATTCAGAGGGATTAGACACATAGTCTAGACATTGATTATCACATGCATTATCATCTAGCTTTACTTAGTAGGTAAAGATGGATAAAAAGGGATAGCCTTTGTATTCTTGAGAAATTTTTTTGGGAATTGAAAACTTATCTCCATTCATGATATAAATTTTGGTACAACATCATCCAATAAAATCTGGCATTACTCAACCTTACTTAGGATCACAACAGGTTTTGTTTTAGTTTGCATATATGGCGAGATGTATTCATTCCTTTGTCTTCTCTTTCCTTTTACTCAATTTTTTATGTTCTTTTTTTATATCACATATAATAATAATTGATCTACTATTTTTTTCATTTCATAAATTCACACTTGCATAATGTGTTCTTTATACGCTATCCAGTATTACTCAGCATCACACAAGCTTCATGGGCTTCACCTTTGCAGGTAAGTTTAGGTATAAGCTTTATATTTTTCTCCTTTATCCTATTATTTTTATTTTTTGTATCACTATAATAAATGGGAAAAAATGTATTCATATAGAATTAAAATTTTGGTTACTTGAGTATGGTTAAAGACACCTAATCTATAGGTCCTCCTGCTTTCTTGTACAACCCTTTTTAGGCTTTTCTTTTATTGATTACTAGTCATCCAAAAAAAAATTGGACTCAACCCTTATAGACCCATGTAGTTATTTTAGGCCTAGATCCATCCCCCTTGATCTCATTCCCTCTATAAAATAGTGCCCAACTTAGACAAGAGCACTGCAACCCATGGTGTCATGTTTCTAGTATTGTTTTCCAAGTGTACTTTTAGTCCTAATGGTCATATTTTATTGAATCCTTATAATAATTCATGTCATCTTAATGTGAATTCATTTAACCCACAATCATTAATTTCTCTATAAAATTCCATTTAGAAGGGTTGACACTCATTTATAAGATAGAAGCAAGAATACAAGAAAGTACATTAAATGACTTTTCCCTATTCTCTACATGCAGCCTTCCAATATTATTCCAAGCTTATTCAAACCCTTACGCAAGCCCATATCCATATGAAATACACCTAGTTTTGCATCTATTTATATTTTCATACACAATTACACCAAGCACTTCAATGGGAGAATTACATTTGCCTGATCCCTCTTGGAAGTATTGGTATGTAGGTAGCATGCCCACACATAGGGTATGAAGTGGGTCTAATTTATCCATTACACACTAACCCCTTCTCACTCTTTCCTAATTTTCCATTCAAGTTCAATCACAAAGAGATCCTAAGGCTTTGAAGATTAAAATAAATACACAATGATCTTCATAGACTTTTAGGATCTAATATTTCACTAATAGTGTAACACATACCTATCGATTATAACCCAAAAAACTCAGATCATTTGGATAATGGTGCCAAAAAAATACTATAGTATCAAATAGTAGGGTGTCCCACTTTTGATTCTCTTGTCCAATCTAAAAAGGAACTCCCAGATCTTATTTGTGATAGTGTCCCAAGCCTAGATAGAAATTTACAAACCCTAAAACATTTATCTCAGTTAGCTTTCAGTTATGTTTGATTTTCTCTCCATTATTACTATTTTTAGAAAAGGTAACAATATAATATATTTACACAAATCAATGGCTTAATTATTTCACATTATTTATTGATCTAACCTATTCAAACCCATTTATTTAATTAGGAATAAAAATCCATTATTTTGAAAAATAATAAAATAAAATGAAATAAATCCTCCAAGGATTAGAATCATCTTAGTTTCACCAGAATGTATATAATAAAAAATGCATCATGTCTATAAATCAATCATATCTCAAATAAGATAGAACATACCATACACTTCGTATTGGGGACACATGTTTTAAGTGGGAACATGATGAATATGGGGATCCACTAGACCTGATTAGGGGATCTCTTACCTTAATACACCATGCTAAGGAGGGCTTCAAAGCCTCTAGTATAATAAAATATTGTAATAACCCTATGGGGGTCCTAAGTTTTGATATTTCACCTATACTAATAACAAGTAAAGTAAATCTAATATAGTGCTCACCAAAGCTTATGGCATAACATGAGAGGTTAGTAAATTAAAAAAAAAATGTAGAAGAGATTCTCAATTTATTTAATTATGAATAAGACCTTAATACATGGAATATGAAGAGTAATATTATTCAAAGCCAATACTTATGCTACTTTTATCTACTAAACAGAGGATAAAATTAGTGAATACGTACTTGAATGTGAACCCATCAAGACTCAATCTCTACCTTGGACAATGGGGATTCACAAGAGGTTATTGTGGTTTATAAAAATCACTAAGAAAGGCCAAACCATCCAAGACTTATCCACAAGACTAAATTCTCCAAGTAAAAACCCTAAGCTAAGATTCCTCAAGTAGAATGGTGGAAGAGCAAATTGTAAAGAAGCATGAGTGAATAATAAATCTTGATTACTTATTTAAATAATGATGAAATGATCTTGTATTTATAGGTGTATTTGACCTTAAACCCTTCCAAAAATCCTAGTCGATAGGGTTGACCTAGTCGAATTAGCACAATTTTAGAAAATTATTCACTAAGTCCTAAGCTAGGTTGGCTAAAGGTGAACCTAATTTCTAAGTGAAAATATCCTAAAATTTAATAGGTTCAAACCAATTTACCTAGCACATTTGATTGACAAAAGGGACTTAAGGTGAGGAAAAGTGGGATGGAAAGTAGAAAAGACTAGAGGAGTGTGAAAAAGATGAGTAATAGCTTAGGGAATGGTTTTAGGAGTTGGTTGGATTGGTAATAATGTGGCCATAAAGAAAAATAATCATATGAAGAACCAATGGTTTGGACACCCCTTTCCTAGTGCACCCTTTAAGCCATGCACTCAAAGAGATTGAGTCTCAACAAATTCTTACAAAATTTAAAGCATCATTATTTGATAAAATTTCAAATATTATGTGTATATACTTTCCTTAAATCATGTCCAAGATCAAGCATCTAATAAAAATGTTATCCAAATCCATACAAATACTGCTAATTAATTTTTCCATGCTTGGCACTTATAATTATTTCTCACCCTTTGGGTCTACCTTACCAATACCCATACCACAAAAGGAGATATAATGTACTCCCCTATTTATGGCATGGAATTTATTCTCCCTAATAATATTGAGTTAAATGCCTTACACATTTCATTGTAGAATATAATTGATGAGGAAGAATACAAAATTTATCATCTTTAATAATTAAGACTACTTGATGAAAAATGGGTAGTTTCTTTGAACAATTTTTAGTCCTATTAAAATAGGTTGCATCTTAGCTATAATAAATGTATCAAACGTAGAGAGTTTGACCTTGGTAATTTGGTCTTAAAATAAAATCAAAACCAATAATAATGACATCCATGAAAATAAGGGAAAATTTGAGCCTATTTGGTTGGGTCCATTCATCATCAAAGCAAACTATGGATCTAGAGCATATATATTGGTTACACTAGATGGAGAAGAGCTAGATGAACCCATGAATATTATGCATCTCAATAATTCATATAATTTCTTTAATTAAACATTGTCTATGAGGACCTTTGATTAGTAGAATGACCTAAAAACCACCTTTCTTTCATCCCACCTTTTAATAGGGTCATTATATTTTGATATTATTCCCTCATCATTTTACCATTCATGATCTTGATACTAGTTTATCAATATAGTAGATGATTATAGATGCTAGAATAAAGAGAAAGTTTATAATAGATTGTTTAGATTTTGTCACCATCACATCCAAGATAGGCAGTATCTCATATAATCTTATGCATTATTTCCATATATAGTGGGCTTTTAAAATAGATCTTTTGGATCTTGTTAAATCATGTACCATTTTTTATGGTCATATGTCATTTCATTTTTCCATCCTTAATATTGATTCATAGTAAATTTTATTAAGGTTTAACTATATTGACTTAAGGTCCATTTGGACTATGTAAGTAGTGTTTAGTTTCTGAGGTCATCTTGGTCACCCCTTTTACACACTCTCACCATTTTGTAAGTAATTTAATCCATGATCTTGCATTTTGTGATAAATTTAAGCCATAATCTCATAATTTTTTTGAGAAAACTAGGCCACACTCTTCCATTTTTAAGATCAACCTAAGCCATGTTCTCATTAATTTATGGACAACTTAAGGCACATTCTATCCCTTTTATGAGTTACATCATTATGTATCTTGTAATCCTTCATTGAGTCAAGATTTTAAAACACCCAAAAATATTCAAAATAATTTGAAAATCCCTAATTTTTTTAAAATAACAAAAATAACCTAAAATCCAAAAAATTTCAAAAGGGGCTTAAAATATTCATGAGATATTTTAAGCCACAAATTTTTTTCTTGATTTGTCATCCTATTAGCCAGTAGCCTTTGGCTCTATTTTGGATGGTGTAGTTTACTACATTAGTTGGGTGGAAATCCCTTATATAATGATGATAATTTAAAATTTACCATTACCATTCCTTAATTTATTCCTTTGATTTATGGGAGAACTACATAGGCCTGAGGTCCACATAGATTATGTAGGTAGTGCTTACATGCATAGAGCATCTCAAGTTAGCTCGACCAATATTATTGCCATTCCATTTTTCATAATTTATCTAAATTATTTAATTGTTTTGTGATTTTAATTTTCCTATTTTTCTTCTATGATCAAATATATTACATGTCATCATTTTTATTCTTTCCCATATCCTTGGGAGCTATACATGTGGCTTGAAGTCCACTAGACTATGTAGATAGTTTCCACTCGCATGGGGTATTTAGAGTCAACTCATCCACCCTTTAATTTTTATTATACCCCCTCCATATAGGTTATTATATTATCCTATCAGTTGTCCTCTAGAGTTTAGGTGATAAATCTCCAAGAGTAATGCCTTACATTCACATTCACATGCACAAACAACTCATTAATTATTTACTTTTTGATTATTTGTGTGTTTGTCAATAATGATTATGTTATATTTTCTTGGTTCATTTCTTTGTTTTTAATATTGATAAATTGGATTTTTTTATTTCCTTTATTTTAGTTTGTGTTTTATTACTTCTTTACATGTTTATATGTTTCCCTTTTTTTGTTATCATCTCAACTCAGTCCACTATGTCAACAATTTCATCATCATGGTGATGCCTATTTTACAATTATAATTGAGTCCAACCATTGGAATATGCCAAAATTTTCATAATATTTTTTTATCATTGGTGCATCATTTTTAATTATATATTATATCAAGGGTCAGTCCTTATGTACATTATGACCTGGTCATCATGGTGCATGCCATTCAGTGATATATCAAAAATTAAGTGTTGTAAGTTTAATCACCAATGTTGTAAGAAAGAGATCCCATTTTCTATTATCTTCCATCTAATTAATCCATGGATTAATCATCATTTCTCAAATTGAAATTTTGACCTACTAGGGCAAACACTTTTAGACCAATCAAAGATCAAACCTAACCTATTGGGAAAAACCCTTTAGATAAATCAATAATAAAATTCACCTTACTAGATAAATTCCTTCTATTAGTGATCAAATCCACCCTATTGGTAAATTTAATTGTGATCAACCAAGACTATAATTTTTGGGACTAGGTCCATCATCTAGTCTTTATTTTAATTCTAGTCCCATATATTTCTCTCATTCTTATTTCTTCCTCTTTTTCCGAGGCCCTATATTTTTCATATTCTTCCCCAACCATCCCATTGAGGGGGCATCCATGGATAATCAATCACACCTTAGGCATTAATATTAGTTTAATAACTCATAAATATTAAAAAATAAAAGAGTGAAGACATCATTCTTCAAGAATTAACAAATTTCTTCTTGATGATTTTTTCTTCTTTGAAAACACATTATTGTGCTTAATGTCTCACAACACCTTCCCAAACATGGGGAAAATGTAGATATTTTTTTGTAACCACCTCCATTTTTAAACTTTAAATAAGAGTGATTGTATTTAATTTCATGTGATTTTAACCAAAAATCACTATTAGACCTAATTTACCTGCATAACTACCTTTTTAACCCAAAATTGCAATGATACATCCTTGATTGGGGTAATAGACTGCATTGTATAATTAATATTGTTTATCTCATCATTAATTAAATAAATCATTTTTAAGTATCTTAACAAGAAAATTAAGTGAATACTTAATTGACAAATAGAAACATTTAAAAAAACCACCATTTTTAATCCCACTTAATCAAACCTAATCATTCCTCTAATAGGAAAATCCATGGATGTGTAATTATCTTATTTTATTAAAATCAAAATTGGAATATTACCTCACCCAAGATGACTCATAAATCAAAGTGTAAAATAAAACAAATTTTATGACATGTCTTTTATTTTAAATATACACTCAAGATAAGTTATTACACTTCTATTACAGACTCTTCCTCTTGTACCCATCTTACACACTCTAAGAGAACCAATTACTAAAATTTTCTTCCAATGTGCCTTCCATATTCCAAAATTCCTTAAATGGCATATCTTACACACTCCATGTGTGTAATCATATATTTGAGGATTGATACTCAACCCTCTATCTTGAGATGATATGAATAGTTCAAAATAATTCAAGAAATCTTTAAATAAGTGATCTAGGCAACAATTCGAGCGACGGTTCTACCCCAATTGATGACAGAACATTTAGGAGCCATAACTTTTGCACCATAGCTCCAATTGACTCCCCATTTGAACCTTTAGAAAATTAATAATGATTATAATGTGGTGAGATGGAATCACCTTTTCTCAGTGGTTTTTGACCCCTAAAAACCTAATGGAAGTGACCTAAATTTCAATTTTAATAGTGTAGTCTAAACATAGTAATTCCTTGAATTTTACATTGTTTTAAATCATGGAAGTTAAACCACTTAATCTCCCTTTATATTGGTGACCTTCCACATCCTCTTCCTACCTTCAAAATGTGTATAAATGAAGATGTAACCTAAAATGGAAATTAGACATCTCTTCCTAGAGATAAGTATATGGTTGTATTGCAATCTTGAGTATTAAAACATATCTTCTCAAAGAATTCATTATTATTGTGTTATTTTAATGTTCTTGAAATATCTGTCAATCCAAACTTATAGGTTTTGGGTCAATAAGAGCCTCACGCCTCTCATTTCAAGAATATTCTCCATGAAAACATAACTTGTCAAATTACATAAGGAGTTTCATCACTATCATGCCAATTCAAATCTAAATCAAGTGTAGACAAGGAGAGGTGCTTCCCTCAAAATGATTTAAGCATTGAAAAAGACTTCTATATCTAGAATCCAAGCTTAGCCTCTGTAGACTAGTCTTCAAGTGAATCTTCAAGGGAGGTAAGATCATGGTTCTTTATCTTCCAATTACATTTCTTGATTGTTTTACACATAGCTTAACCTATGGATTAGGCTTTTAAAGTTATGTCCTCAATTTATTTTGTTTTTATTCACTAATAGTTGACTAACATGTGTTGGATTCCTGATCTACATATATTATCACATTCTAGAATTACACAACTCATTTATGGAAGGGAAAGTACCATATTATAACTATTGTCTTATCAATCAGAATTAAATTTGGCTATATTTCACTTCACATTGGCTTACCATATGAAATTATTAGGATTTGTACCTTTATTTAGATTTTTAAATCTTATTTAATTATTATTATTTTTCACAAAATTATTCTTATAATATGGATTGTTAAACTTATTTATAGTAATATATATATATATATATATATATATACATACATACATACATACATACATATATATATATGTATATGTATATATATATATATACATATACATATATACATACATACATATATATGTATATATATACATACATATATATATATATATATATACATACATACATACACACACACACATATACATACACATATACATATGTATGTATGTATATACACACACACACACACACATATTTATGTGTGTGTATGTATATATATATATATATATATCATATATATACACATATATATATATGTGTGTGAGTGTGTGTATGTATATATATATATGTATGTATATATATGTATATATATATATGTATGTGTGTGTATATTGTAGACACCGCAAACGTGTCTGCACCTTGGTCCTCCCCCTTGTTCACCTTAAACCCCTATCCTAACCCTTGGCCTTGGCCCCCTTTCCACCCTACCCTTGCCACCTTGGATCCTCCCTTGAATCCCTCCACCTTCCCCCTAGCATTTATTAGGCCAAATCTCTTCATTATCTTCCCCCCACGCCCATTTTGGCATCCTCATGACCATTCTTCCCATACCCCCTCGCTCGACGGCATGCAAGAATGGGCAGAGGCTATTTTTAGCCTCTGTCCCCATTCTGCGACCGCCGACGTCGGCGAACCTTTGGCCGATGTCGACAAAACTGCCGACGTCGGCATCCTTCATTACCCTTTTCTGCATCCGTTGCAGCCCCCTAGACCCTTGAGCTCACAAACTGAACTCTCTTGGCATTTTGGCTTTCGTCTCTTCTCCGTTTGGACCTCGTGCAACAACAGCAACAGGTGCAAAGGTTCTTCATCAAGAGTTCTCTTCTTGCTAAATCCTCTGTGGCTTCAACAACAGCTCTCTCAACCCTTCATTCAGCAGGCAAAGAGGTAAGCAGACTCTGTTATTTGATTTCTTTTCTTTAAGCTTTCAGTTATCTGCTGCTTCCTACTCTCTCTATCCTTACCCCTGAGAGGCTAAAAAGCCTTCTCAGGACCTGTCCTCTGTCCATCCTCCTCTCACATTGTCCCACTTTTTATACCAATCCCAGACAACTCCCTCATCCTCCTTTTGCCAACAAAAGACCCTGTACAGGGCAAGACCACTCCTCAGTCCATTCAGATCCGTCCCCGAACTCAGTCTTGACCTTGTTCACGAACCAGACCCATCCACAATCCAGAAAGCAACCCAGACCCGACTACAGGCCACAACCCCGACCGACACCAGTCACTTCCCCAACCGACGTCGGCAGGGTAGCCGACGCCGGCAGATCAGATAACCGACGCCGGCGACATTTCCGACCTCGACGACTGTCTTCAGCCCAACAACTCCTTCAGGTAATCATTTTGTCTTTTCTTTCCTTCCTAATTTCTTTGTCACTTCTGTATTCTGGCATTCTGTATTTTCTTGATCTTTTATCTGTCTGTTAACAGTGGGTTGACCTCCCTTAAGGAAGTTTTCACACTTCCGGGAACAAGCTCTTGCTTGGTAACCCACCACCTATCCATCTAACATTTTCTTGTCCAAGTTTCCTTTTTTCTTGCAGGTGTCATTCCTCCACAGCCAAAGAGGAGTGCTCACAAGCGTCTGGATTTACGGTGCGCAATCTTTATCCAGGTACTTCCCATGCCTTGTCCATTACTTTTTTAGTTTCTTCTTTCTCTTAGATCTAAAAGCAAATTTTGAATAGAAACATCTCTGGCACGCCCGGTGGGACCCTAGGTTCCTCCTGGAGTCCTTTTTCTTCATTCATTTAGGAGCATTAGGTTCTTACCTTTTCTCCTCTTTCTCTTCTTCTCAATGACACTATAAGCAGGACTAAAACGAATCTTTCTTCCTTGCATTTCTAGACTAGTCTAAACATCACACTCTCAACCCTTTCTCAAGCTTGTCTTCATAACAAACATCACATTTCGACTTGGGCATTAAAACGTATTGCACTTTCATTTCTGCTTGTGCTTGCATTAGTCCACATCTAGTAACTTAGACGCATATTGAATGAACCGTAGACACTTGATGTTACACTACCAAACCACATGCACTAAACGAACATAAAACTTACTTGAGACAAGGCCCAACTGGGATTTCATCCCCCAGCGGATACCTTACCCGTCCCGGTGACCCTACTTGGATTTCATCACCAAGAGGGAAGCCCACTCCGTTCTCTGGTGGAGGATAAACTCTAAGCGAGGTATATCTTGGCTAAGCGAGACCAGCTAACCACTGGAATCATGAAGTGAGGGGAGCTTGCTCCTTAGCACCAGGCCACGTACCAGACCCTAACATAGATTTTTGAGCACCTAAAACAACACCTGAAACCATCTTTAGACTGCCTTCTTCTAGGACCCATTTTTCAGCCAATCTCCCCAAACATCCATCTAAGGCATAAGCCACAATTTCTAAGGTTAATTCCTAGGATTTATCGCTTAGGCTTGTGTGTCTCTCTCTGTTTTCCTCTTCTCATCTGTTTGTTTGAGTGAGTGAGGATGCCTTTTTCATTGTTTTCCAAGAACCTTTTGGTTCTCTGGAAAACACAGTCACCGACATCGGTTCTGCCACCGACGTCGGCTTCCCCTGTCACTGGCATCGGTTCTAATACCGACGTCGGCTTCATCTGTTACCGGCATCGGTTATCTGACTGACGTCGGCCATCTTTCTAACCGACATCAATTTTTAAACCGACATCGGTCTCTGTCACTGTCCTTTTTTTTCAAAACCAGCAGCCTGAAACCTGTCCTTTCTCTGCCAAAGACTCCATCCTGGTTTTCTGAAATTGAGCAACACAGTTCCTGAGACCTGAACCTTCTTTGCCTTGCATGGTTTTGACTCGTAGCCAAGCCAAGGCTCTTGTCAACCACGCTAGCCATCAACCACTTCCGTCCACCCCGTCCGTGACCAAGCCTACAATGGAGTTCAACTCGGAGACCGAAAGAACTCCCATTCATCCAACCCCACCGCAGACTCCCATTGTCCAAGAAGGGGACCAAGATTTCAAGCGATTCTTGGACCTCAACGTCAAGGCCTTGCAACACTATCTCGCGCATAGCCGAACGTGAGACTCCTTGGGCAATCCAATCTACGGAATGCCAACCTCCCTTGCCGCAACTTTGACTGTATCGACAGCATCCGTAGTTCAACCTTTGGACACTCGAGCCATCGTTTCGACCACTGACCAGACTCAGACTTTGACCAATCCTCCAGGTGTGGCCTCTCCCTCTATCATTGGGCCCACTTCCACCGGGGTTCCGGCCCCCTGTCAACTTCAACCCTCTCAACCGCTATCCACTCCTTTTCAAAACCTTATCGTCTCTATTCTGCCTACCCTAGCCCCTATCAACACCAGGGTGGCCTCATATCCCTTGGCCCCCGTTACCATAGTTCAACCTCTCATGGCGACAATGGGCCCAGCTATGTCTTCCACCCAACCACCTTTAGCCTCCACCTCTGCCCCTGCGATTAGTCATCCGTACATTATACAACTGACAATGTCGCATACCTCCCCTAGCCTCTTCCAAGCGCCCTACAACTTAGGGGGCGTGCCACCTGTCAATCCATCGGCAGACATCATCAAAATGCTGATGGATAAGATGACCAGTCTTGAGACCTCTATTTCTGGCTCGCACAACGCTCTCTCATACGAGCAGATCTGTAACGAGCCCATTCATCCTTCTGTCCCAATCAGACCATATCTTAGCCAGTGGGAGCTTCCGAAGTTTTCTCGCTTTCAAAACAAGGAAGACCCACAACAACACTTGCGGGCATTCAGACATGCCTGCTACCTCATTGGCCATGATGATGCGTTACTCTTACGCACGTTTCCTATGTCTCTCTTGGGTGCTGCACTTGACTGGTACAGCTCCTTTCCTAGCCATTCTCTCTTCTCATTCACACAATTGGCTCAGCTCTTCCTCGATCACTTTTCCATCAACATAACCAAGAAGGTCTCAATCACAGACCTCTATTCTATTCGGCAATTCGAGGACGAGTCCATAGCCGACTTCGTTGCTCGATGGAGAGGCCTTATCAATCAACTCTCCTTTTCCTTACCCCACGCCGAGCTTATTGAACTCTTTTCCCAAGCCTGCGCCAGACATATCTCTTCCACCCTGAGGGTTCAAACCTTCCGCACTTTTGACGAAGCCTTCACGATGGCTCGCAAACTTGAGTTGCATGCCATCGAGGAGAATAAAGTCAAGTTGCGGAACAAGAATCCCAGCTCTAAGACCAATGACTCTTCCTCTGCCAAGCCATCATCATCCAATTCTAAATCCAAGGCTTCAGCTAATGCCATGGTTGTTAGGCCTTCCTCCTCCTCGACCAATCAGCCTGAGCCATCCACATCTCAGAGCGCTACTCGCCAATTCCAGCAAAGATACGTGTAGCGGCGATATACTCCTCTCAGAGAATCATATGCATCTGTGCTGGACAAGCTTGTTAAATAGGGGGTCCTCAATCTCCCTCAAGCCCGACCTCCTCCACAATTCGATCCCTCACACGCTATTCCCACGTGGTATAGGGAGCATGACTTCTGCAGCTTCCACCGTGTTAAGGGCCATGACATAGAAAACTGCAAGACCTTTAAGAACATAATCCAAGATATGCTTGAGAAGGGGGATCTCATCTTAGACAATCCAAATGCACCTCCTAATCAGGCCATTGACATCTTCAAACAACCTTTCCCCAATCATCCACCAACTCAAAACAATGTCCAGACCTTAATTGACGACAATCATGAACACAATATTCGAACGGTCAATACGGTCTCTCCTTTAGTCCCCAATCAACCTCAAGAGGTTAGTCCATCAATCAGTCTGTCACATGTGGACGAGCCTCTCTCCCCAGCTAGTTCTCCATTGATCTCTCTCATTTTGGAGGATGCCTCGACCTTACCAGCACCACCGGCCTCGCCGTCCTCCTTTCTATGGCCTATGGAGGACCCGACCCTTCCTACTCCTCAGCCGCAAGTGGAGGGCATCATCATCCCTGCCCTTTATCCACTGGAAGAGCCTCGCTCCCCAGTTTCTTCTCCACCCAGAGAAGAACCTGTCTCCCCTTTGTCTTCATCTAAATCTATTATGACTTCACCACACCATGCGTCTAAGACCACTACACCCATCTCGTCTTCAACCTCGCAACCATCAACATCTTCTTCTCAGCCATTTTCTCGGATAGTGGAGAAAATCGCACTTTTCCCTCCGAGGAAAGTGACACCTCTGGTGTTGTGGGAGCGTCTTAAAACCCTTCAACATACCCGCGCCCTCTCATCACACGCTGCTAATCCTCCTAAGGTGGAATCTCGTCAGACTCTTGACAAAGACCAGACTCTCAAACCTCGACCAAACCTGCCCAAACCAAAACCTGCATCTATCTCGTCTAAACCCATCAAGTCATTTGGCATTCGTCCTGCTTCCACCCTCACTCACCCGCAAGTGAAGGTGGACCTAGGCCAGACCTCGACCAGCAGTACTCTTCCAACCAAGTCGAAGAGGACTGCCAGACCACAGAAATGAACGTCTCCTTCCCTGTCACCATTGCCATCCATTTTGGGCCCCCATCCTTCGACCTTGACCAACATCCTTCCCACTCTGACCTTTAACCAAAACTCATTGCCTCCTTTGCTTCCTCTGCCGTATCTCCAGTCGTCCCTCTCCTAAAAAGGTGATACCAATCATCAAAAAAGAGCCGTCTCCATCTGTCATCGTGCCATCAACCCATAAGGTGGTACGGAAACCTCTTCTAACCTCGCCTAAGCAAAAGTCACCAACCTCGCACATATCAAATAGCACGGACCCTCTATTGGGCTCATACTCATTGATATTGCGCCGACTTCTCCAGACTTCTGACATAACCCTTCCGCCCATCAAGCCTTTCCAACTTCTCGGGTCCAAGCCCTCTTGGTTCGATGATACAAAAATTTGTTTATATCATCGTACACCAGGACATGACACTGAGACTTGCTGTGCCCTCAAGGCCATCATCCATCACCATATGGAGAAAGACACTCTTCTCCTTGAGGACACTCTTGACCAGACCCTGACTCCTCATCTAACCTCTTCAAGCATGTCAACATCTCACCAGCAAGACATGACCCCTTCTTCACCTCCCATTTTCGAAATCAATGCTATCCGTATAACCACTAGGTCACAGAAGGACAAGGCAAAAGAAAAAGCTGCCATTCCTTGGACCTATCCCTTCGTCAAGCCACCTCTTGCGCCCAAGCCTAAAATTTCTATCCTTGGCACGTCCCGACCTTCTTCGTCTTCCTCTTCTGGGCCAATTCATGACTCCATGCTGAAGCAGCTTCACCAGACACCTATGAAGATGTCTCTTTATGACCTTATCCAAACCTCACCTCAGCACCGTCAAGCCCTTATCCAAGCCTTGCAGGCAGCGGAGGTCTAACCCGAGGACCCCCAACCACTCGCTGCCCTCGCCCATTCTTTATCTCCTATCAACTCCATCACATTCAGTGATTCTGAGATTCCCACATCTAACACAGAAGATCAGGACGCCGCCCTCTTCATCACTGCCTATGTTGATCAGACACGCATCAAACGCGTTATGATTGACGACGGCGCTAGCATCAACATTATCTCTACCCATGCCTTTGATCAGTTGTCTCTTCCCAAGAATTGCGTCTCCAAAACTGACGCGATCTTACGCTCTTTCAATGACACCACCGCCACGACCATTGGCACAGTCATCGTTCACATCCGCGTTGGTCCACGCACAGTCTCGGAGCTATTCTATATCATCGAAGGAGAGTTTCAATACAACCTTCTACTAGGCCGACCTTGGATCCGTGCCATGGCCTGTATACCCTCCACCCTACACCGTTGTGTGAAGTTTGAGCATGACGGGCAAGTCCATACCATTCCCGCTGACCCTTCACCCTTCAAGACTTGCAACACCACCTACCGTCCTAGTGATGTCCTCATTCCCATCAAGCCGTCAACTCCGACACCGCCTCCATCTGCGGAAGCTTTGACCAATTCACAATCGATGGTTGCCCTCACCCCTCCTCTTCAAGCACCAACCAAAGACCCCATGGAAGACATCTTCCAACGACTATCACTTGGGGAATATCGCTTGTTGACCCTAGACATGTTCCAAACTCCGCAAGAGTATGGACGCCTTCACCTCAGTCCCAATTACGACCATCGGATCGAGACAGTCGTACCTTATGGTCTTCTTCACTTTCAAACCAACTTTGTCTATGGGGGGCTTAATCAAGCTCCTACCAACGACAATTCCCTTTCTTCACCTCAACCTTTCACATCTGATTTCTCATTTCTTGGCAACCCCCCCTTTGCACACATTTACCTTCACAGGTGTGCATGGAAGGGTTTTGGTTTTGGACATTATGAGCAGGGCTCCCATCAGCCCATCGAGCCGCTCAATGATCACGATGTCAAGAAATGGTATGGCCTGGGATATCATGACCCCACTCAGGCTCCTTTTGACCTCTGTCCCGAGCCAACCATCGACCAATCTCCTCCAGACTCGCCCATTTCTCCTTCATCACCTACGGAGTCGGTGGTTTCCATCCCTCCTAGTTTTTTTTTTCCATAAACACCGTCCGCCTGGAACCCCTGACCTATCAGCTCAATGGGGTGTCCAGGTCTCTCCCTCTCATTTTTCCTAGCATGGTAGAAGATGAGTCAGCAACCATTCACACTGTCCACTGCGTTGACGATGACGCCATCCTTTCCTACATGGGTGCCGATGACTCTTTCATCCAGCGTTTCCTCCCTTCTGAGACCCAGGTTATGTTAAATGAATCCACCATTGACATCAACCTCCCTTCTTCTTCTGATGTTCCTCACGTCTTAAAGATTGGCCAATCTTTAGATGCTCAGGAGCAGCTTGACTATGCCCAGTTTCTTTCCAACCATAGCAAGGCCTTTGCCTGGACTTACAGCGACATGCCTAGCATCGACCCCACCATTGTTACCCATAACATTGTCACCAAACTAGAGGCTAAGCCTGTTAGACAAAAGCTTCAAAAGATGCATCCTCGCGTTGCGCTTCTTATCAAAGAGGAGCTTCAGCGTCTTCTTTCTGTCTCCTTCATCCAACCCATCGATTATCCACAGTGGGTCTCTAACATCGTCCCAGTTACTAAAGCAACTGGGGGGATTCGGATCTGCACGGACTATCGCGACCTTAACCTAGCCTGTCCCAAAGATGACTTTCCTCTTCCTAACATTGACCAGCTTGTTGATCTCACGGCCAGCCACGAGATGCTATCTCTCATGGACAGGTTTTTAGGATACAATCAAATCCTGATCGCATCGGAAGATCAGCACAAGACTACCTTTATCACCCCATGGGGGACTTTTTGCTATCGAGTCATGCCTTTCGGCTTGAAAAATGCTGGTGCCACCTATCAGCACGCCATGACCTACATTTTCCATGATCTCCTCCACAAGATCATGGAGGACTATGTGGATGATCTTCTCGGCAAGTCCAAACTTCACCGCGACCACTTGACCATTCTCACAATCATCTTCTCTCGCCTTCTTCAATACAATGTCTGCCTCAACCCCAAGAAGTGTGTCTTTGGGGTCCTCTCAGGCAAACTTCTCAGCTTCATCATTTCCTTTAGTGGTATCGAGATAGATCCCACCAAGATCCGTGCTATCCTCGAAATGCCACCCCTGACCAATCTCAAGCAGCTTCGTAGTCTACAAGGGAAGCTCCAGTCCATTTGCCGTTTCATCTCGCAGCTTTCGGACCGCTGCCAGCCTTTTCATCACCTCCTTAAGAAGGACGTCTCCTTTAAATGGGATAAAGACTGTCAAGAGGCTTTTGAAGCCCTCAAAGGCTAACTGGTCTCTCCACCAGTCCTCATTCCACCTAAGGACGACCAACCCTTCTACCTTTATATCTTTGCCACCAACCATTCGTTAGGTGCCATGATCGCGCACCGAGACGAGCATCATCACGAGCAAGCAGTTTATTACATCAGCTGAACACTGGTCGACTATGAAACTCGGTATACTCATACCGAGAAACTCTGTTTGGCATTAGTCTTTTCCGCTACCAAGCTTTGCCACTATCTTCTCAACCACAAAACCTTTGTCGTCACTCACACCGACCCTCTCAAGTACATGCACTCCAAGCCATACCAGAATCAACGTATGGCTCGGTGGCTCATGCTGCTTGTGGAGTTTGACCTCGAATTCATCCAGCAGAAATCTATCAAGGGGTAAACCATCGCTGACCAACTGGCAGATGCCCCTCTTCCCGACAACCAACCTTCACACTGTGAGTTCCCTGACAAGTCTATCGCTTCCCTTTCCACCGATGACACCGTCTACCAAATGACTATGTTCTTTGACGGCTCCAAATGTCAACTCGGTGGGGGTGCAGGGGTCATCCTCATCCCACTCGAAGGGGAGCCCATGCCTCTATCTTTCAAGCTTGACTTTGATTGTACCAATAATATGGCCGAATACGAGGCCTTAATTTTGGGACTTCAGACTGCCCTCTCGCTCCACATCAAGTCTATCAACATCTTCAGTGACTCGCAGCTCATCGTTAATCAAGTTAACAGTTCATATCTCTGTAAAAATGAAGTTTTACAGAGGTATAAGAATTATGTGGACCTTCTTTTAGCATCTTTCGACCATCACCTCTTGCAGACTGTTCCACGCTCTACGAACAAGTTTGCCGACACCATGGCTTCTCTTGCTTCACATATCCCGTCTTCATCATCATCATCCCACCTTTTTGTCACAGTGCATCGTGTACCTTTGCCTTCATACATCTCTCCTCACATCGACCATATCAACACTATCAATTTTAGCCCACAAGATGACTGGTATAAGCAACTTGTGGACTACTTGTCTCTTTCTGTCACTCCTCCCAACCTCTCTAGCAATGCGCAGTGAGCTTTCATCAAGCGCATAGCTCGCTATACCATGCTAGGGGGTCTTCTCTATAAACGAGGCTTCGACGGCCTCCTTCTTCGCTGTCTAACCTCCGCTAAAGCTTCTCATGCCATAAAGCAAGTCCACGATGGGATTTGTGGTGGACACTTCAGTGGAAACTCGATTGCCAAGCGCATCCTTCACCTGGGTTATTATTGGCCCACCCTTCAGCAAGACTGTAGCGACTATGTTCGGCATTGCATCAAGTGTTAGCAGCACTCTAACCTGCTTCATCTCCCCAGCCACGCCTTGCAAGTCACTCAGGATTTTTGGCCTTTCTCTCAGTGGGGCTTGGATCTCATCGGTGAGATCAACCCTCACTCGTCTCTTTGTCATCAGTCCATCATCACTGCCACTGAGTATTTCACCAAGTGGGTGGAAGCCATTCCTCTTGTCTCCACAAAAGTCAACAAGATTGTCGACTTCATTAGCAGCCACATCATCTGTCATTTCGGTGTCCCTCACAAAATCATCACCGACAATGGTAAGTCCTTCAAAAATAAGACTGTCCAAAAACTATGCGACTCATTTGGCATCAAACTCAGCTTTTCTTCACCTTACTACCCACAAGCAAATGGGCAGGCAGAGGCTTCCAACAAAATTCTCACCAAAATTCTCATAAAGGTGGTCAATGATACAGGAAGGGATTGGCACATTCATGTTCCCTTCACTTTGTGGGCCTACCGCACTAGCATCTGAACCTCTACGGGTGCTACTCCCTTCTCCCTCGTGTACGGAACAGAGGCTGTCTTACCTCTCGAAGTCCAGATCCCGTCTCTCCACATCTCCCTGCATGACATTCTCTCCAATGATGACTTTCGTCAAGATCGCCTAGCTCAACTTGAGTTACTCGACGAGCGCCATCTTGCTGCCCTTAATCATCTCCATGTCTACCAAAGTTGCATAAAGTAGGCCTATGACAAAAATCTGCGAGAACGAGATTTCAACATCGGAGACCTCATCCTCAAAGAGAATCAACACGTGACCAATATGGAGTGAAGTAAATGAGGCAAATTTGCCCCCAATTGGCTTGGACCTTTTATCATCACGCACAAGTATGGGTCAGGGACTTATCATCTATCTTCCCTCGACGGACAGCCAGAACCTGAGCCTCTTAATGCGTTGCATCTTCGACCATTCTTCTGCTAGTCGAGTACTCGTCTACTTGACACGTAATTTGAGCTCGTCCCTTGAGCAATCCTCATCCTCTTAACCCTCATCCCTTTCAACCCTATTCCCCTTTAACAAGTCCTCTACGACCCTTTTATGATGCATGGATGCTTTGTCCTAATAAAAAGGGGCGTCCTTAAACTTTTACAGCCTTGTCCATGACTCTAATCAAAAAAATCAATAAATATATCAAGATGTCAAAACATATCCATGGTCACAAAATCAAGTCAAATTCAAAAAGACAAACTGCTCCCTCGAAGGACAGCTGTACTATCATTGCTGTAGCTAATAGACTGATCCCTCAAAGGACAGCTATTCAAACATTATTAAGCAAAAATATAGACCACTCCCTCGAAGGATGGCTATGACTAAATCTCGCTACAAATAGCAACTTTTTTTAGAAGCTTCCCGCATCGATCAGCTTCGCAACATGACCACTACATCAAAAGACATCTCTATGTAGGCTTCCCGCATCGATCAGCCACGCAAAAAAAAAAAAAAAAAAAAAACGAGTCACGGACTTGGCTTGTAGTTGTCTCAGGGTCTCCTATAAAAAGGGGCAAGGTTATTCTTGCTCTTAGACTGGGTTACCCTATCCTCTTCCTCTCACCTGCTCAAGGGACTTCGAGCTCACTTTAATGTCACAGTGATTCGATTATCGTTCTAACACCATACTGGTCAACGACGTAAGGCATGAACGGGGCTTTTATTCTAATAACCCCTATTTATGCTTCCTTTCTGGTCCTTGTCAATGAAAGAGCAATTTGCCTTTCATCTTTTCTCTTCGCTTTGGTCACATTTAACCACATCAATTAGCGACTCATCTCAAACCCAGCCATTTTCATCATTTTCAGCTGACATCATCCTAGACCATTTCACATAGTTTCTATGGACACCAATACACATGGAAACTACCGACCAGGCCCAATTTATGTTAAGCATAAACCAATACTTGCTGAAGCATAAATCGACTTCTATTCATTTTTAGCATATATCCATCGCGACTATGGAAACTTGCTAGGGATGAAAGACTCTCAACCAATTCTACAGAATACACCATCTGTAGCATCATTTTATCCTCATCTTACCCTCATCATTTCAACACATGACCAATCTCATCATCGACCAATCTTCTCAATTTGTCCGAACTACATTGGTCTGAGGCCCTATGACCAGGGCTATGTAGGCAGCACTCAGATACCACATCCTCTGAGGTTAGCTTGACCACCCCCGTTTGTTCGTCTCTTTGATGGACAAACCTTCTCTTCTGCGACCTTGACCTTGACCACGACCAGTCTATCGACAACTTTGACCAAGACCAATCATTTTCTTTGACCAAGACCAATCATTTTCTTTGTCCAAGACCAATCATTGACTTTGACCAAGACCAATCAATCCCTCTAACCCTCCCTCCCTTTTAAGGAGAACTACATCGGCCTGAGGCCCCTACGATAGGGGCTATGTAGGCAGCACTCAGTTGACATGGGGTCTTCTGGGGTTAGCTCAGCCGCATCCTTTCGTCCATCCATCCCCTTGACCAATGACCATCCTTCGACCTTCGACCACTTCCAAGACAATGTTGCCTTGGTTGTTTTTGCGTGTGTGCTACCTCACGGCTGGTTAGCAAAATTGTCCGCAGACTATTTTTGACCCTTCGCAAGTATAGGATCGTGAGCCAGTTGATCCCTACTACTTGTGGCTTTTTCGTGTTTCTGGGAGCACTTCCTGAGCCCTGGATACCTAGAACACGACGACCATTTGGAACTTCAGCTTAAATTGAGTGACCTGATCAGCAGACAACTAAATGCTGGGGCTCGGTTACTTCAATTTTGGCACTCCTTGACCCTCGACATGCGACAATTTGACCCGACCCTCTCGTGAAGTGGACTACGTGCAATCACGACTACTACAGCATTTTCACTCACTCTCTTCTATCCATTTCTCTGTCAAATCGACACTCGATCTTCGGTTCCCTTCTCTCGACTATCGCTTTGAGGGGGGGAACACCTCATCCTTTTTTTGGGGCAACCAACTCCTATTTTTGTCTTGCAGTTCATCTAGAACAACCAACAAGACAAAAAGGGGCAAATGTAGACACCGCAAATGTGTCTACACCTTGGTCCTCCCCCTTGTTCACCTTAAACCCCTATCCTAACCCTTGGCCTTGGCCCCCTTTCCACCCTACCCTTGCCACCTTGGATCCTCCCTTGAATCCCTCCACCTTCCCCCTAGCATTTATTAGGCCAAATCTCTTCATTATATTCCCCCCACGCCCATTTTGGCATCCTCGTGACCATTCTTCCCATACCCCCTCGCTCGGCGGCGTGCAAGAATGGGCAGAGGCTATTTTTAGCCTCTGTCCCCATTCTGCGACCACCGATGTCGGCGACCCTTCGGCCGACGTCGGCAAAACTGCCGGCATCGACATCCTTCATTACCCTTTTCTGCATCCGTTGCAGCCCCCTGGACCCTTGAGCTTGCAAACTAAACTGTCTTGGCATTTTGGCTTTCGTCTCTTCTCCGTTTGGACCTCATGCAACAACAGCAACAGGTGCAAATGTTCTTCATCAAGAGTTCTCTTCTTGCTAAATCCTCTGTGGCTTCAACAACAGCTCTCTCAACCCTTCATTCAGCAGGCAAAGAGGTAAGCAGACTCTGTTATTTGATTTCTTTTCTTTAAGCTTTCAGTTATCTACTGCTTCCTACTCTCTCTATCCTTACCCCTGAGAGGCTGAAAAGCCTTCTCAGGACCTGTCCTCTGTCCATCCTCCTCTCACATTTTCCCACTTTTTATACCAATCCCAGATAACTCCCTCATCCTCCTTTTGCCAACAAAAGACCCTATACAGGGCAAGACCACTCCTCGGTCCATTCAGACCCATCCCCGAACTCAGTCTTGACCTTGTTCATGAACCAGACCCATCCACAGTCCAGAAAGCAACCCAGACCTGACTACAGGCCACAACCCCGATCGACACCGATCACTTCCCCAACCAATGTCAGCAGGGTAGCCGATGCCGACAGATTAGATAACCGACGCCAGCGACATTTCCGACCTCGGCGATTGTCTTCAGCCCAACAACTCCTTCAGGTAATCATTTTGTCTTTTATTTCCTTCCTAATTTCTTTGTCACTTCTGTATTCTGGCATTCTGTATTTTCTTGATCTTTTATCTGTCTGTTAACAGTGGGTTGACCTCCCTTAAGGAAGTTTTCACACTTCCGGGAACAAGCTCTTGCTTGGCAACCCACCGCCTATCCATCTAACATTTTCTTGTCCAAGTTTCCTTTTTTCTTGCAGGTGTCATTCCTCCACAGCCAAAGAGGAGTGCTCACAAGCGTCTGGATTTACGGTGCGCAATCTTTATCCAGGTACTTCCCATGCCTTGTCCATTACTTTTTTAGTTTCTTCTTTCTCTTAGATCTAAAAGCGAATTTTGAATAGAAACATATATATATATATATGTATGTATATATATATATATATGTATATATATATATATTATATATATATGTAGATATGTATATATATATATGAATATATGTATATATGTATGTATATATATATATGTGTGTGTGTGTGTATATATGTATATATGTATGTATAAATGTGTGTGTGTGTGTATGTGTGTGTGTGTGTGTGTGTGTGTGTGTGTGTGTGTGTGTGTGTGTGTGTGTGTGTGTGTGTGTGTGTGTGTGTGTGTATGTGTATGTATGTATGAATGTATGTATGCATGTATGTATGCATGTATGTATTGGTCAAGGAATGTAGCATTTTGCTTCTAAATACTGGTATTGCCTTAAGGAAAGAATTCTCTTTCTCCTTAGCCTAATGTACATATTCAATTTCCATAGCTAAAGTAAGAGGACTAAGCATGTTTATATCATGCATCAACCCCTTAGGTAAGCCCATTTTAAACTTATTTAATTTTGTCTTATCATAAATCATATAATTAACATAACATGAGAGACTAATAAAATTATTCTCATACTCTATTACAATCATGGTTCCTCATTTCAATAGTTGAATCTTAGTGATTTTATGCTCTTTATAATTGGCATTCACATATATTTTATTGAATTCCCTGTGAAAATACTCTAAAGTGAGAGTAAGAGGTTCATACCCATTGAAATCACAAAGATGACTATACCATAAGGTAGCATCATGTACCAAATTATAATCTCCAATATGATATTTGATAATAGAGATCATATTATATCAAGTAGATTATTTATGTAGGGCCCTTCTTAAAAAACATATTTAGGTCATCTTATGACATAAGTAGGAGGTGTGAGATTATTAATATACTTTATTAAAGTATCAATAGCATCTTGGGGTTTAAGAATATCAACATATAATTTGATGTAAATATTCTCCATCTAGTTATTATTATCACCTTATATATTGTCCATAAAATTATCTTGAGCTTCCAACCTTTAATGGATGGTAATTCACACTCTAAGATTACCATCCAAAACTCCATCACTCCACATGGGTTTGTTGGAACTAGCATTACCATTACTATCAAAACCAATTTTTTGCATGGATGTCAATATGAGGGGGCTCATATCTTCTCCTATTTTTTTGGAACCTCTTTCCAACTCTATTACCTTTGCCAAGGTTTTTGGCATTATAACCTCTTTTGATTTATGTTATAACCATCATAAGATACACAATCCAATGTTTATAAAAATAATTTATCCATATATTATTAGGGTAGGAAATTTTATTCAAAACCCACTATCATATCCTCAAAAACTATTTAAACTACAATATTTTTTAATTTTAAAAGATATGTATACCATTTTTTCCAATAAATGATTAGTTACTAAGTATGAAATAAAAAATAATTTTACCAATAGTGTACATGACAATAACCTTATTAGTAATAACATTTATTTAAGTCATTAAAGAAATTATTTGATTCCATTTCAAACATTTATGCAATAATACAACATGGTTCAACCTATCTCAAGGACTTGATTTAGAAACTCTACATAAGGTACCATCAATACATTTTATTCCATATTTTAATGATTGAAGTGAATTATGGGTTAGTATACTCATGTAATTTATCCAAATTATTATAAGGTTTATGATATTTACCTCATTTACACACTATATAAAAATGATCCCAAAGTATACTTAATTTTGGGCCTAAACATAAGTTAAAAAATCCTTACTTCAACATTTTGATAAAGTAAGTTTCATAGCCATATTATTATCTATATAAGTTGGTTTTAATAGGGATACCTTTTTTTGACACATTAAACATTATAATTTTGAACAAAATCATCATATATAAATACATTCATTATTAATAAGGCAATTTCGCTTTAAAAAAACCAAAATTCATAATTATCCTTCATATTAACAATGTAAAAGATAAACATATTAATATAAAAATAATACTCATCTAATTATATTCTTATGAAATAATATCACTAGAATACCCAACATAATATTATGATAAATAATTACAAGAACCCTACCTCAATGGAAAAATAATTACGACATGACCCAAATTTAATTGGATGAAAAACTAGAGTTACCAAATAAGATACTACCAATTTTTATAAATTATTTTTGAGATAAATTAAAAAATGACATATAATATTAACACCAAAATAATATTTTCATGAGCTAAGACCAAAAATATAAATCTTTTATTAGTTTTGAGATAATTAAAAATTCTATAAAACAATCCATGGTAAAATTTTTAACTTCATGATATCTACTTTCCATTCAATAAATGTGCTCTAACCATAACAAAATATAATTAATCTTTATTGATGAAATCATGCCAAACCATGAGGTTAGAAACTAACACACCTCAATAAGTGCATTTAATAACTTCAACTATAGACCTAAATAATTTTTCATTCTTATTTTCCAATTCAATCCATATGCTCTATGAATAATATTCAATTCTCTTAGTTCCAAAATATAAGAACAAAATTATTTTAATTTTACTAAATAGTGAAGTCACTAAAATACTAGAAAAATGTCAAAACACCAAACATAGACAAGGCTACTTTCCATTCTAATAATTATATATTTAACTACAACCCTAATAAATGTAAAATTACTCTTGACCACAACATAATATTCACTAGATGCATATAAGGCTTAGGAACCTTCTTATATGGAGTTTAATATCAAACATAAATAAAAATTAATACAACCATAACATCATAGAGATTATTATAATACCACATGGTCAATTTATATTACAAGCTACTAATCTTGAGTGGAAAAGAATGATCTTGGTTATTCTAAAGTTAATCTAGTGAAATACTAAATTCAATATCATGGTATAGTTATACAAAGAATAAATAGTTCAAGTTTTATTACTTTCAAGGTTTAACATAATATTCCCTATATTCTGACATAGAATATAATAGTGGAAAAATCATAATTCATTATGCTATAAAATACAAGAATATTTAATCTATTATTACATTCTAGTCATATGACTAGATTATAATAACACATAATAAACTAAACTAAGAAGCCAAATATCCAACAAAATTCTATAATTTCTCTTTTGATTAACACCATCATTGTGATAATCAGGATTTAGCCTTTTTTATGGCAGGTTATTTACATAGTATCCTTGTTCCTAGGGTGACATCATAACTTACATATGAAATAAAGATTAAATATAATCACTATCCCTATCAAGACACATAATGACCTTAAACTAAGCACTGTAGACTAAAACTAAACTCAATCTAGTCATTATGATTGAAAGTTCCTATGTGAATGATTATAAATAAGATAAACTCACTTCAAGATATAAAATAAAATAAAATGGTACGATAGTAGAATAACTATATGGTGCATACATTTAGTGTTTCCAAAATCTTTAGATATTTCAAAACATATTATAATATATACACAATCATAGTATTTTATGTTTATGTTACAAATTAGTGAGAAAGATAAATATATAGTCATGTTATTATTAAGGCCATAATTATAACTAATTTCATGGTCAATAATGGTGTAAGACTTCAATAAAGATAACTTAATTATAATCACAAGATAAAACTTTCTCTTAATAGAGTAAGGCAATATCTTAATATCATTTCACTATAAGAAAGAGTAAAATACACATAATATTGGCAAAATATAGAGAATATGTAATCAACCCAAGAGGATAAGAACAAGTAAGAAGCACTATGTTACAACACATAACACAACTTACCTAATAGAATTTTTCAATTTGTTCTCAAGATTAAATCACTACAAAAACTTAACATATTCAATCTTTATGCACTTCATAAAAAAATAGATATAAAAAAATGAACAATAGTATGTATATGAAAAAATTTAATAGATTAACCAAGACATTTGTTATAACTAGGATATTTATAGTAAATTTCCTTGATAAGAGTTGGTCAAAAAGGTAAATGCACTATCAAATCTAAGTTCTAAAAGTTTGAATAAATAATATCCTTAATGTCATTATACAAGGTGCATGGTACTCTTTAGTGCCAATATGATAATGAACATCTAAAATATAGACATGGTTAAAATTTTAAGTGTGTATATATATATATATATACTTACATTTATCACAATGTTGGTTCAAATCTCAAGGATATATATACTTGCAATTATCACAATGGTGGTTCAAATTTCAAGGATATATATACTTGCATTTATGACAATGGTGTAAATAAATTTGAATGAAGGCATTAAATATCATTCAACCTTCAAAATTAATATAAAAATACAAGTCAATTTATAAAAATAGGTTTACACGTGAATAGAATAAATATCTAAAAATTATTAGATAAAAATCACATCCTTTTGATTTTTTATATTTCACTACTAGTAGTAAGGCCTATCTCCATTAAATAATTAAAAATATTTATATATTAAAAATATTAAAATCACTACTATAAACATTAAACTCTCATAAAATACATATCTATAAGTACACTCTAATATATATAAGATATATCAACTTAGAAAATTCACTTTTACAACAACTTACTCAAAATAAGATGAGTAATATGAGCCTAACCATTGCTGACCCTTACCACCCCAACCATTATATTGATCATGAAAAATATCAAAAAAAATAGTTTATTAAAATAATACAAAGGTAAAACAAACACACACAAACACACACACACACACACACACAGAGAGAGAGAGAGAGAGAGAGAGAGAGAGAGAGAGAGAGAGAGAGAGAGAGCATGCTTAATTAATTCACCAATAATTATGGTTTATTTTAATGATAATAAGACAACATAATATAAATAAATCAACAATTAAATCACATAATGTAGTCTTATAACCATCTCATTAAAAGGTAACCATCTAAATTTATAAATCTTCTTCTAACTTGTAGTATTTTGAGGGAAGAACTAGCATAAATTACATCCATGTTGGTTAAAGAAATCAAGAAACAATTAGGTTTTTATATAAAACCAAGAAATAATAAAAAATAGTTCACTTCAATTTTAGAGAACATCATATTAGAGGAGGAAGAAGGAATGTCTAAGTTTTATGAGGTTAGTAGAGGGGATCAATTAGATAAGCTAAGATGAATGAGAAATCATGAAAGGCATGGAATTCTTGACAAGGTTCCTAATTTTCATTATCCACTTAATTAAATACACCACTAGATTTAAAATGGAACTCAACACAATAGTTTGAAAATAAATTAAAATAATAAAATAAAATAAATAAAACTCACTTCTCAATTTATGGATACTCGAAACATTATTTATTTTCTCTAGATTAAGTATTACTTTCCTCTCCATATTAGTTTCAATTTTTAAAATCATCGTAACATGCTTTAAATCCATAGAAAAAGCACCTCAAATAGCTAATTGAGTGGAGAAAATAGAGATAGGGTGAATGAGAGGCTCAAGATATAATTTCCTCTTAATGAAATAGAAAATATTCTGCAAAAATATACATAGATACGCTCATCACACTACCTTCTCCATTATTTTCATTTTCCTCTCATTATTTTCTTTATGTGTATCTTCTCTGCTATACTTAGCCTTAGTTCATTGCCTTTATGGATTTTATTTTTAATTGATAATTAATTTTTAAATAATTATGGTTTATTCCAATAATGTTTTGAGACATTATTATAATGTCCCCTATCATCAATACTATCACTAAGGTCCTCTTTATGAAAAGTGAGCACTATAAATGCTTTTATAAGTAAGAAACCACAATAACCCAGTCAAACATAACAACTTAAATCTAAAACATGCATAAATTATCATTTTGCATCCTAATATTCATATAACAATGATAATTATTGGTTTTATTCCAATAAATATAGTTAAAACCCAATAATCATAACCTGTCACCACCATAATATAGGGTGACAACATACAAAAAACACATGCATAGTAATGGATTAACACATCATGAAACAATAATTAAGGAAATAATGTCAATGTGTATCTTTATTTTGTAATATTATATTTGTATATTTTTATGTCACTTTTATCACAAATTTTAATAGTGTAAATAATTTTTTTCATAATAACTTAACCATTCCTATTTTATATTGATGTACCAATTCTTAAACTTACACGACAAGGCCAAGTTTAACACTTGATTTTTATCTTGCATATATGATTGTATGTTGAATGTCATATTTTATTTTATATAATGTGATTGTAAAATATTCATTTGCATTATAAGTTAAATAGAAAACAAGGTATTCTTTATATAGTACCATGATCATAAGGTTAATATGCATTTTCATATTTTTAAACAATGTTAATCAAGGTGGCATATTTGGTTTGCATATTGCCCTTCATGAAGCTTATTTAGTAATAACATGATGTTATAATATATAAACCTGTTCATTTGGGTAAAATTTGTCTTTATTGATTTAATTTGAAACACATAACTTGGCCATATTTCATATTATTTATTTCACTTGTGATATTCTCCAAGATTTTGCATATATTTTCTATGAGTTTTAGGGTTTAAATATCAAATTTTGATCTTTTTCATTAAAACTTATATTAAGTTACAATATTTTATTATATAACCTAAACCTATATTTATAATACAATATTTAAATATAATTCAATTGATACTTTTCTAAGGTTATAACTCTAAATTCCATTAAATTCATGCACCACTTTGGGGGCAAGCATAGTATGAAGGGTTCTATAGAATGAAATTTATATGTTACATTGGACAAGGCATAATATAAAGGTATCAACCTATTTTTATTTTATATCAACTTCTATACATGGTATATTCAATGAGAATATAGATAATATTGGTGATATCCTTAGATCTATTACTCCCTCAAAAGAGTTGTTAGCATTATCAACTTATTACTTAATTAGAAATTTTTGGTAGACATTAAATTTGCACATTCATTAAATAGAGATAGTGGAAAGGCTAGAAACAAAGATAAATTTTATCATTGTAATACTAGGCAAACATTTAGTTGAAACCTTAGTCACTACCATTATTTTAAATCATGAAGTGTGTTAGGCCACCTATCAACCAGTACCTACATTCAATGTATCCTCAAAATTAGGTATAGGTAGTTGATTGGTTTCATTTGGTAATTCAAACATTAGGAAAGCTTCTTTGTGGAAGATGAGTTATATAGTTTTTTTGTTTGATTGTCTCTATTGATAATCTTCAGTCATTCAGCTTTATATAGAGTTTGGATGTTATTTTTGATGTAGTTGAAGTGGTTTATGAGCTTTGAAGGACATTTTTGAGTTCATACAAAGATAAGAATGCATTTTTATCTTTAGAATATAAGATTAGTTTTAAATTTGAAATGAATATTGAAACATATAGTGCATTTTTTATCTCTCTTTTGAAATCTTTAACAAATTTGAAATAAAGAGCATTTTTTTTGTTTGAAATAATAATCTTTTGAGTTTTTTTCTTATGAGAATAATCTTCTAGTATTGTGCTCTTTTATTCAGTAATGATGATTATAATGATTTCATTTTTTAAGACTTGCTTTTTTTAAGTCTGGAGTATAGTATTTTATTCCAATGTCATGCATACATGTTTAGATAAATATTTATTTACATTATTCCATGGTTTTAGCATGGCTATCACACTCTGTTTTTATTTTTTATCAATATATTGCATGCATTTCATGGATTTAGGCATACAATTTCACTCAAGATTTAGAGTTTTATAGGGATGTTGCACTTAAGATTTAGATTTTAGTATGTAATTTGTATTTAGTTTTGGGTTTTACATGGTAGTTTTCTCTTAGTGTGATATAGTTATTTACACATAAAAATATAAATGTGTTCAGATGTTTTATTAGTTCATATATTATATAGGGTATCTCTTTGCACGCATTATTTATTAAAGTACCTGAACATCCATATGCATATTTGAGACTCTATTTTAATGGATTTTTGTCAAAATAGTATTATGTTACTTAAATCTTTTGGTTAGTATACAAATAAAAAATTCACAACTTTTTAAGTTTTTTCATCAAAATTTGATTTTTTCCAAAATAAATTTAATTATTTATTAAAGAATGATGTGTTTTAAAGGTTTGTGTTTCCATGTTTTTCCATTAAACTAGTTTCAATATATTTCTTTCTAGGTATGATTTTAATGGATGAAGTAGAAAAAAATAATAACTATAAATCTTATACAATTTGTTCCAATTAAACATGGCAAATGGTTTTGATTGTTGTTTGGTTCATACTTTGATGCTCGGCCTTATTTAAATTTATATTTAATTTTGAACTTGTTTTATTTCTTATCCACTAGTTTACATACAAATAGCAAATAATGAAAATTTACATGTAATTATTTGAAAAAAAATGACATCGGTCAAAATGTGGATTTTACACTTGTGTGTTACTTTAACCTTTTAATATTTAGTGGATGTAAATCCTATGTTTTTTAAGGAATGAGTATAAAAATAATATGGAATGAAAAATAGAAATAACTAATTTGACAAACCTTTCCCAAAATATAAAAAATAGAGAGAAAGAACACTTGCCTAGAATAAAATATGTATTTATGTAGATTAGGGGGATGAAATAGGCTAGAAAAATAGGTAGACACCTTTCTTTCTATGAATGTAGCTAAAATATGGTCTTGAATAGTAGTGTTATATTAGGACAAAAACACCACATGGTTATAGTGTCTAATTATGGTGTCAATGTCCCTTTTAGAGGAGTTATATCAAACTTTCATGGAAGTTATGGGAGATTTTAGGGGTTTGTAGGTGGTTTTGTGTCTTTTAGGATCTCATCTATGTTACTATTATATCTAAATATATTCTAAAACCCTAATGAGTACATACACATGAAAAAAATCATATCAAATATATAAGGAATGGAAAAACTAGGTTAGGGGATGTTACAATTATGAGAAGTAGAACTCTTATTATCATGGTTGTAGCCTATATTAACCCCAATGTTATGGCTCTCAAATCACATGTAGTTCTCCTTTAGGGAATATGCATGATCAACTTTCATGATATAATAGAATGACTTTCATTGAGCTCCTTATTTGATTAAGCATGCAATGTCCATATGTGATATACAAGTAGTATGTAGAATTCTCAGCTATAGTATTAATTGATTATATGTAATTATGTGCCAAAGTAGTAAGTGCTAGATGTAAAATGTTTTATGAGACTCTTTATATAGAAGTAACTTTGATTTGAATATAATACCTTGTTCAATAGATAAAAAGTCATAAAAGAGGGATGAAAAACATAAGATAAGGCTCAAGGTAGGGTTAAGACCCAAACATGGGAGAAAATTACCATCAAACTCTAGAGCCATAATTGGACACTAGTGCTACATGGTGCTAAAATCCTGAAAATGGTGTTAGTGTCCAAAGGCCTAAAAATAGAGATAAAACCAAGCAGGATCTACTAGGGGCCCTATGACTATGAATATGTGACTTAAAACCACTTGGGGTTCCAAAGATATATAAGATAATACATAAGAAATATCAAAATATATAAAATGACCACATAAATAAATATTGTATTCATCACTAAGACCTTCATATGAAAGAGCTAAAAAAAGACATTACTTATGTTTGTTTGACCAAATAAAGGTGTATACATTTGACCCCATTTTATTTTAATAATGCAATGAAATGAAAGTAATAAACTAAAATAAAAAGATGAATGTGTACATTTACTTACCTAGGTTGATTTGTTCTAGACCTGGCCCACTTCATGGCTAGAGAAGTGGAAAGGAGCTAGAGTGAAATATATGAAGAATAACTATGTAGTGTGGATTTCCTATGTAATAAATATAAATGGTGCACTAAATTGTGAGGAACAAAACCTTGTTTTACCCCTATTCTAATATTTATACTAAATTTATCTATATAAATTGAATGTGTGGAGAAATAAAGATTTATTTCCCCCACTTTGATATTTGAACTAAATCTGTGTATGTAAAATGAATTTGTAGAGAAACAAGGCTTGTTTTCCCCCACTCTAATATCTGACCTAAATGTGGGTTTGAAAACTAGGTCTAGTGGAAGGATATGGATCGATCATTTTCTATGGTCTTGTGACCAAAACTAGTGAAAATTTGGTGACATCTAGGTGATGATGTTGAGTATAAAATAGCAATCAAAAAATAGATATCAAGGGTGAATATTCCCCCTAGTCTTGATATCTGATAAATTTAGATTTGTATCTAAACATCTGTATATCTAAGTGAACCTATATATCTGAGCAAACACCTATATATCTGAGCAGACATGTGTGTCTAAATAGTTGTATCTTGTAAATCTATGTGTCTGAATATTTGTATCTGAGTATAACTATGTGCCTAAATATCTGTATCTAAGTAGAACTATGTGTTTGAATAGTTGTATTTGAGTCAACTTGTAAACCTGAGTAGACATGTGTGTATGGATAATTATATCTAATTGAACTTATATATTTGAGTTTATATTGTATATCTGCATCAAACTATATATCTATGTGAACATGTGTATCTATATATCCATATAGACTTGTGTGTCTTAATAGTTGCAATTGAGTAGAGACATGTGTCTAAATCTATATCTGAGTCAAACTATATATCTCTATGAACATGTGCATCTAAACATCTATATATCTACATAGACCTATGTGTCTAAATATCTATATCTAAATCAATCTTTGTGTACTTTCTCTCTTTTGGTGAGAGAGCTAAGAATGAGGTGAGGGTGTCTAGATAAAAGTGGTAATGATTGGATATATTGGTATTAATTATTGGGTGTGATTTTATTTCAATGTTTGAATATTTTTTTTATCATGATAGAGTTGATTGTTAAAATTATTAATGGGATAAACCTTTTGTCTATATTGAGTTTATTATGAGAATATATTTTTTTTCATTTTATAGAGCTAAATTTGATTAGGATATTATTTTAGCCAATATAGGTCAAGCCACATTGATGCCAAGTCCCATGTGCAATAAATGGTTCATAAATTTGAGTTATGCTTCTCTAGATATCATACTGGTAGGAAATTGGTATTAGTTGGTGAAGTTGGCATGCAATTTCAACCTTGGTAAGGTGGTATTTGATAAATATGGATTAAAATAGGTTATTTTATTAGTTTATCCACTCATTTGAATCATTTCAATTGAGTGTAATTATTTGTCTACTCTAGAGAATATGCCAAGGAGATAAGAAGTGACTTTGACCTAAAATGAGGAGGTGGAGACACTTATCTAGGTTGGGGAGGTAGTTACCCTAGTAAGGATCCCATACCTTTTCCTATTTTTGTCATTTGTAATGCATGTTTTATCTTTTTATAAAAAGTATGATAGATTAGGGTTTGTTTTGTAAAAGTGGTGCTTCTATCCTAATATTAGCACTAATGTTTAGTACCTAGTGCTAGTGTCTTGGATATGGAACTACTATCCAGTGATACTAACCTATATGTAGTGCTAGTGTCTACTAGGCCTGATTTATGATGCTTACTATTGTTAACTAATTTTTTATTCATGTTGTTATCTACTAGTTTTATATTTTACATTATTAATGTTGGATTTGGTTGTATTTATGTAGCTTGATGTGTCTATGAGAGAGTTTTAGATTGGATGAATGATGGAGACCTTATAAGGGTTACCCCTGATAGATGTTGAGATGGCCATGATTGAGAGAGAGGGTCTAAGTCATGTGTAATTCATGGATCATATGCCCTAGGATAAACACATGATTACTTCACTATGTGATATATGGGATGTAAATACCTGCATATTTTAGTTACTTATTGGGGAGATGATGGTTACCCTGGAGGATGTGTATATGATCTTACAACTACATATTTATAGGTAGAGAACTTATTAGATAAGGATATGGGTGATTGGGATATACAATAGGCTGTTATGTATTTTTTTATTATGATTGCAAGGACTCATCATATAGGGAGGCACAATGATATACTATTATCAGTGATTATTAGTACCAATGTTCTTTAATTGTGAAAGTTCTTTATTATTTTACTAGCTTCATTTGTGGCTATAGATATGATTGGGGTATCGATCTCCTATAGGATGCATGAGATAGTGTAGGATATAGAGGATCATGGTACCATATATTCATGGGGGTACACTATGTTAGCCTACTTGCACCAAGATTTATACCATTTAATGTAGGATATGTATGGAAAAGGTGTTGAATCATCTACACTATTACACTATTGGGCATATGAGAACATAATAGTAAGTAGGTTGATGTTTCCTTTACAATATGATTGGGCCCACCCAAAACAATTTGTATATAGGTGGATTGGGATGACCTACATTCCCAAGAGAAGCATAATGTAGTTTTGGCATGTGTTAGATGTTTTGATAGCTAGAGACATTATTTATTAGACCTATAGTGGTTATGAGGAATGACTTGAGTATGGTGTTCAGATGAGATGGGTTTGAGTAAGTTTTTGGATGGATTATTATTGTGTCAATGTATATCGGAGGTTATAGTATAAGTGGGTGACATGACAATTTGATGTTCTTCAAGATGTGCCCCCAACACTATTGGTATGGTTAAGGATTTATCAGGCTCTAGTGAGGCCGAGTATTATCATAGGCCATATATTATAGAGCTACATCTAATTTTATTAATAGAGTAAGATCTTATGACTGACATACCATATTTGGATGACATAAGAGTCATTGATGCCTATATATCCTAGTGGAAAGATCATAGGTGGGCACATCTATTTCTAAGAGAAGGGATTTTTGTAGAGGATGTGATATATGTGGATCTACTTAGGATTTCAATGGTAAGTTTTTATTGTGTGTTTTTACATTTTCTGTATTTGGTTATTCATTTACATGGTTAGCAATTTTATGGATTGTTTCGATATGTGTAGGTTCAGGTGATGATTAATATTGGGAGATTACCATCAATTTTGTGCTTCACATACTAATATGGCATATTCATAATGATGCCATGGAGGATGGATTATTTTAAATGTCCATTGATGTTTTTGGTGTTCATGCCCATTTTTTTGATCGAGTAGTGATAGTTATTACAATGTATAGATGAATGACTATGCATAGAGATGAGGAATTCATAGAGTTGCATAGATGGACCATTCCTACACTTGATGCTCTAGGTGTCACCAATATTCATATAGTTGATGATTACATACATCTATATCAAGAGCATGTGGAGTGTATGGTTGAGATGGGTATGTATTATGATAGAGAGTAGACATAGTTGTTGATAAAGGAAACAAATGGAGAGTGGAGTCTCTAGTTATAGCATGGATATGTTTAAGAGTGAGAGTGATGGGTTTGGTCCTAGTGGCCATGTTTGTATTATTGAGTGATTTATTATACTTGTATTGAAATTATATTTTGAGTTATATATATGGATTTTCATTATTATATGGGCACTATGTATATTGGCATCTAGATATGGTTATATTGTGTATGTTTACATGTGTTTAATTATTTTGATTGTGTTAAATAATGATATTGGTATATGATATTTGTTTAAGTAAAAGTAATTATTTTTTTAATCTTGTTTTCAAATGTTTAGGTATACATGTGTTGTGGACTAGGAATGTTATTTGTTGGTATAGGTTCTACATGTGCTTTATAAGATATCTACATGTAGATCATGTAATTTTAGTATTTACTATTTGAAACTAGATGGCATGGTCAACCAATGACCATAATACTCATGATGTGTCAATGTAGAAGTGGACTCTAACACTAAAACAATGTGTGATACACTATTAGTGGTTAGGTGTGTAAACTATGTATCAAAGAACTTGATTAGTTTTTATTCTAAAAGTATATTTTGAGCTCTGTGATATCTAGAAAATATCTTTAAATGTGTGAAAAATAAAGTTGTGCTATGATATTTTTAATTGTTTCTAACTATATTGATTGGTGTGAAAACGGGTGTTGTGCTTTGATCTCTATAGTACAAATATCTTAATGGGTGTGAAAACTAATGCTATGATCTGATCTTTGTGATTATTCCAACTATCTTAATGGGTGTGTGAATTAAAGTTATGCTCTAATATTTTTAGCTATTTAAAAAAATCTTAATTGGTGTGCAAACTAGTTGTGTTGTGATTGGTTCCAAATATCTTAATTGGTGTGAAAATTGATGTTGTGTGTTGATATCTGTGAACCATCTACCATATTTTTTGAGTCTATGGTACATGAGATCACTCATAAATAGGTGTCCTAGAAACCACATGGTTCATATTATGAGTAACCAATGGATCCTCAAAATTAACATCCTAGGATAACTCTATCATAGAGGCATGTGATCTAGGAGACTATGGAGACTAAGATCTATGTGGTCCCTATGTGAATGTTATCATGCATCAATTGATAAACTGGTCAATTTTATATTAGAGTACATAACAATGATTATTTGAATTCCCATTTATCTTATGAAAATTGTAATATGGCTTATTTTATACCCTATGAAAATTGTGTTCTATATGATGATTTTTAGGAGGAAGTGTGATCATATCCTTATCTAATAATGCAAGCAAGATGTTATGATGCTTATCCTTCTCTAAAAATTATATAACCCCTTTGTCTGTGTCCTACACTCTACCTAAAATAGGAGATGATATATAAAGTGCATGTTTTCCCTTATTGAGTATCTTTATCAATTATTTTTATTCCACTAGTTTCTTAATCAGAAATGTAGTGGGTTATTGTACCATGTTAGATGACTAGGGCTCTAATAAACCTATATCTAAATCTACCTTTGAATGTGTAAGCACTAGTCCCAAATTTTCTCTAATCATAAAGTTGTGTAATTTATATGTTTAAATGATGGTGATGTCTCATATATAAATTTATCTCAAATAGGGACAATGAGGCCTCTAGCAAAAAGGTACTCTACCTCTAAATTTATTGGCTAGTAGATCAATTGATTCATACATGTTTTGAATCTTAGAATGTATTCATTTACTATTTCTTATTGGCCCTAGTGTAATGAAGGAAACCTCTCATATGGAACCTGATGTCCCTTGTTCTAAATGTAACAGATGAGAAAGACCTATTATAACTCATTTTATGTATGTGGTGAACCACTAGTGAGTGAATGATGAAATCACTCTATTGTTCGACCCTCTAGAGTCTTAGGAAATAATTGTAAAAGAGTCAAATTACTATTAACATGTGTTATAGCTTTCCTATAAGCTTAAAGATGCAAGTATGGACCTCCATGTCAATCAAAATTTAGTAAATATGGTATCTGTATCTTTTATGGTAATGTTGCATTAAAAATACTATGTGGGATGGGATTATTAAAGATGGCCTTGGAATCCACCCATGAGTTGTATGCTTTACTTTTCATTGTGAGATGGTACTTCTTGTTGTAAAGCACCCACATCAAGCGTCAAGGATATTACCTCCTTTAAAGTTATATTATCATCATCAAGGGGTTCATATAATTCTTAATTTTTTTTATCTTATTCAATGGTATATTACATTGGGAACATTTTTTAGGGAGGATTTATTTGTTGTTCATAACTATTGTAGGTATGATAAATAGGACCTAGTTAGAGGGAATTGAGTTATCACCCTCGCTTAGGTTAGTTATAGAAACAAGTTCTACTATAGTAAGGGGGATTGAGGGAGATTCATTGGTATCTATTATTTTTTTAATTTTTAAAGAAGTATTACATGTTAATTGATTATAAGGTATTGTATTATCATGTAAATGTAAGTTATGTAAATTATGTACATAAGAATAAGTGTGTGTGTTTTTTTTTAATGTGACTTAGCATTTGTTTGAAAAATACAAATAAGTGAATTAGGAGGATAAATAGGAGTAGACTCATGTCTTATTTATCATATTATTAGTAATCATCATTATCCCAAGGTTCATCAAAATAAGAGTGTAATTCACTTGTATAAGTAAGAGTAGAAGAAGAAGCAATCATGTTTTCAATTTGCATATTATGACATGTATTAGAAGATTTAAAGGCATTTAAAATATCAATATGTTGTAAAGAATTATTGTATTGAGCTTGGAATGTAAAATAAGGTGATAAAATATTTTTTTCTACCTTAGTTTGTATACTGGTAAATGGTATAATATCATTAGTACATGCTTTTTTCCAAATTTAACTAACAAGGGTAAAGAAGATGCATAATTGTTCTTTTATACTTTACTTGAATCATGTAAAAGTGGATTTTGTGTATCACACTTATATTGATTTAATTTGAATAAGGACGTAACAAAATTAGTTGAAAATCCAGGATCACATTGGAACAAAGAACTACCAACAAGAGGTTATTTGGAATTATAGCACTAGTTTGATTTTGAGGTGTAAGATAAGAGGGAGAGGAAAGAGAATAAGATGTATCTTATATATCTTCATCTACATTTTCTTTGTCATGTTCATATTAATACTCATAGCCATAAGTAAAATAATAGTCATCATCATCATCATCATCATCATCATCATCATCATCATCATCATCATCATTATAAATGAAGTCATTATCTTGTTCTAATGTACAATCTTGAAAATTTGTCTATTCATTATTATAATTATGAGAAAATTTCAAAAATTCATCTATTGGGTGAGGGATATGAGACTTATTAGATGCCATTTTAACTTTCCAAATAAGATAATGTAAATAATGAATATAAATCACACAAGAGGTAGAATTTAATCTAACATAAATATATGTGTAACTATGAGAAAATTTTAAACAAATATGTAGAATAAATTAGGATTGTAAGTAAAACCTTAATTGTTAATATTTGGGTGTATAGGGACCTAGTATGTGGATCTAAGGTTTGAATGAGGGTTATTTTACAAAAAAAACATTAAATTAATGAACCCTAAAATAATTTTAATTTGAATGAGCTAGGTTATGCCAAAAATTAGTAAAAAATAGAAGTTTGTAACTCTAATGTAGTACTCAAAAATTGAAATAAGGTAAACCCTAGGAAAAACTAGGTTTTAATAAATATTCAAAGTATGTTGGGTTTACTAAATGTTTTAACCTTTTAGGACTTAGTGAAAGTAAATCCTATGTTGCTAAAGGGTTGAGTATGAAAATAATTTGAATGAAAATATAAATAGTTGATTTGACAAACCTTTCCCAAAATAGCATGAATAGAGAGAAAACACTTATCTAGAATAAAACAAGTATTTATGTGGATTAGGAGGTTGAAATAGGATAGAGAAATAGGTAGACACATTGTGTTCTATGAATGTAGCTAAAATATAGTCTTAAAAAATAACTCCATTATCAGGATAACAATGTTATATGGTGCTAGTGTCTAATTATAGTTATAGTGTCCCTCTTGGAGGAGTTGTCTAGAACTTTTAGGGAAGGTTAAGGAGGTTCTCAGGGTCATATAGGTGGCTCTGTCTTTTCATATCTCACCTATGTTACTTTTTTAGTTAAATATCTTCTAAAACACTAATGAATACCTATAAAAAAAATGAGATCAAATGTAAAATTAATGGAAAAAATAGGTTGTGGGATGTTACAATCATATAGAGTATATCCCTTGTTTTCCTGGCTCCTAACTACATTAACCCCAATACTAGGGGTCTCAGATCACATGCAATTATCCCTTAGGGAATGTGCATAATAAACTTACATGATATGCTAGAATTAATTTTGATTAGGCCCTTTTTTGATCAAGCATGTAATGTCTATATGTAATAGCTAAGTAATATGCAGAGTATTGAGTTGTACTATTAATTGATTTTATGTAATTATGTGCCAAAATAGTAAGTGTTAGATGTGAAATTCTTTGTGAGGCTCCTTATTTATAAATAACTTTTATTTGAATATAAGACCTTGTTCATTGGTTGACAAGTCATAAAAATGGTATAAAAACATAAGAGAAGGCTCAAGGTAGGTTTAGGACCCAAACACGAGAGAAAATGGCCATCAAACATAATATTTGTAATTAGAAACTAGTGCCACATGGTTTTACTATCCTAAAAATGGTGTTAGTGTCACAAAGCCTAAAAATAGAGCTAAAACCAAGCAGGACAAGTTAAGGCCCCCTATGACTGGGAGGAGGTGACTTAGGACCAAATATGGAATATAATAAATAAAAAAGATCTAAAGACCCAAAATAATAATGCAAATAAGGATTGTATTCATCACTAAAACCTTCATGTGAAAGAGAAAAAAAAGGCATATTACTTGTGGTTGTTTAACCAAATTAGGGTCTATACACATGCATTGTACAATATCATTTTGATAAAATTATCATTCTATTATCAATGTTAATTAAACATATAAATGAATAAAATTAACATATCCATGCATAATTTCTCATTAAAAATTTTCAAGTGACATAAGTTGATATATTTGAGACTTTTTTAATTGGTTATAAAAGGGACATAAGTGAATATTCTATATACATTGGTATACATCACTTTTCTAAAACATTAAATTGAAAATTTACATTCAAATAGTAATAAGGTCTTTTAAATTAAGATAAGATAATAAATATTAAGTTCTTGAAAGACTTGGTTATAAAAATGGTAGTTAATATTTAAACTTGGTGTAGTTTTAATGTTATCAATAGGTGATTTAAATGTTTCTTACAAAAAGAGGTTTTATTTACATTTCTCTTTGTTATTTGGTTATAAATTTGTTTCTATCTTCTAATATTCTTCATAAAATGATTTTGCATATGTTTTTGATAAGATAAGCAAGAAAAGAGGGTCCTGGATCCTTTATAAAGCTACCCCAAGGCACAAAAATCCTCTATCCAATCAGAAGAGACACACCAATAACACATTAATAACACATCAACACTAATAACTCAAACACATCACAAGAGAAAAAAGCATGAAGACTAGGAAAATACACAAAACCAGAAAAACAACTATGGACTATCAATAGTTCCATACTTAGCCAAGAACTCAACAATTACCTTGTAGTCCCTAAGACTATTCACACCCACATTTCTTAATTTATTATCAAATTCCTTAACTATAGTGAACACAACAATCACATGGTGAGGAAAATTGGTAGCAAATTGAACCATCACTCTCTATTTATTATGCATTTTATCCATTCTAACCTTGATTGCCCATAATTTCCTCCACTATCTTGACACACAATTAACAACTATCTTTATTTTCCTAGCCACATGCCTCACTAGCATTCTCCTCAATCTCATCTAAGTAGGGCTCATTCATTTTAGGGAAATGGCTAGTTCCCTCAACCTCTTTCTCTGACTCAAAAGGGGTCCCATCTTCACCAGCCTCAAGAGCATCTCCAAAGAATTTAGAATCATCAAAAATGATAATGCCTTCAAGGTTCAGGGAAGGGATTCTAGAAATATAATTAGACCCAGAAATGCCAATACTACCCCCAACCTCATTCTCAACCAGCTTAGGACCCAGGTTAACATCATTCCCCACTTCCACAACACCTCTAGAATCCTCCTTTACATATTTATCCTTTTTATATTTGACATTACCTTCTTTCTTAATAACTTTCTAACCCCTTTTAACAACTCCCTTCTTAGTCCTCTAGCTGGGAGTCCCAATTTTACCACAGGGTGACTTGGGGGAACTAGTCTTGTAATCTAGAGGGGGGATCCTAATAAGGGTGCTATAGTATTCAAAACTAGGTCCCACCACCTAAGTTTTAAGGGAGGTTTTAGGGGTCCTAGTAGATTTCTTTCCCTTGCCTTTAATAGTAGGAGAAGGGAGATAAGGGGAGCCTTCCAACAAGCTAACCTTGATTTTCTTTGAGGAACACAAGGCTAAGTGGAAGTGATACAATCTGAGATGAGACCTTGGTGGATGGGAATGAAGGGGAAGTTAGGATTTTTGGGTTGAATATCTTTAGCCAACTTAATGGAATTCTCCAAGGAAGACAACAAGAAGAAGGGAAAATTGATTTCGATCTTATTTCAAAAATGGTTAAGTAAAGCAAAGTGATAGTATTAAAATACCTTGAATCTACCCTCCAAATTGAAAATTTTCATAATCATAAATAAAAATTTCCCCCATGGCACTAGTAGTTTGTCTCTTTCAAAAGCCCTATGGAGCTTTGAAGCAACCTCACCTTCCCTAAAGAAAAGCCTCATATTTTCTAGGTCCAACACCATGCTATGCCAAATAATTTTTTTCCCTTTGATAAGGATACCCATGGATTACCCAATCACCTCCTTAACGACTTAAAATATTATACCCCCTAGATATACATATCTATAATTCTCCTCATATAACTCAACAAACTATCATGATATATTTTCATCATGACTGAACATCTTGTCGATGAAAGAAGCCACCTCTCCCTCCTAGATAGTGTGCCATATTGTAGGGTCTTGTAAATATTCTTCCATAAATTTTAGTTGAACATTGATAATATCACCACCCATATTTGAAACTAGAGAAATACAAAGCCCACAAAATTGTATAATGTAGGGAGCAATGAAATGCCTAAAAATATAGCCACCAAGGTTAATAAGTCCTTTTAGGCATATCAAGGACTATGAGAATACTGAGATCATAATTTCAAAACCATTTAAGAGAACAACATATCCTTTCCCACACTAGAAATCAGCCTTGATACTCACCCACATCTACCACCTCATGCAATAATCACTAGAGATGGGGTGAGTTAATAAATAATTACCCTCAACCCATCTTGGCCAAATGATATCTCTATTTCTAATCATTATTTGGTAACTCATCTCTCTACCCATCCAATTTATAATCATATTAATCCACCTACCTATCATCCACCTCTTCATCTACCTATGATTTTGCATATGTTAATGAAGTAAGTTTGATTCATAAAAATGTATTTCACTCTAATTTTTTTCTTGTAATGGTTATAAATCTATAATAATAAAGTAATAATATATCATATATTTTTTCTTTTCATTATATAAAGATAATATGTTTGGTTGGAGTCATGGATCTCACAATCAGATGTAAATAATAGATGGGGTATAATAATCCAACAACAAGATAATGATTTATCTACTTGGGGTAATTATTGAGTAAGATATTTTAACAACACAAGGGTTATTAGTGCTTTTATGTGGAATTTCAATTGTGTAAATCATGTATCCCAACACTTTAATACTCATGACCTTAATTTTTTATTTATTTTTAATATGTTTCTTAGATATAATTTCACTCTTCATGGTAAGAGAGGTTCCCATAGAGATAATTGGAAGTCTCTCCCAATTGGATGTAGTTTGTCAAACCTTTCCACATTTTTACTGCATGCAGTAAGATTCTTACACAATTTATTCCTATGCCACTAAATGCTAACATACCCCATTGCAAAATTAATAAAAATATTGTTCCCATTTCTCCAAATAGTGTTACTTCTTCCAGCCATAAATACACTAGTATCCCTTAACCCCCACCTTTGGTAACACACTTTCTAAATAGGATCAAGTTAGAAGTGGGTGTTGAATCTATAGGTGCCACTAGAGTGGAGTTTCTTAAAACACCTCTTGAGTACATTGAGTATCAAACCAATCACATGTAACCTTTTATTGACTTGGTTTCATATGATGAGTAATTTTTTAAAAATGATATTTAACTTTTTAGTCTGGTTATTTATAGTTTCTATCAACCTATTTTCAGCCTATCATACTACTTTTTCGAATGGTATATTGATTAGATAGAGGATATTTTTAGATTATTTTTCATATGGATCATGGTTTTTGTTTAATTTTTTATATTTTTGATAATACTTTGGTTTGGAATAATTTTAATCACTTGTATAAAATATGCAATTTTGGTATACTTTTTAGTATTAATTCATAAATCAGTGTTCTGCTTGTAATAGTAATGAATGATAAATGTTAAAATTATTGTTTTATCATTTTATTGAGGATATAAACTAATAATTTGATATTTTTTTAATGATTAATTAATTTAGATTGGTTTCTTATAATTTTTTTACTGTAATAATGATTTATAATGTTAATTAATTAAGCTGTTACAAAAGGTCACCCAACCCGTTAGAGAGTTGTTTTGTCTTATCAAATTTTCATGTCTTAAGTCTCAATAAAGTTCATTTTTAAACATAAATAAGTTAAATATATGAAATTTTAATTTTTTTAAATTAAATATTTAACTTTAATAAAGTTAGTTAAATTTATTTTAAGTTAGTTACAAGTTAGTTATAACCTAAAGGAGTAACTAATTTTCAAATAACGACCTTAAAAGGACTTGAAGACATCATTAAAAAAGTGGATAAAGATAAAAAGGTACAAGAACTATTCTAGTTAAACTTTCATATTTTATTTTTTATTCTAAGATAAATGTATGAGATTGAGTTTTAATTATAAGTAGACCAAACAACTCATTATCTGACCATGAAGTATAATGCTTAGTACAATCAAGTATATTTAGGTTGATTATTTAATTTATAATCTAATTATCTGAATATGTCTAATATTATTAACCTTTTGATGATTTAGAATAATGCATATATGCACAGATCATGTTTCTACTTATATTGAATAATGAAGATTACTTTGCATTTTATGAGATAGGTTGTTTTTTTATTATTTATCAATCATACTCTAAGAAATGTTGTAAATCCATTATGAAGTTTATTATTTATCAATAAAATCACTCTCTTTTCAAATATGATTTATATGATCACATTATTTTATTAATCTACTTTTATAGTTCTTTCGTTTAGTTTAGAGTCTCTTTCTACATATTTCTTTCGTTGACTGGATTAGTTGTTTTATTTAATTGTATTTTGTTAGTCTCTAGATTTGATCATGTTCATTGTTTATTTTGAGATTGTTCTCTTTATTTCATGTTATTTTAGTTTATTTAGTTTTATCATTTGTTTTAGTTTAATTTTTGGGTTTGCTTTTATTATTTTTATATGTATCCTTAAATTTAATAGCTTGTCATCTTATAATCTACTAATTTTTAATTTCATTGATCACTAATATTTTATTAATTTATTTATCTCACTTTTTAAGTTTAGACTTTATTTCTTACTTAATTTATTTCTTATCTTTCATTTTTTAATTCTTGGTTCATATCTTTTTTTTTCTTGAATCATACATGAAAGAATATTCTAAATAAGGAAAGTGATAATAAAGAAGTTCCATCATAAAGATAAATGTGATTCATTTATTTATAACATTGAGTGCTCTAAGATATTTCAAATATCAATAGGATATACTCTATTAAACATTATTGCTAATATATAATATTTCAAATCTAATATTTGTTTAATTGAATTTAAAAATTTGATAATTATAATAATTTTGATTCGTTTAACTATTTGGATACCATGATCTATTCTATTTTTTATTAACTCTTAGAAAATTTAATAAAATATTTTACATGAAGTAATATTGATTCCCTATAGTTTTTATACTTATTGATTTTTATTGAAACCTCTCGTACTTGACCTTTTAAAATATCCTTTTCTAACATTTGAACTAATTTTTCAGTCTTACATTCATAAAATTAGACTTGTATGATTCCACCTTGATATTTTTGATAGGAAAATGAGAATATTAGTTTATGTTACATTTTCTATTGTAGGCAATCATTACAATAATTTTTTATTGCATTCTTCCATTTGCATACCTAGATCATCTGTTAGACTACCTACAAACATGTAAAAATGCATCAATAATACTTGTATAGAGATAATAATATATAAATCATTATAAAATATTGTAGCCACTAAATATAAATTATATATCACCTCAATATTATATACTTGGTAAGTACTTCTCATGGATGTACCCTTCAGTTGTAAGACCTTCCCATTGTCAAAAGACTCATATCCCCTATCTTTGTGTTTATTACTTATCTCTCAGTCTGACCATATGGTATTTTGATGACCTAGGCCTTATATCATGCCAAAAATTTTATAGACATGCTTATCATCTATCTCTAATTTTTTAGGACATGTACTTATTTTCAATTCTCCCAAGCACTTGAATACTAATCAAATGCCTATGCCAACACAAGAATACCTTTTATTATAAAGTGTCAAGTTCCTTAAAGTTATCATGAAATTGTAATGTGTCCCTATGGTTGGCCTTGTGCCTTATTTCATGATATTTTCCAAGAGTATTGGTATAGATACATGATCAATCCTCATTAATTCCTCACCTAACATTGAACTAAAATCAGATAAGTAAACTTACCAAAACCAATCAATCAAGTATTAAAATGAGAAAATATTCCTTATTCTTTCTTATTTCAATATCAAACATACAACAAGCCCATCTATAGGTCTAAAATATTGAAGGCTAATTCCATGAGACATATTTGATAAGTTACAAGATATGTCACTCTATGTACTTACTTATCACATGTTGCATCTTCATATACCTAATCTAACATGTATAGGATAAATTTATAATTATGAGGTCCTCTTAAAAGTATTAGCTATATAGGTGGTGCCCATTAATAAAGGGGTCCTTGGGGAAGCTCAAAATTATGCTCTCACTAACCCATTTTCCCCATAATCACTACAAATATGAAGAACTAAGGTTTTAATATTTGATAAGGAGAAACATCCCATGATATATATTTGATCACACCAAAGAAAAGGTGACATAGAACCTAGCATATCTCATGTGGTTACATTTATATTTAGTGGCTATTCCATACGAAACACCTATGCCTAGTTAAAACACTGCATAGACTCAACCATCCCATATTAATAAAAGAATTCAAAGATATAAGGTGAAATTTATAGAATCTAATGACTGATTCAAGGAACTAATCTAGTACGTCTCCATCACACTTCATATCAAAATTAAATTCGCATAGTTGATAAGCTAAGCACTCTTATTTTCATTTCATTGACTAATCAATCAATACTTGTACTTACTATTTTTATCATATATCAACTTAATATGTATATGTATCACCCTTGTGTATAATCATCTTTATATTGTTCACCCTAACCCCATTGTAACTTATCTAATTTAGGGTTAAACATTTGGTGAACCTGATCTTTGAGCATCATTTTTGCTTAAGTATCATATATTACATTTTTTTCCTAACATGTCTTAATATTTGTGTTTTTTATCTCCCTCATCATGGATTATATTTATTTTTATAATGACTTTGATTATTAAACCCTATAGCTTTATATCAAGGAAGGGCAAAATTTGATTATTCTTGCATTTTTCCAAGTCCAAAAGCATATAAGAACAAATATTTGAATGGTGGTAGATAATATCCTTTTAATTTGGTCCATGCCACCACCATTACAAAATATTAGTCAACCCATCCTAATAAAGCTAAAATATATTTACCTTTACCTTTTACACCAAAACTAGCTACATATGGTGATAATGTTCCTTCATTTAATCATGATATATTTTGTCAAATCCATCAAGATATCATGTAGAATTTTAAAATTGGTCATAATGTGGATGTTCCTTCAAAAAAATTGATTCAAACCACAATCATTCCTAAATTTCCAAACAATATACCCCTCATCAAGGGTGATGATTATCTTCTACCTTTATTTGACATTTAAATTTTTTAGAAGGTAAATCAAGATATCATGACATCTTTACCAAGTAATGTTAAGACACAAAGAAGAAAAAATAATTAAAAACCAAAAACACCAAAAGATTATAATGTACCATTACCACTATAAACTAAGGTACCTCAAACAAAGGATCTTCCTATCCAAAAAATCCATACATGCCAAAAGATCATAATATGCCAAAAGAAGTTTCAATGGCTATATCATTACCAAAGGTGGATAAATCAAGTTATTAAAAGGTTTCAATATATTTAAATGATATATCAAGGGTACCAAAATTTAGATATCCCATACCATTACCAAATTATCTTAAATTTCATGATTCTTAACTTGCACTTATTGTTCATGAGGATGATGATACTCATATGCCTAGATTCAAAATATGTGGTGAATAGAGCTAATAATAACACATATATCAAGTACCACCATTCCTATTTATTTTCTCATATATATGATGGTAACTATTGGGGAATTTAAAAAACATATCTCTATACTTAAAACACAAATGGATTCCCATAATACTAATGCCAATGTTACATCATTAAACAATCAACCTCTTGGATGATGTATACTTGAATATCCTTATCTAAAAGGTTTTAAACTATCACATCTACCTATTTTTGAAATTCATAAAGATCCATTTGAGAACATTATTAACTATGTACATTATTTTGGTTAATGTGCCAAATATGACAAAATATACTAAAGGTAGTCTAATATGAGCATTTTTTATGAACTCAAAATTGGTTATATAGCTTACTAAAGGGATCTATAGCCACTTTTTGACAATTAAAAGATGCATTTTAATGGATTTTAATGTCCAAAAGGTGCCAAAACTTAAATTATGTCATTTATAGAATTTTAAACAACACAATGATGAATTCCTTAAATATTATGATATTTGATTCAAAATCACATCATGTGAGCTAATATTTAAACCTTTAGATTTGGAATTACAATCAATTTTTAGTAGAGGTCTTATTTTACCGTTAAAATAATGGATTTACATAAACACTATGATTCATTTACTTATTTATATGTGGATGTGCATAGATATTATTAATACATACACATACAAATGAGTTAAATATCTCTCCTTGTAAATACCAAATTCTTATCCCACACATAACATAGGGATATTAATTATAAAATGAACAATGTAAGCAATGATGTGGTGTTCCTAACATTTATATGGGGTTGTTTCAAAAAATTAGTCAATATGGGACCTATTGTCTCCAAATCTTGTACCCTAGACGAGGGTATTTAGACCTCCACCAAATTTGGGCAACGTTGGATCATTTCCCAGGCCTGTGAGTGTGTCTATGGGGGAAATGAACCTCTAGGTTGAAGGGATATCTCCTTGTATATGATTCTTTGCAAAACCACTATTGCTAGACCAACTTTCTCAAAGAGGAAAAGAGTTATAAATGTGCATAAAGGTAAATCCTACTCTACTAGTGGTGATACACCAGGACTACATTCCACATGAGTATCACATTCTAGTGCATGATGCAATAAAATCATAGATATTCCCAAGCTTTAAAGAGTCTAATAGAAGTGTTTCAACATATAGGTGAGATGTGCAAGATAACACAAGGTAAATGAACTGAAAGGTATACCCTACACATTCCAAAACAATAGTACAATGCAAAAATATAATATACTCAGACACACATAGTGTGACCAGCTAGACTGAGGACTATTATTTAGGCATGAAGAATGAAGGGATAGGAGGATGAAAAAATCATCATAGGCTGACAACATACATCACTCACACACTTAGATAATCATCCAAAAATATGAAAGAATAGACCTATATTAATGTTGAAAGGTAGAACATGATATCATTCGATTAGGAATCTGTCACACTGGGTGTGTTCTCTTTTTCCCTCACATAAGGGAAGTATTTATAACAAAAGGAGAAGATGAGGAGGTTTTTGGTGCCAAAGGGAAGGATTCCATTATGTTATAAGTCTCCACTTTTAGCTATAACTAACTTTAACAAATATGCTCATTTCGGCCATCTATTGGTCCATGTCACCTTCTTCAATGTCCTTGGCTTGCCCTCTATTAGATACTTCTCCAATGGCTACCCAGTAGGATCAAGATATTTTACAATGGAATCAAAATAGTTTCAGCAAGGAGCCACCAATTACAAAATTTGTCTTAATGTTTAACGTCTTCTCCTTAGCTTCTCACCCTTTTTGATGGCTCTCAAAGAATGGCATGGATCATGATTCTATTCTATTTATCTATTTGGCATAGATGCATAAATATCATTCTCCATATATTCCTTTCCTATCATGTCATAGCTTCTCATTCATCTATTCATGGCTCTTATGCACCATCAATCAACCATTAGATCAAGTGTATAAGCTAAGTAGCTCTACAACTTGATTTACACTTTGCAGTGAAATTTAGGTTTTTGTGACCTCCTTACTTATAAATACTATAATAAAAGCCTTAGGAGAAACTCAATTTACACTTGTAAACCCATTTAGGTTTTTTGACCTACTTAGCTTGTAAATTTTATAAGCTAAGCACTTGGAAAATCCTAATTTGCTCCTATAAAACCATTCAGGTTTTCTGGACTCACATACTTTAGAGTCTTCAAGCTACTCTACTTATGAATTTCATAAGTAAAACACCTAGATAATCTTGATTTTCACTATGAGAGTCATTTTGGTTTTTGGAGATGCCCAACTTGCTTTGAACTCTTTAAGCTTGATGACTTCAGAGCTTTAAAACATAATTGCTTCCTAATGGCTAGTTCATGATGCTAAATTTGACGTTCCATGTGATGTCATGGGACATTTCTATCCTAATGGCTACTTTTTTAATCTAGATTTGATGTTGCCTAGCATGTAATTATATTGGTACATTTCCTTTGGCTTTTATCTCCTTCGGCTTTTCTATCAGGCTCTTTTCCTCAAACTTATTTTCTGAAGGAATTCCTTCAAATAATTTGTCTAAAGGAATTCCTTTAGAATTTTTGTTTGTCTTGTTATTATGCCTTTTGCATTCCTTCAGTTTTATTTTCTAAAGGAATTCCTTTAGATAATTTGTTTGAAATAATTCCTTCAGACTTTGTCTATGACCTTTGAAAAATTGACCCTTCATAATTTTTCCAAAGGGCACTTTTGAAGAAAAGTGAAAGAAAGAAAGAAAGAAAGAAAGAAAGAAAGAAAGAAAGAAAGAAAGAAAGAAAGAAAGAAAGAAAGAAAGAAAGAAAGAAAGAAAGAAAGAAAGAAAGAAAAGAGGAATAAAGCAAAGGGAAGAGGAAGAGGAAAGACAAGGAAAAAGGAAAGACAAGGAATAAGAAAGGAAAACAAAAGGAAGAAAAGATGAGGAAGAAGAAAGGAAGAAGAAAATAAGAAAAGATGAGGAAGAAGAAAGGAAGAAGAAAATAAGAAAAGATGAGGAATAAGAAAGGAAGAAAACTAAACAAAACATTAAAGAGAAAGAAATTTTATGCAGTTATTTTAAGGGATAGATGAAAACTATATTTAGTCAATTTTCATAGGGGGTGAAAATTGGCTAACATTTTTTGTGATTAATAGGGGAGGCATGCATGTTATGCCTAAGACTAGTTGCCTTAATCCTTCCATTGGGCATGGATTCATATATAAGGCACTCAAAAAATGACTTGAATAAGCTAAACTACTATTTACAGAAGAGACTTGAGATGAAAACTTCCTCCTAGATCAAGGAGGTAGTTGGAAACCTTCCTAACTTCATGACATAGAGTAATGGGTGAAGCATGTAACCTTTTGATCCTTGTCATCAATGCCTCCTTCTTCATGGTGTTTAACAAGAAATAAGAAGTTCCAAACAAGTTAGCCATAGAAATTAACTTTTCTTGTAGTTTAAAAAATTCAAGCCCCTCACAAGATTCTTTAACTTTGACCTCCAATGGTGATGCAACAAGGCTTGTATTCTTTGTTTCCATGGGATTCTTAGTGAGATTGGGCTTCTCATCAGTTGCAAGCTCTTCAATCTCACTAAGGAGTTCTATATAGTCTACCCAATCTTGGTCATTATCTACCATGGGAAATCTTTCCTTCACCTTGTCATGAACTTGTCCCTCAACTTGGTAGAGGCTTTCAAGCTCCTGAAAGAGCTCCATTTGCTATTGCCAAACATCTCTATCTTCGTTGACATAAAAGATCACTACCTCTTATCTCTTTTCTTCTTGACATATGGGATCATCAAGTTATTTTTCCTCAAACTATAATGCATCTAAGGGTGATTCAAAATTAGAAAGAGGTACAGAGTCATCCTCAAGCACTATGTCTTCAAGTTTGATCTCATGAGATTCTTCCAAGATTTCAACCTCTTGAAGAGTACCATGATATTCTCCCTTGATGATTCACTTCACTTCATGTTTGAGATGGTCCTCTACAACCTCAAGATCATACATGGGGTCTTCTTTGAATACCTCTCCTTCCAAGTCTAGGTTATACTCCTCATGGATAGTTGTAAAAGAGTCTTTAACACACTTTTATTTACTCAAGGAGGAAAGGTTGTCCTTGTATTCACCAAGATGAGTTTCTATGATGGTTTCTTCATTTTATGCTTCCCTTGAAAGAGTCTCCTCTTCAAGGGGAGGGATGGTGGAAGAGAGATATATGGGTCTATGTGTTGAGGATGGAGAGTGGTGGTCAAGGATGGACATGAAGATGGGTGAAACTTCTTGAATGGGATCTTGAGGGAGAGGTAAGATAAGAGGAACAATAGGAAGCATATCTTCTTCATAGAATTTTCCATCATCCTCTTCATCTTCTTGAGGCTTTTCATAGCTTTTTGGAGATTCTCTTACAACTACAACTTGTTTCATACCCTCTGGGGTTTTCATACCCTCTTGGGTTTCCCATCTCTCTAACCAATCAATCCACCATTGAAAATCTCTTCGATCCCTAGAGAATCCTTCACCAATGACAGATTAGTTTTCTTCCTTAACATACCCCCACATGTGCATTAACAACCCAACTCAAAACCTTAACCAATCCATAAAACCACCAAGAGTTTCATCATTACACTTGTCTAACACAATAATATGCCCTTCCAATTATAGAAATCTTATCATAACTACCCACACATTTTGAGAATGAGAGGGGTAATAAGCTTGGGAAAATTGGTTGGGTTGTTTAACCTCTTCAAACAAGGCTTTGAAAGCTCCATATTCTGCCTCCCAACTAATGGTGTTGTTTGACTCATCATGACAAAGCTAAGGCAAAGATGGGTCATATGGATGGTCAACAACAACATACTCATTTAGAAAAGGACTCGGTTGACCATAGGGATGCCATGACTCATACGAAAGATGGTATTCTTGGTAGGACTATTGAGAAGGGTAGAAAGGGCCATGATAGGGAGGTTTATGGTAAGGATTTTCCCCATAGCTATCCATATCAACTTCATAAGTCACATAAAAATTTGAGGACTAATCAAAATCTTCATCAATAGATACTTGGGTTGCTTACAACCAAAAATTCATTTCGAGTCACCATTGGTGTTCGCTTTGATGCTTTCAAAAGATGATAAGAGAGAAGACACACCAAAAATCTTTCCACTATTTGGACTTGGTTCCACCAGGTGTGCCAAAAAATTTATCTCCAAATCTTGCACCCTAGAAGAGGCAATTCAGATCTCGTCTATATTTGGGCAACATTAGATCATTTTTTAGGCCTATGGGTGTGACTATGGGGGAAATGAACCTCTAGGTTGAAGGGCTAGCTCCTTATATATTAATCTCTTCAAAACCACTATTATTGGACCAAATTTTTTGAAATGAAAAGACTTAAAATTTTGCATAAAGGGAAATCATACTCTAACAAGGGTGATACACCAAAACTATGTTCCACATGAGTATCACATTCTAGTGCATGATGTAGCAAACAAATAGACATCCACAAGCTATAAAGAGTCTAACAAAAGTGTTTCAACACAGAGGTGAGACATGTAAGATAACACATGATAAATGAGGTGAAAGGTAGACCCTACATATTCCTTAACGATAGTACACATGCAAAATTGTAATACACTCAGACACACATCATGTGACCAGCTAAACTGAGGACTCTTTTTCAAGCATGAAGAATGGAGGGGCAAGAAGATGAAAAAATAATAATAGGCTACCACCATACATCACTTAGACAATCATCTAGAAACATGAAAGAGTAGACCTATGTAATGCTAAAAGGTATAACATTATATCATTCTAATAGGGCTTTACCATACTGGGTGTGTTCTCTTTTACCTTTTCATAAGGGAAGTATTTATAGTAAAAGGAGAAGATGAGCTCTTCGGTGCCAAAGAGAAGGAATCTATTCTGTTGGAAGTCTCCACTTTTACTTGTAATTAACTTTATCAAATATGCTCATTCAGGCCATTTGACTAGTCCATGTCACCTTCTCAAATGTCCTTGGCTTCCACTCTATAAGGTGCTTCTCTAATAGATACCAAGTGGGATTAATATATTTTTCAATGGCATCAAAATAGTTACAATAAGGATCCACCTATTAGAAAATTTATCCTAATGCTTAAAATCTTCTCCTTGGCTTCTCGCCCTTTTTAATGGCTCTCAAAGAATGTCATAGATCATGATTTTGTGCCATTTATCTGTTTGGAAAAGATGCATGTAGATGATTCCCCATTTTTTACTCTCCTACCATGTGGTATCTTCTCATTTGTCTATTCATAGCTTTTGTGCACCATCAATCAACCATTGGATCAAGTGTATAAGCTAAATAGCTCTGCAAACTAGATTTGTACTTTGTAGTGCAATTCAGGTTTTCATGATCTCTTTACATGTAAATACTATAATAAAATCCTTAGGAGAAACTTGGTTTGCACTTGTAGACCCATTCAAGTTTTTTGACCTACTTATCTTATAAGGTTTATAAGCTAAGCACTTGGAAAATCCTGATTTGCTCCTGTAGACCCATTCAGGTTTTCTAGACTCACCTATTTCAGAGTCTTCGAGATTCTCTACTGATGAATTTCATAAGTAAAGCACCTGGATAATCCTAATTTGAACTATGAGATTCATTTAGGTTTTGGAGATGCTCAGCTTGCTTTAGACTCTGCAATCTTGATGACTTCAGACCTTTCAAACCTAATTACTTCCCAACATCTAGTTCATGATGTTGAATTTGATGTTCCCTAAGATTTCATGGGACACTTTTATCCCAACGGCTACTTTCTTGTTCTGGATTTGACATCCCCTAACACATCTTTCCATTACGATATTTCCTTTAGATTTTATCTCCTTTAACTTTTCTCTTGGGATCTTTTCCTCGGACTTTTCTTCCAAAGGAATTCCTTCAAACAATTTATCTGAAGGAATTCCTTTGGACTTTTTATTTATCTCATTCTTGTGCCTTTTTCATTCCTCTGAGTTTGTTTTCTGAAAGAATTCCTTAAAATAATTTTTTCAAAGGAATTCCTTTGGACTTTTGTCTGGGACCTTTGAAAAAGTGACCCTTCATAAGTTTTTTGAAGGGCACTTTGGAAGAAAAGTGCCCCTTCAGAATTTTTCTGAAGGGCACTTGGGCAAAAAGTGACTCTTTGGAAAAAATTCGAAGGGCACTTTGAGACAAAGTGTCCCTTTCAAATTTTTCTCAAGGGCATTTTGATAAAGGGACAAAGTTTCCCTTCGTAAAAAGCCAAAGGGCACTTTTGACAAAAGTGACCCTTTGGACTTTTTCGAAGGGCAAATTTGAAGATGAAGTGTGCCTTTGAAAAAAATCTGAACGGCACTTGGAATAAAAGTGACCCTTCAAATTTTTTTGAAGGGAACTTTTGAAGATAAAGTGTCCTTTGGAAAAATTCCAAAGGGCACTTGGAAGAAAAGTGACCCTTTGGATTTTTCTGAAGGGCACTTTTGAAGAAAAGTGAAAGAAAGAAAGGAAAAGAGGAAGAAAGTGAAGGAAAGAGGAAGGGGAAAGACAAGGAAAAAGGAAAGACAAGGAAAATATAAGGAAGAAGAAAGGAAGAGAAAAAGAAGAAAAGATGAAGAAGAAGAAAGGAAGAAAAAAGGAAGAAAAGATGAGGAATAAGAAAGGAAGAAAACCAAACAAAACTTTGAAGAGAGAGAAAGCTTGTGCAATTATTTGAGGGGACAGACGAAAAATGTATTTAGTCAATTTTCATAGGAGGTGAAAATTGGCTAACAAGACCCATACAAAAATACCTCGAACTTATAAAACCAAAAAGTGTCCACATTGTTAGGATTTAACAATCACATTATTCATGGGTGGTGCATATTTTTGGCATAACCACATTAATACTACATTGACAAAAAAACTATTGTAATGAAATATGCTTGGTCCAACATGGGTACCATGTCAAATACTTACACGATAAGGGGAAATGTAAAGATTCTTTAGGTTTATTTTTAATTCCAATTTCTTCTAGGCCTCATGTTTTCCTTACAAAGGTATGAGTCTTACCTCATAGACATTTACACTCTTTCACATTGGTAATATTTTGGTTATATGAAATGGAATCTAGAATAGATCCAATTAACCAAGGTATTTCTCTTTCTCATAAATGAATATTGATCCACATACCTCATGATGGTAATCTTGATACTACCAAAAAAAATTGAGAGGATGAATCTGTTATACCTATCAAACCACCCAAACTATATGGAAGAGATTACATTTGAAAGATATTTAGATTGTGATATAGCATATTATGTGTAGGGATATCCCTATAACCATTATTTATATGGTGCCATAAGGTAATCCTTTAATTTTCAAATATTTCAAAAATACCAAAAAAATTTAAAAAATCTAAAAATATTTTTGGCATTTTACATGTTCTATTAGCTCCTTGGCATCTATGTTGTTAGTTCCATATTGATAGATATCATATAGTATATTTTTATATATATGTATGTTTAATTCATATTTTGAGTGTGATACAAGCATACCTAGGCACATGATCTATGAAATTTTGGATGTTGGGCCTTCCCTCTACTCATGTCATTCGGACATTGGGGGCATCCAATTATTTGATCATGATACATCCACATTATATCATTTTATGATCATTTCCATTATTGAGTTCTAGATTATATACTTGCACATGACTTTAGCCATTCTTATATATTTTGTAGTGTACTTTATATGCTATGTGCTTAACATTTTTTGCTAACACATATATCCTAGGACGAATATAATATGTTGATATGAGTTATTTATATTCAATGATTTTCATTTATGCACTTTAATAAGTGCCTTGCCTTGCATTGTATTGCTTGTTCAAGGATTTGAATATGCTTTATTTATTAGGACCCTATCCCTATGTTTTCTTAATGTGACATTTACATATGTCATAGTTTGTTATATGTTGACATTTAACTCTGGCATTTTCATTTTTTGTGGACATTTGATCAAGTCATGTCCTTTCAATTGTGCATAATTTTTACATGTCCATTATTTGAGGTCTCCTTGGATTATTGAATTTTTATTTTATTTTAAGTTATCTTGTATTTGTAATTGATTTATTATTGATCTTGTACTTTTACTATTTATACATTGCCATGATATATATCATGCATCTTAGGACTTTATGTGATCACATTCTGCACATTTCACTGATATATCTACCTAGACATTTTTTTAGTATATACTAAATGATATATACATAATTTATATAATTTTCATATCCTTTTGAGGTAAGGTAACTAAATTTTTTTATTTCCCTCACCTCAAAATGAGAGGTATATCAGTGGGGGCATGTCATAGAGGCATGGATTCCATAATTTTTACATATTTAGATTATAAAGGGGGCATGATATGGAAACATGTTCTCCATATTTATCATAGTTTTAGATACATAGTGGGGGAATGTTATGGAAATTATGTTTTGCCCACCTATGCCAATTCTTCACACTTACACATTTTTAGTTTTACATTTGTGAGCATGTTATGGAAACATGTTCTCTACACTTACAGATTTTTCAAATTGTCCAAATTACATAGTTATATGATTAAAATACACATTTTTGGCATAATTATATACATTGGTACCATTGTTATACATAGGTTTTAGTATGAGACATATATAAGGTGAATATTCTATGCAAAGGGAACCTAAATTGTAAAATCAAAATTACTTTTAGATTTCAAACACTTATATAGACTTTATCATACACTAGGATGGACTTTTGTGAACTATTATTGAGTAAATTTATTGAAGTAGTTGATTCAATTTTGGTAAGGTTGAGGTGATTACATAACTAAATATTACAAAAATTATAAGTTAGATTTTATTAAATCATCCAAATTCAATAGATTGATAGTGTGAGTTGACTTAGATCATTCATTCTCGCTAGGTTGTAAGTATGATCAGGTTACACAGTTAAACTAATCTCAACTATCAGGTGAAAACTCACATTTTCACCAAGGTTGGGAAAAGATGTCTCATATATATATATATATATATATATATATATATATATATATATATATATATATATATATATATATATATATATATATATTTGAGGAAATACATATTCATTATCACATAGGTTTGTTAGTTTGTTAGTATATTTACTAATATTATAATTAGGAAATATTATTATTTGTATCTGTTGAAATGTTAATATATCTCACGTAGAGATATTAATCTATGAGAGATTATAAGAGAGAAAAATTATGAAGTATATTTGGATATGGTTGAGTAGTTGGAGTAACATCTTTGTTTATAGGATCAACGTCACTATATGTACTTGTTCAATCTATTAAATAAAACTTAGTTGATAACCGATTGAAATTTTTTTGTGCCTATGCATATTATTGAGCCTTCGGCTCTACCAAATAATGGATTAATCTCATTATCTGGTATTTAAACAAGGTCTCCTTATGGGACCTCTCTATAATTTAATCTTGTTTTTTATAATGACTTTGAATTGAAGACCACATCTAATAACCTTACCATTATAAAGACTTTCTTTCTTTATGGTAATTGAAATGTAATGTAAAACATTACAAGTCCATTGGTATTCTCAAGGATTTTTGTAAATATATATTTTTATAGTTTGCAGTATTTTATTATGTGTTGTATAACAAATCATGGTTATTCATCTTGAGTGAATGGGAATGACTATGAATGTTAGATATTGGCAGTGACCCACTAAAAGGTACTTCACATGTTTTAGCTGAGTGTCGAGCCTGTCTCTTCCTCAAAGTTATCAAATATTCAAGCATGGTCACCTCTCAACATAAATAATAATGAACTTGATCCTTCGGATCTCCTATATTTGTGATTGTTGGTGAGTTTCCTACATAACTCTGGATTAAATTTAGTTTTCTAAATGACAACTGCAACCTCTGACAACATCTCACATGACAAATAAAGTTTTTTATATTGATCGATCTACATTCTGAAATCTTGTCAAAGATTTTATCTTGACGTCGAATACACGACCGACTCAGATTTGCATACAGATTTATTCACCTCCAACTCTTCTCCAATGCATCCTTCAACTTGTAGCTGTGTTCAACCAAGATCTTTGTGCTTCCTTGGTGGCATTTTGCATGATTGTAGGAAATGGTGAACTCCTCTTCAGCGATGGTGAAACATTTAGCAGAAAACAACCTTCTCAAGATGTAATTCATCCCTTTCAATCGGTGATGCTCAGCACTAGGCATTTTCTATTAAAAAAACAACGTCCCCTCCTCATTCAAATGGATCAGGAATTCATCCCTTCTATATCGGTGGCGACCTCTACACTTATTCGTTGTACCCTCAAATACATGGATATTCCTGTGTCTCTCACTGTCCTCCAGTTATGTCTCAATACGGCCGTGTAAAATCCAAAAATAAAAAAGGTTCATAAAGTTTTCTAAGGTTTGTTTATGTCATGGATTTATAAAATTAGTGATTTTTAATATGTGGGTTTGATTTTAATATTTTATAGTTTATCATTATTAGTTTAGATTTTTTATGTTTTTGATTTTAAGTTTTAAATTATTTCATTTCTTAGATTTTTGTTTTATTATTGTTTAAATTTTTTTTATATAATTTGTAGTTTTATATTTATTTTAAGTTTTGTTTTTACTAATTTATTTAAAATTAATTTATTTATGTTTAGTTCTATTTATTATGAAAAAAATATTACTTTTTGTAAATATATGTATTAATTTATGGTTTTTGATTTTTTTGGTTTTATTTAATAAAGTTTTAGTGTTAGCTATTTTAAGTTTTTATTTAGAGTTTTATTAAGTGAAGGTATGTTTATTTAAATTTGAAGTTTATATATAGAATCATTTTTTAATTAAATTTTAGTGTTTTTTGTTTTGGTCATACGTCCATTTTTTATGTGGTCAATTTTTTTAAAGTCTTATTTATAAAATTCATTAGTTATTTTTTTAAATAAGTATCATGTATATGTCTAGAGTTGCTTTTGAGTCAAGTCCTTTTTATTGAGTCTTCTATCATCTTCTATTTTTTTTAGTGAAAGTTCTAAATGAGTTTTTGAAAGTAAGCATCAATAAAACATGTATGATGTTATTTCATAAACTTTCAACGTAATAATTTCTCATTTATGTAAGGATGCATTATTAATTGAAACTGATGTCCGGATGATAAAATTATGGGAGGGACATTATAAAGTGTTTAGACTATGTGTTTTCTCTCCCTATGTGACCATTAAGGGGGGAATGTTGAGGAAATACTGATCACATGGGTTTTTAAACTTGTTAGTATATTTACTAATATTATAATTAGAAAATATTATTATTTGTATTTGTTAAGATGCTAATATATCTCATGTAGAAATATTAGTCTATAAGAGATTATAGGGGGGAAGTATTAGGGAGTATGTTTGGATATAGTTGAGTAGTTGGAACAACCTCCTTGTTTATAGGATTAGCTTCACTATATGTACTTGTTTAATCCATTAAATACAATGTGTTGATTGACCAACTGAAAGTTTTTATGTCTGTGCACATTATTGAGCCTTCATCTCTACCAAATAATGGATTAATCTCATTAGATCACACACACACACACACACACACACACACACACACACACACACACACACACACACACACACACGTATGTATGTAAATGATATTGAAATGAATGTAAATTTTTGTGTGTGTGACACACACACACACACACTGTGTGTGTGTGTGTGTGTGTGTGTGTGTGTGTGTGTGTGTGTGTGTATCACACACACACAAATTTACATTCATTTTAATATCATATCCTAAGCTTCATAATGATACATCTTATCAAATCAAGTTTTCAAAAGGCAAGATGATTACATCAATACATAGGTGTACTCCTAACCTTTCACTCTTTATTTTTAAATATTTTAATGCCTTTGATTTTAAAATATATGCATTGATTGTATAATTTAATATGCTCTTGGTTTTAGGTTAATCACAAGAAAAGCATTCAACTTGGGCTCATGCAAAGGCAAGGTGTGTTATACACACCCCAAGTATGCACTACATTTCCTTTAAACTAGGAATTTCATTACTAGACTAAAGAGGGGAAAATATAGACACTAAATCTAAATTAAGAAACTTAGTATTTTATGATTGTCAATTACTTCTCATAAGGCCTTCTCATTATCGAAAGGCTTGAATCCTCTATCTTTGTGCTTATTACTTATCTCTTAGTCTAGTCATAAGCTATTTTGATTACCTAGGCCTTATATCATGCTCAAAATGATATAAAACTACTTATCATCTATCTCTTAAATTTTTGGACCTGTATCTATTTTCAAGCTTCCCAAAAGCTTGCATCCTAGTTAGATGCCAATGTCGACACAAGTGCCCCTTTTCCTACAAAGTTTTTAGCAACCTAAAGTCATCAAATGTACAATTATAACATGTTCCTATAGTCAGCCTAAGTTCTTCATTTCTAGGTATTTTCTTATATGATTGGTATAAATACATGATCAATCCTCATTCATTTCTCACCTAATATAGACCTACTCATAAGGCAACTTATCAAAATCATTCAATCATGCATTCAAATGAGCAAAGCTTCCATATTCTTTCCTATTTTAATATTATTCACAGGGATAGCCCATATATAGGTCTGAAGTATTGAAAGAGCATTGTATGAGATATATTTTCTAAGTTATAAGCTCGGTCACTTTATGTTCTTATTTATCACATGTTGCTTCTCAATACACACATAAGTTAACATATTGGGGATAACTACATAAGTTCAAGGACCTCTTTGGAATATTAGATATGTAGGTAGTTCCCAATTATAGAGAGGTCCTTAAGGAAGATCGACAGTGTGTACCCACTACCTCATTTTTTTCATAGTAACTATGAAGATGAATAAGTAGTGTTTTGTTATTTAACAAGGAATGACAGCCCATAACCCATATTTGAGCACACCAAAGTGAAGGAGAAATAAAACATAGAATATACTAGGTGATCACATCTAGATTTAATGAATATCCCATACTAGACACCTATGTCTAGTTCATACATCTACATTGACATAAGCATCTATGGCTACAAGGTGTAAATTTATAAAATATAGTGATCTATCCAAGGAATCAATCCATTATTGCTAGCATGTTCTATATCATATCTTAAAGTACACATCTGACTAGTCAAACCCTAATAGAGTATAAATATGAAACATTAAAAAATTATGAAATGCTAAGGTAGAAAAGACCCATATTTTTTTAATTGTCAAGTCAATGATCAGGCTGAAAATACTTTTTACTTATTTTTTATTAAAGTGATTTAAATAATGTATAAACATGGCTAATTCAGATTGTATAAAATATTTAAAAAATACCATAATTTAAATTATGAAATGGATAGATAGAAAATATAAATACAATATTTTGACTTGAAAAATAAATATAAAAGATAGGTAATTAACATAATTTGATTTATATTACTCATATAATTCATCAAATGGTATAAAAATATTATGTTTATGTTTTATCATTGTTCAAATCAAGAAACTAATTCTTATATTCACCTTACATGTTTTTGGTAATGATGAGACCCCTATGGTGATTGGTAATTATCTATATATATTGATAGTTTTTGTATGGAATATTCATGTCTTTGATGCTTCAAACTATTGTAAATGTTCCTATGAGTGCAATGGTCTTAGATCCTATGTGTTGATCTCTATTTTTTGTCTCATTCATTTCAAACTTTAATTACACATTCAAACACAAAATGACAATTGAAAAATGGGTTAAAATGTTGGTTTGAAATCCCCAACCACTCCTTGTATGAATGGTCTAGGATTAATCTACAACTATCATATTTGAATAGAGTCATATTCAAATAATAATAATAATAATAATAATAATAATAATAATAATAATAATAATATTATTATTATTATTATTATTATTTTGGTAATGACCAATGAACTGTGTAGAACTAGTAAAGGGTTTCGTATATTGTAAATGTCAATAGTAAAGGGTTCCAAATCATAATCTTATGACACAAGGCTATAACTCTCACTATACCTCTATGTAATTAAATATGAAATTAAAGTAAATTATTCTAATTATGTAATTAAATTAAACCAAAGGGAAGGGTTAGAATGAATGTAATTAGGTAAGGTAAAATGGTCAACTAAATGGGGTTCTATGTAACCTAAAGTTAAATATGAAAATTCTAGGATATCATATAGCCACACCAGCTTTTTTGGTGTGAAGAGAACCTAGAAAAGTATATAAACAGATTCATTCACTAAGAAATTGGAAACATATAATTTAATAAATAAATAAATAAATAAATAAATAAATAAAGAGTACAAGGTTAGAAATACTTATCTTGGGGTGGACCTATTGTGCATCAATGTCCCCATTGGCTCAAGTGGATTTTTTCCAGAGATTTTATGGGTTGAAGAATTAAAATGATTGGATGAAGACCTAAGATATCCTCAACTAGTAACTCCCAACTGCTATTGAGCTTTAAACCCACCATAATGGAGAATTACTTAATATAAGGTTATAGACTATAAATTCATCCAAGTATGACTTAGGTCTCAAGTGCAAGTGAAATTGAATTGAATAGAGTCTATATGATCTATTTAGAATGAAATATGGCACTTATATATATATATACATATATATATATATATATACATATATATATATACATATACATATATATATATATATATACATATATACATATACATATATACATATACATATATACATATATACATATATACATATATATATATATATATACATATATATATATATATATACATATATATATATATATACATATATATATATACATATATACATATATATATACATATATACATATATATATATATATATATACATATATACATATATATACATATATATATATATACATATATACATATATATGTATATATATATATATATATATATATATATATATATATATATATATATATCCAATACCAAAAATTAATCCTAAAATCTAAGCTAATGATATCAAATTGATTTAACTTTTTAGGGATTATAAAATGTGAAACCCTAAGTTGTTAAAGGGATGAGTACAAAAGGTAAATAAATGTAAATATTAAAAAGAGATAATCCAATTGATTTACCTAGAATAACAAATGTAATTAGAAGATATACTTATCTAGAATGAAATAAGCATCACCTAATGATAGGAATACTAGAATAGATCAATATATCTGCCTATAGTCCTTTCATTTTAGAACTAGATCTTTTGTTACTTTAGGATGTTAGTGTGGTCAAAGGGATAACACTACACTATGCTAGTTTAAAAAACATCACAGTAATGTCATTTTGTGTATAGGGATCCTAATACTTCTGAGGATGCTAGGAGGGAACTTCAAGGTTTTACAAGTGTGTTCAGGGGATTTTGATCATCTTCATGTGTCATTGTTTGGTTGATTTTCATTTAAAAACCTAATAAATACTTACACACATGAAACATCAATAGAATTAAATTCAAAATGGAAAAAGTGGGTTGTGAGATATTACGATCACATGATACATAACCCCTAGTATTTTGACTATTATTAACATTAATCCCAATGATAGGATTCTCATATCATATGTAGTTTTACCTTAGGGAACATGCATAATCAATGCACACAATATGCTAGAATGACTTTTACTTAAGCCCTTATTTGATCAAGCATGCATATATAGGTATCTTTCTAATTAATATTCATAATGATAAGCTATATTATTGATTGATTTTATGTAATTATGTGCCAAAATAGTAAGTTCTATATGTAAAATGCCTTGTGAGGATATTTATATATAAGGAACTTTAATTTATATGTAAGATGCTTACTTATAGGCCAAAAAAGTGAAAATAAAAATAAAAATAATAAGAGAATTAAGGAAGGGTAAGGACACATAACAAACCCAAAATGTGACCATTGGACACTAGCACTGAGGTGGACACTAACACACTACTCTAGTGTCCTATGATCATAAAAATGGGTAGTGACTATGGTAAGAATGCTAGGGGAGCCTATGACTGAGATAACATGATATAATACCATTGGAGGTGAAATAATTAATAAATATAATCCAAAATAAAGATAAAAATACCAAAGTGACTATATGAATAAGACTCACATTCATCATTAATAACCTCATGTGAAAGAGCTACAAAAGACATAGTACTTTTATTTGATTGGCCAAATTAGGTTGTGTAAATTTTGCCCCATTTTCTCTATTAATGAAATGGAAATGAAATTACTATAGTAAAATTAAAATATATGTGTACTTGTACTTATTTGAGTGGATATATTCTAGACCTAGCTCACTTTTTGGCCAAATAAGTGAACAAGAATTTGGAAAATGTGGGTGTCCCATCTACTAAATCTAAGTAACTAGAAAGATTATTAAAAAAAAGCCTTGTTTATCCCCACTCTAATACATAGATGTGTTTGAGAAGTAATATATTATTTTAGAGAAGTAATCCCTACTTTCCCCCACTATAACATGTAACTGGATCTAAGAAGTAACATATGAATGTGGAGTAACAAGACCTTCTTTCCCCCACTTTGATATGTTAACTAAGTATGATAACTAATACATGATTGGAGGTATAAACTATCACATGACCTATGTAATCTAGGTCTAATGAGAAACTATTAATCAACCACTACAAATGAGCATATGACCCGATCTGGTGAAATCTTGGTGATAATTTGAGTGTAATCTAGTAATCTAAAAATAGGGAATGGTATAATTTTCCATTCCATATATGTATCTTAGTAGAATAATATGTAATTTAGGATATTTGTCCTACATCATGCCCCTAAACTTGATATATGGATAATGTATTTATGTATCCTATGTATGAAAATATATGTATATATAGGGATGGTATACCATGTATGTGCCTCCATAGTCAAAACAATATTCTATAACTATGTTGAAATACTATGTAAATATTTAGAATCTTAACCAATATCTGAAAATATCATGGAACCCTATAAATCTAAGTCAAATTATGTGTCTATACATCTGGATAAGGAAATTACATATATGATCTAATCTATCTATGTAGTTGAGTATTTAAGCCACAATATATCTAAGATAATATGTGTATCTAAGCCACTGTATATCTGAGTATCTAAATTAGGAATTCTAAGTTAAATTACATATCTAACTAGAATAGTATAGGTGTATATAGTGTATATATGCACCACTTTTGGTGAGAGAGCCAAAAATATAGTAAGCATGTTGAACCAAAAGTGATATTGGTAGGTACATTAGTGATGGTTAGCTTTGTTAATATGAGTATAATATTGATTATTTTGGTGATTTTAAAGGAAATGCTTTTCATTTGGGACTGAATATAGACATGTGGTCTATAATGAGTTTGTTAAATAAGTATGAGTTTTGCCATTTTTGATGTCAAATAAATTAGGATAGAGGTGTCACTAGGACAATGTGGGATTTATCATCACTGAGTTTAGAACAAAAGAAATGGATTAAAAATGGGAGACACCATTCTCAAAATATCAAAAGATTTTGTAAAAAGTTGGCAAAATTTATGTGCAGGGTCAACCTTAGGTAGGTGGCATGTTTAAAACATGGTTTAAGGTTGATTGGCTGATTTCAAAAATCATTTTAATCTTTTTACTTGATAGAATTTTTGCTCTGAGCCTATAAAATATGTTGAGGAGACAATGAGCGAATGTAACCCACTATGAGGACGTAAGGTTGAGGAGGAGGTCAACTTGGTAGGGAACCTATCATTTTTCATGTGTTTGAAAAGTTTAATTAGTTTTTTTCATTTTAGCATCATTTATTGAGGTTAGGGATCCTTTTTGGGAGGGATGAGGTAGTGTGCTAAGGACTGCTCTAATGTCCTAAGATGTCACACTACTATTTAGGGACCATGCTAATGTCTATTGGTAGGATCATGTTTGTGACACTAATGTCTAATGGAAGAAATATTATAATTTTGGATTATATTTTGCATTTAATGATTGTTTTATCATGTATATATATCATTTGGAGATGCTAATGTTATATTTTGGATGTTTGTATAGGTGGATGTATGTATGAGAGAGTTTTGTAGTGGTCAAATGATGGATTGCTTATATGGGCTACCTATGTTATATGATGAGAGAGAAGTTATTGATATGGAAGATTTGGGATACATGGACTCACTTGCACCAATACCCTAAGACTATCATATAATGACTACATTGTGTGAGTAGTAGAATACCAATACTTGTACTTTTTAGTTTCCCACTGGGGAGATTATTATCACTTTGGAGGATGTTTATAGGATATTAAGAGTGCCCATTATTGGTCATAGGGTTTTATTAAAAGAGGCTAGTGGAGATAGAGCTATAGATTAGGTCTTAAGGTATTTTTGGCCATACCTAGGGAGTCCTATCATTGAGGGAGTAACATTCATGTGTTATTATTTGTTATTGTTACAACTAGTGTTCCATGGTTGTATAAGTTTTTGGCAATGCTATTACCTTAATTTATTTTTATAGATATGAATGGTGTGTCCATTTTATACAAGATGCATGGGATTATGTAGGATATATAAGAGCACATGACTTTGTACTTGTGGGATCACACTATGCTAGCCCACTTGTCTCATGATTTGTTATGTTTTACTTAGGAGTTGTGTGATGGTGAGATAATATCATCTACATTGTTATACAATTAGGCATATGAGCATATTATATTTGCTATAACTAAGAACTTTTAATGTGAAAAATGGGCATAGCAATAGGTATTGTAAAGAGATGGATTGACACATATTCCATGTGATTGAGGAATATGATGCATTATCTATGGGTGTTAGATCAGGTGGCATTCAAAGACATTATTTAGAGGCCCTATAGTGCATTTTAGGGGTAGACTGAGGATGAGATATAATTGAGACAAATTTGAGTGAATTATTGGTTGCATAACCATTGGTTTAATGTTTTAAAGATATTTTAATATGAGTGGGTAAAACAATAATCTGGTGTGATCTAGGATGTGTCACTTGCATCATGGGTATGGTTGAGGAATTTTCAAGCCTTAATGTGGTTAAGTAGTATAGATTGACACATAATGGTTGAGTTAACTTTGATTTTATCAATAGAGTGATATCTTGTGATAGAGACACCTAATGTAGATGATGTGGTAGATAATAATGCATTTGTATTATGGAAGGGATGACATCGATGGTTGCCATTATTTTTGGGAGGTGGAGTTGTCATGGAGGATATGCTGGATCTAGAGCCCATTAGGGTAGTTGAGGGTACATTTTTATTTTATATAATTAATTTTGTTTTTTTTAGTTGTTGACTCATTGAGTAAATATATAATACATTTTTATGGTGTGTGTAGGTGGAGGAGATGATGAGTAATGGGAGTGTTGATAATTTTGGCTTCACAGGTTAAATTATCACCCATATCACTTGAAAATTTTCTTGTCATTTTATTTAACCTATTGGTTGTTATGTTGTGTTGAGGGAAACATAACCCCATTCCTAAAAATTGGGGACCCTTGTGTTAAAATTGTGAAAAATTGTACTTAAAAGTTAAAATTCACTTGATCAAACTGTCATATGAGAGGCTTACACATTATTTGTATTTAAAGATAATCCACACCATGTTGTAGTTGGTCTTTTATTCATGGTTCTACTTCAACTTGGCCTAATGTGGCTAATAATGAATCTTCATGTTTCAAGTTGTAGGTATAATGGAGCTCTCTTTGCATAGATTATGTTAGGATTTTACAATTCAATCCATATTCAAGATTTTACAAGCCTAAATTAGTCTACAAAAATCCAAGTCCAATCCATGTTTAAATTTACTAGAAGTCCTCCTTCAGAAACCTTGACATAAGTTTTTAGACCAAATTAAAAATTTACAAGAATAAAATTTGTAGGAGCACTTTAAAATGATATGGAATCAATCTCAATTTTTATACCATGGCTTAGTCATGTTTAAACATGACCAAACCATAGACTAAAAATTATATGCTTGGTCCCCTTTATATATTTCCCCCTTTGTTCTCTTTTTTTTGTGCATGGTCTAAATTTGATGTTTGTAGGGTCCTTTTATTACATTCTTAGCTTGGTCTGACCTCTGTTATTACCATAGTCCCTCTTGTTACAACTTAAACAAATGTCTTATTCCTAAATACCCTTTCATGTTTATTAACATAAATAAGAACTTAGTATTAAGACTTTAACCTAAGTCTTATATTCCCTTGAGCCGTAACTTAAATTGTGTGCTTATTTGGAGGATGACGATTCACATTTAATCAGACAATATTGATCAAATGGAGCGAGGTGGACCTGATGAATCAAAGACTTTGATCCATGGATCCAATCTCACTTGATCACATGGATAATAATTAATGATCCATGGATGCTTATACAAAATTGATCCAACAGAGCAAACACAATGTTGGAATACCAATGACCAATCATGACTATCTAGTTAGATCATGATCGATAGTTCATGTTTACTCATGAGAGATGATCAGATGTAATGTATTGAAGCAATATTATATGGGACCTAATGGCATGTTAAATGAATTAAATTTTACATTATCACACCCATTACTTGATGCCTATGATACCATCAAATTTTAACCCCTATGGTTAACTATGAGAGATCAATTTTGAGGTTCTTGCATCCATCACTTGACACTCATAAGGCCATCATTGATGTTCTCAAGACCATCAAATTTTAGCCCCTATGGTTAACTGTGAGAGCTTAATTTTAAAATTCACATGAATGTTAATGATGTCCATGTGACCATCATTGACATCTAAAAGACTATCAAAATTTGAGCCCATGAACCCATCTCTCTTAGATGAATGAATGTGTTAAATATTCATAAGGCTCATTACTTATGTTTCAAGATTAATGGGGACCCATTTAGAGAATAAACATGTTTAAATTTTTGTGCTTTAATGATGAAATTGGCCTTTCATTTAGCCTTTATCCCATCATAGACCAAGTTCAAATTTTCATGGGATCGATTATAAACAGATGAACCTAGCTCAAATTTTATCCTAAAGTGTGGTCACGTTTCTAAACATTTGACTAAACTTTGGTCTAAAATATCATGATTGGTCCCCATATGTCCCATGATCTTATTTGTGTATATTATATCTACTTAACCTAAAACAAACAAGGAGCCATTATTAAAAAGTTAGCTTAGAACTTTTTAATCTATACGTTAAAACCCTAGATTAAAAAACATTCTACTCAGTCCTTTTATTATTAAAGGTCCCCTTTTATCATGATCTAGACTTAGCTTAAATACTTTATCCTAAAGTTTATATCATGTTTATTAACATGAAATAAACCATAGTCTAAAGTATTTATCCTAAGTTCTTATATGCCCTTATGCTAACTTAAACATCATGCACCTTTGTAATATCTACAGATCATGTGTGACCAGAAGAAAATGATTGAACAAAGTGAGATCTATATGGACTATTTAATATAACTTATGAAGACCCATGGGGCCACAACATGGTGAACATGTGTCAAGTAATAGAGATGATAAGGTGTAGATCTTGAGAATCCTTATAGGACTACCAAGTGGCATAACTGTAGGGCCTAATACAAATAACAGCCAATGGCATACAACTCACATGATAGAGATTAATGACTCACATTGATTTGTGTAAGATGATCCAACAAAGCAAGACCAAGAAAGATTTTCAAAATACAATGGTTATTTTTTGAACATTAAGGAATAAAGTTCCATGAAAGTTCCAATTGGATGCCACATAGATGTCACCTAAGCAAAAAATGACAAAACCAAAGATTTTGTGGCCACAAAAAAGCAAAGGTATAAATGAAAAGGTCTAAATCAAATCCAAGGCACCAAATTCACTTAATTCTAAAAAACCATCACCATTAAAGGCCATAAGAGACTTACAAAGAAACCCTAACATCTAAATCCCTAATTTGATCCCAAATTGACTAGAGTAAAACTAGAGATAGCTAAATTATAATCTAAACTAGTATAAATTAATCTAGAGGCAATTTGTAGACCACTAATGATTAATTTATCAATATCATAGTGATGGTGGCATAAAATAAAAATATAGAGGAAACATAGCTCTACTTAACCCTATATTTAGAAGGAAAAGTCTTTAAGGACACAATATTTGATGCTATGGTATTAAACATTAGAGATAATAATTGGTCCAAGATATTTTGATAAATTGAAGAATTTCAACCCATAACAAAATAGGATGAGAAGATTACATCCTTAAAGATAAGATATTATGACCTGGTTATAGCACAAATGATGAGACTTCACCATGCAATAGAAAAACTAGAGGTACTTCACTATATAAATATCCTCCTCCCTATTTTAAAGAATGTAAAATTAAAAAAGTTATGCTGATCAATGAACATACTCATAAATGCATTTTATATGTGTCTCCCATTACTTTTGATAAATATTATAATCTACCCAAGCCCAAAGTATATGTACCCACACTTATTGAATGGGATAAGAAAAATGACCTCAAAACCATCTTGGCCCCATGATTGTATTTTGGAAACCATGTGATTTCTAGCCTTAGTGGAAACATTCCCATCAGCCAATTTCAACCTAAAATTAGGATGATAATGACCTTAATGAATAGGTTATGTGGAAACACCACTACCACTTATGTTAATATCCTTTGGGTACCCTTGGTATACTTTATGATTGAGAAGGAGCTCACCCCTCCCATTGGTGAACTTATCAGCACATGTTTACGTAGACATATCTCCACAGTGAAGAAAGGGTCTTGGAAAAAATTATATATGATGTCTTATCTCTTGGATGCCCTGCTCCCCATAATTGATATCCCCAAATTTAGGGGATGGTCACCTAAAAGGACACAAATAATGTCTCAGTTCTATTCAAAGTTGCATATTTTCAAGTATAGGGCCATATTCATTTTATCTATGATTGCATCTATCTTGCCTTGAATGAGGTTATAATAGGAAACCCAATTCCAAGTGTTAGCCCATTAGAAAAGAGGTCCATTGACTACATTAGGGAAATTTGGTTTTATCTAGACTAAATAATCATGAATATTGAGAGAACATAGTACACTCCACTTATATTGCCAATCCATGTTCCAAACAAATTGGTTAAACATGTAGTTGCATTCCAAGTATGCAATGGTATTGATGTTGTTTTTAGAGGCAAAAGGAAAGGACTAATTCATAATACACCTTTGGATATTGGTATAACCATCTTATAGTATTGGGAAAAGATTGAAGATGTTGATAGATATAAAACCTCTTTCAAGTTGCAACATGATGAATTGAGATAGTGGGACCCCAATGATAAAGTTGTAAAGCATTTAAAGGCCAAATAGATAAGTATGACCTATGAACATCATCTTAGAGTCTATGACTCATTATAAACCAAGGATTCATCCTTTATAGTGGTATTGGTAAGGCTGAATAAATTTTGCATCAACCCAAAAGCTAGATTGATGAGGGACCAAAAAGGAAGTCATGACATTTTACAACTTGGTCCGAAGCAATACCACTTGCTAGGATGCCAATCCTCTAAACCTCCTCCCATACAACCATAATCTTAAGTGGAAGTCCCAAATCCTAAATTAAAAGCTAACTAGAGGCCTAAAGAAAGGAGACTTGGGGAGGGAACATAATATTCATCCCAACCTAATGAACATGAATATATAACGGAGTGCATTGATGTGGTGGCATTGGACTTGAGTGAGATAGTGGAAGATGCATTTTAGATTTGTCCACTACTTATCAATCTGATGAAGATGAAATGAAAATAGATGAACCCCATCCCTAAATAAAAGAGGTGGAAATAGAAAAAGGGATGGAATAAGGTTTGAGTTTAGTTCCATTTGTTCCCCCACAAAAGGGAAAGGCTGAACTTGCACTAGTTTCATTAGGACCTAAAAGGCCTAGACTGACCTTCACTCACCCATTAAGTGAGGTCAATGTCTTTAGTGAAGATAATGTGTTACATGGACCAACCATCCTTGAATAGTGTATACACATAATATTTTTAACTTCTATCAAATACTGATGCTTTACATCTTGTAGGAAGCCGTTGAGACTCAATCTCTTTGAGTTCATGCCCTAAGGGGTGCAGTAAGAAAGGGGTGGGAAGACCTTTGGTGCTTCATAATATTATTGTCCCTTATTTCCACATTATTACCAATCCAACCAAATCCCAAAAAACATTGCCTAAGCTATTTATCCTCCCTTTTTTAATCCTTCAGTCTTTTCTTCTTTCATTCCTCCTTTTCTTGTCTTCAACTCCTTTTTGACTATCGATTATACTGGGTCAATTGGGTTAACCCAGTATAGTTTAGGGGTATTCTTTACTTTCTTAGTTTGTTAGCCTTTCTGTTGACCTTGCACAAACCTACTAAATTGTCCTTAAAAACACTCTGGGTCGACTAGGTTAACCCCATATAGCTAATTTTATTTAAAGGATTTAATGCAAGATCTACCTATATATGATAGATCATTTCAATCATTATTCATATGTGCAATCAAGAGTTACTATTCACTCATGCTTCTTCACAATTGCTCTTCCACCATTCTACTTGAGGATACTTAGCTTAGGTTTCTTATTTTGGAGTATCTAGTCTTGTGGATAAGTATTAGATGCTTTGGACTTTCTTAGTGATCCTTACAAACCACAAGAACCTCTTTTGAAGCCCTTTTGGCCAAGACAGAGATTGAGTCTTGATATTTTAACATTTAGGTAAGTATATTATAACTTTGTTCTTCTCTCTTTTAGTAGACAAAAGCAAAATAAGTGTTGGCTCAATTAATATTGTCTTTCATATTTCATCTATTAGGGTGTTAATCATACTTATTTTAATTTATGTTCCCTATACATATTTTTTTATTACTTCTAACCCTCACTTTGTGCCACAAGATTTGGTGAGAACTAGATTAGATTTTACTTTCTTATTATTAGAATAAAGTGAACATATTAAACCTTAGGAATCCATTATGGTTGTTGTGTGATTGTGCTATACTATAGGCTTTAGAACACTTCTTAGCATTATATTTTATGACAAGTGATCCCATAATTAGGTCTAGAAGATCCCCATATTAGTCATGCTCCCACTTAACAAGTGTATCCTAATCGAAAGTGTAGGTGTGATCTATCTTATTCGATCTAAGATTAATTAATAGATGTGATGCTTTTTCGATTACATACATTCTAGTCAGCCTAACATGAACTAACCCTTGAAGTATTTATTTATTTTTACTTCATTTATTTCATTTGTTTTATCATCATTTTTATCATATATTTTTGACATTCTAGATCAATTTTGTTGACCTAGCTATTTTTATTTGTGTGTAGGTTTTTAGGAATAAGCAATTAGATCAACCCAATAAAACCAATATAGGTTTCTAACCTTTTAGACATTTTGTTTAACCTACTATGTTGAAATAATTAAGCCCTTATAGTTTTAGCACTTTTTAGTAGTTTCCTCTACAACTTGAGTGATACTATCGACCTAGTTTGTAGGTTTCTCAAGCATACTTCCAGGTTCTATACTAGAAATCTTCTTCATTACATCTTTGATCCACCAAGATTCCTTTATATTTCTATGTTTCTCTCTATTTCTCTCTTTCCTTTCATAGTTTAAATTCTTCAAAACTACCCTTTCATAGTCAATGGAATTGACACTACCAACCTAGTTCTATGTTCTTTGTGATTTCTAAAATAACTAGATTGATACTGTCTACCATTTTCATTTTCAGACCTTACTTCCATAGTATAGGTTTGACCCTATCAAACCTATTCTATATTTTTTACACATAGTGTCAACACTATACCTTGTTTCAATGTTGGAATTAACCTCATATCTATTATTAATTAGCTCACACCTTTCATTTATTATTATTTGCATGCTTAGAATAATTCACATAGTTTAATTAGTGGATTTTCAATTAATTGCTTAGATTCAATATTTTTATTTTATGAACACATAGATAAATAACATAACATAAAAAATAACTTTAAACATTTGTCTACCCTATGCCAACCTAATTGGATTTCTTCACCAATGGGGAAGTCTACTTGATGCCCTGGTCAAGTATAAATCATGGTTAAAGGTATATTCTAGCTAAGCACTTGAGACCCTTATCACGGCAATGTGTGAAGTGAGGGGGTAAGCCCAAATACCAAGCCTGTATCATTTCTAATGTAATCCATTTCATCCCAAACTCCCTAAAACCATATTTAGATTTCTATCACCTTGTTTATAGCCAACTTCCCATCACATTTAAAACCCATTCTTAATAATCTAATTAAAAATCAGGTTGACCAACTAGTTAGCTTTACTTTTCAAGTTGTTTTCTTTCTCATTGTTCAATTATATGTGCAAAAACTTTAATTCACCAATGTTAGTGTAAGGTTTTATTTTATGTGCCTCAATTGGATTAACCATCATTAATCTAATTGATTATTTGTTTCCTTTTAGCTCATTATTTCTTAGATTAACTACAAAAAATATCTTATTTTAATTCATAACTTATTATCATCTTTCACTTTCTCCCTATCTATTATACTGGATCAACCCAATCAACCCTATACCTTTTTCAGCCTCTATGTATTGTACTAGATTGACCTAGTCAACCCTGTCTAGTTTGTAAATCCTTTTACCTCTTTTTCCTACCTTTGTTTAGAGTACTAGATTAACCCAATTGACCCTATACTATTTTTTGTCCCTATTTTCTATACTAGATCAACCCAGTCAACCCTATACTATTTTATACCTTCTCTGTTCATCATCCTAACTTCCCATCTCTCTAATTTTGAATTTTATTAATCTCTCTCTAGTTAGAATGAAGTCTCCTACCAAAATCCTCTTGGGTAGTCTAAATCCATTTAGGGACTTTATGAGATGTTCATTTCTTCCTCTCTTTCCCTTTGAAGAGCACCATCACTCTTGGGGCACCTCTTTTCCTCCTTCATCTATGAACTATAACATGGTGGAAATTACACATCAAGAAGAAGTTGATGGATCTGATACTTTTTCTACTTAACAAGAAACTTCTCATCTTCAAAACATTCAAACCAATCTGGGAGTGATTGATACATGTTTACTTAAAAATTCCTCTAGTAACCCATCTTCTTCTAATCCCCTCCCTAATACCAATTTGGGGAGTGCTCTTACCAACACCAACCCACCTCCTAATACAACCCAACTATTAGCCCAATTTATTTAATAAATGAACATTATGTAACATTCTAATACAAAGTAAATGATGAAACTTCAACAATACTTAATCAATGTGGGTAATCAACCTCTAACTATTCATCCTCAAGATAATCCTAATTTCATTCCTCCACCTCTTAGGGATGCCTCAGGTAATGTTATTCCTCAACCCATAATGAATGATAAGATTCTTTAAACTATTCAAATTGATCTTTTAACTCCCTTCACTTTTTCCATTGATATTGGTAACATATCTCCAACTATCAAATATGATGGGACTAAATATCTCACCTTATTTCTTAAAGCCTTTGATAACCTTTACAAAGAGTGGATCTAAATTAATACCTTTGCCACTACAAAAATCTTAGTCAAAACTTTCACTAGTGATGTATTGGAATGGTATAATCAACTTCCCTAACATTCTATTTTGTAACTTGAAGATTTAGTCAATCCTTTGGTTAAAGAGTTTCAACACAATGATCTTCCCAAAAATTGTCTTAGCCATTTCATCAATGCTAAACAATCTCCAATTGAATCATATCATAACTTTATTAAAAGATGGAAATATTTAGATCAAAATGCTGACCATAACATGATTGATGACAACTTATTCAAACTCTTTATCATGGCATTAACTCCTAATCTTCAATATAAGGTTTGAACCTTTGCTCCTCAAACACTTAATGAAGTTCTTGATCAAGCTAAGCATCAAGACTTTGTTATGAAGTAATTTGAGCCTAATCTTAAAATTCTTAAGGATATTTCCAAACATCTAATGATATCACTTGTAATGCTCCATAAAACAAACAAGGAGTTTTCAAGATTGATATTCCTTCACCTTTACATATACCTCTTTCGATTCAAAAAATGAAACAATTTTTACCACCCTTAAAACCTTTCATCTATCCCAATGTTCCTCCTAAGTGGTATGACCCCAATTTATTTTTTTGGTTGCATGACAAACATTGGGAATTCTCATGAATCTTCTAGATGTCTCAATAATTTTTTTGTTTCTTATATGTTTGGTTATTCATTAAATCAAGAATCTATGACCAATCTTCATCATCAAGAATACATACCACTTCTCAAAAATGACAAGATTTTAAAGCTTCTACCTCTAATAACAAAAAATCTTCTTCAAATAATCAATCAAATGTCAAGGATATTTGTGCCATCCATGGTGATTATGATGAATACTATAATAACTCTCAATAAGTCAATACTACCAAGGTCAATTATCATCATAGATTGACTCACAAATATCCCATTACCAAGCTGAAAAATCCATCTTTAGAATAGCTTGTTAAATATAATATCACCTCTAATGTTGATTCAAAAGCTCCCGAGGAAAAAATTCCTCCTTCTGATCCTCTAACCATGTCTATACCTTCCAAAAATGCTTTACTTTCTAAAACTCATTCTAGTTATTTTAAATCTCATTGGAATTTTTTTTAGTAACTTAACTCTATGCCTTACAAGATTCCTCTTATAGAGTTAGTTCATACTTCATCTTATCATCATAGATTTCCTATGTAACAACTTCAAGAAATTGAAGATCCATCCTCCATATATAAAGAACCACCCTCTATTGATTCTTAACCTACTAATGTCAATATCATTTAAACCTCATGTCCTTCCAAACCTTCTATTGAATTCCTTGAATAAGACATGATCAATGATGAGATTCTTTTTCATGTTGATGATCTGCCACTCTTTATTAAAACAACCATTAATACCACTCTTATCTAAAAATTCTTAGTTGATGAGGGATATGGTATTAATGTGACATCCTTATGGCTTATTCAACAACTTTGTTATAACAAGGATCATCTCAACCAAACTTATCTCACTTTCCATGGTTTAAACAAGACTAATAAAAAACCACTTGGTTATATCTAGCTTCCATTAACCATAGGACCTAAGACTATTTGAACCAATATTATGGTCCTTGATATACCTTTATGTTACAACATCCTTCTTGGTCATCCATGGACTCATTGAATGAGGTCCATTTCTTCTTATGGTAGTTAATGTATTAAATTATTGCTTAATGGGAAACAATATAAACATGAAGCTGATCCCAATCCATGGAGCATTCAACTTCCTAATCCTAAACCTCAATATCATAGTCCCAAAAATCCTAAGATTAATAATTATCCTTTACTCAAGTTCATCAACATGAGTCCTAATTTACAAGTTACTCTTATGGATTCTGATGATGATGAGCCTAATGAGTTACAACGTACTTGAAATACTACCAAGTTACCTCCATATATTTCACAATGGCTTCCTCCTTCTCTATTACCAAGGGACCATATTGTTCCTCTTATTAATGAGATTACCAACTTTAACCCTCCTTGAAATTCTTAGGATCCTTGTTTACCAAAAGATGTCTTAACATGTAATGATTTTGGAGTGGATATATTGTTTCAAGATCCTCTCATCATATCTTTTTATACATTCAGCAATATTGAGATTTCACCTTTTGAAACTCCACCTAATTCTCAAGAATGTAAAATTTCTCCAATATATGATGATAACTATATCATGGCCCAAGACCAATCTAGAGACTTAGATGTCTAACAATACCAAAAAAATTAGCCCAAATCCATGCTTTTAATCAAGATATACATACCATTTCCATAGATTATACCTTAGATTTTTAGGGTCATGTGCCTCTTACCAATCCTCCTCTTATTGATACTCCTTGGGTGATAGAATAAATTATGCCTTCTAACCCTCTATAATTTCATATACCTTTAGATTCTATCATTCCATTAGATCCTTCTCTCACTATTGAATCTACCAACAGTATCATCTCTTCTATTCCATCTACTTCATCTACTCCTAAAATTACACTTGATGCCAAGGCAACCAATATCTATCATATTCATTCTGAGTATGATAACCATGGTAATAATATTTGAGATCTTGTAGTAGATATCAACTATTATGGTCTTTTTCCTACCTTACCTAGTGATGAAGTTATTCTTAAGTTACTTCATGCCTGGGAACCTTAACTTCCTTGGTAACATCATAAACTTGAAAATTTCAAGACTAAAAATCCTTGTTTCAATAACTTCATTGCTAGAACTGATCCTAAAACAAATCCAATTTCAGCCTTATCTAATTCACCATAACACTTTCAAGATGGTAATGACATGCTTATCAAAGAAATTACTTGTATCGAATATGGTACTCCATCTTGTCCTTGACCTATCATAGTTTCTTGAGAGCTTTCACCTACCAAACATGATATTTTTAGATTATTCTTTCACAAATATCATGAAGCTTTTGTTTGGTTCTATGAAGACATGCCTAACATTTACCCTAACACTATGGTGCATAATATAATTACTTATCTATATGCCAAGCCTATGCATCAAAAGCAAAGAAAAATTCCATCTGAAGTTTTAAAACTATGTCATAAGGAAATCATCAAATTACTTGATGCTAAATTTATTAAAATAGTTTATTATTCTGAATGGGTTTCTAACATTGTTCCCATTTAGAAGAAAGTCACTATGGTCATTCACATTTGCATTGATTTTCATAATCTTAATCTTACTTGTCCCAAGGACAATTCCCCCTTAAATTCAATAGATGTCATCATTGATTATATAACTAGTTATGAAATGTTATCTCTTATGGATGGATTTTTAGGATACAATCAAATTCATATCACTCCCAAAGACCAACATAAGACTACTTTCATCATGAAATTGGGAACCTATTGCTATGTCAAAATGACCTTCGGCCTCAAAAATGTCTGAGCCACTTACCAATGTAAAATGACTCACATTTTTCATGATCTTATTCAAAAAATTGTTGAAACCTATGTGGATGATCTTATTTCTAAATCTAAACATTGTAAGAATCATCTTTTCAATCTTGCTATCATCTTTGATCATATCCTTAAATATAAAGTTAGACTTAATCCTTATAAATGTGTCTTTGGAGTCACATATAGAAAATTGTTAGGATTCTTAGTCTCTCTTTATGACATTGAAGTTGATCCTACCAAAATTAGTTCTATCATTAACATTCCTATTCTTCATTATATTCTCAACATTCATACTTATTTAGGCAAACTTGGGGCAATCAAATTATTTGTCCTTAAAATGGCATATTGAATTCACTCCATACATTCCCTTGTCAACAAAGGTACTACCTTAGAATGGATGGATCTATGCCAAAAAGCCTTTGATAACATGAAAGAATCATTGCTTCACCCACCCACACGTTGCCCTCCTTCCAATGATAAACATTTGATTCTATATACTTATTCCACACCTATTTTAGTTGGATTAATGCTTTCCCAATAAGATGATATGGGAAGAGAGTATGTTATCTATTACATAAGCCAAGGCATTATCGATTATGAAAAATGTTATACCAAACTTGAGCATGATTGCCTTGGCATCTAGTTTGTAACTAAAAAGCTTCTCCATTATATTATTTACCAAACTACTTATGTCATCATTCATTTTGACTCCCTTCATCATTTATTCTCTAAATATTTTCTTCCTAGAGATAGAATTGGAAAATAAATGGTCTTACTTATGGAATTTGAGCTTCATATCATCATAAAATTTTTTGTTAAAGGACAAGTCATAGCTGACCAACTTGCTACAACTCCCATTCTAGCCACTTTTCCCTTTAAGATGACCATTTAGATGACAATATTATCTATATTGAATGTCTTAATTGAGATATCTCCCTTAAATATTATTTTCATAGCTTTACTACCAATCTTGAAGCCCATAATCTTGAAGAATCTTCCACTCCCTCTAATACTACTAAACCAAAAGTAGTTATCAAGGAGCTCCCTAGAATCAATGTTGACTTACATGAGGATACTTAGACCCTTTAATTTTATGGTGTTAAATGCCTTCAAAGAGCTGGGATAGGTTAAATTCTCATAAGTTCTCTCAATAAGATCATTCCTTTAGCTTTTCTCTTCACCTTTGATGTCACTAATTATATAGCTAAGTACGAAGCTCTTATCTTAGGCATGCGAGCTGGTCTTGATTTAGACATTCAATATCTTCATGCTTTAGGTGATTTTCAACTTATTTTCCATGAAGTTAGTGTGATTATCAATGTAAAAGTGAGAACCTCACTACCTATCATCAAATTACAACCACTCTTGCCAAGGATTTTATCTCTTTCACTATTGAGCCTATTCCTAGAGATCAAAATTCCATTACTAATTCTCTTGCCTCTTCATTTTATCTATTCAATCCACATCAATTTATTTTTTATCCTTATTTCCTTATTTAAATAAGAAAATATCGATCCTCTACTCAACTACTAGATTTGTTTATTTGTCATATCAATTTTGTTACCATTCAAAAAATCCCTTGATATGAAGACATCATTCAATTCTTATAAAACCAAACTTATCCTCTTAGTTTAGACTCTCATGAAAAGACACACTTTCATAAAAAACCTTTCAAGTATGTATTTTGACACAATATACTTTAATATTGTAATGTTGAACATACATTACTCCATTGTGTTATACAAGATGAGGTCCATCCTCTGATTTAACAAGAACATGGGGGGAATTTGAAGTGGTCAATATAGTGGACATTCTATAGCATTGAAATGCATACGTATGGGTTAATTTTATCCTACTCTTGAAAAAGATGCAATTGGATATGCTAAAAAGTGTACTCCTTATCAGCTTCACAATGATCTTATCCATTCACATTATTTTTAACTTTAAACTATCAAATCTCCTTATCTATTTTCCACACAGGGATTATATCTCATTAGTAAACTTCCTTGCTCCCATGATGGGCATGTCTTTATCATCACCACTACAAAATATCTTACCAAATGGGTAGAAGCCATGCCTCTTATTAATGTCAATGTTCCTACTATTTCCAAATTTATTCTTAACCAAATCATTTTCCACGTTGGCATATACCATCATTTTTGACAATGCTGGTAATTTTAAAAATAAACATGTTAAACAACTTTACACTAAATTTAAGATCAATCACAAATTTTCCATGCCTTATCATCCATAATGTAATGGTCAAGTTGAGACCACCAATAAAATTCTCAACAAAATTATATAAAATATAATTTGTGAAACCCACATGGATTACCATATTTATCTTTACCCTGTACTTTGGGCATATTGGACTATCATACATACTGCCATTGGGGCAACTCCATTTTTACTAGTCTATGGTTTTGGATCAGTTCTTCCATTATAATTTTAGATTCACTCTCTTCATATATCTCTTCATGGTATTATTCACAATTAAGAATTAAATAAATTTCACCTTCATACCCTTGATATTTTTAATGATCGTTAGCTTTCTATTTTGTAACATAACTACCAATACAAGGCTTGTATCACCTAACAACATAACAAACATGTTAAAGTATATACTTTTAACATTGGTGATATTGTCCATAAATTATATTACACCCATGATAAGGAATGTAAATGTACCCAAAAATGGTGGGGCCCATATTTAGTTAAAGATATTCTTGGTCCAAGCACTTACCGACTTCAAACTAATAAAGTCCATGTTTTCAAAGATCTCACCAATGCATGATTTCTCAAAAATTAATTTTCCTAAACATTTCCTTCTTGTCATAATATATATATATATATATATAACAATTTTTACAAGTTACTTAATCATAGGTCTCTCCCTTTGCAACAGTTTCCTTCTTTTTACAAACATTTAGTCTTCTATTTTGGTCTTTTGATTTCTTGATTTACCACAGTCTTATTTATCTTATTTAATTTTCTCTTGTTTTTCACACCTCTTGGGTCTTTCTTTTGTGAGTTACTTTTTAAGACCATGGATAGGTCCCGACATCCCTCACATAACCACCATCTTTTAATCATTTCTTTCTATTGTTACTTGTTTCCAATGTTGTTTTGGCATCCATTGGGTTTTTATTTTGTGAGTTGATTTATAATACCATAGATAAGACCTAACATCCCTCATAAAATTACCATATTTTTTTTATCTCTTTTCACTTTAGCTTTTTCCTTTTACTTATCAGCACCCTTATGGGTCTCTATTTTATGAGTTACTCTTTAAGACCATGGATAGGACTTGACCATCCTCATTAAATTACCACCTTTTCATGTTCTTGATCCTTATGCTCAATTTTAGATTTTGTGCACATAAAATTATGTTAGCATGTTTTCATCCATTTCCCTCATTTTTATGAAAAGGAATCACACTTTACTATCATTGTATCCCTCTTTTCCCTTTGTCACATTTTTTTATAATTTAGAGCAATTTAAATTATTCCATGTGTCATTCCTCTTGATTTCCCATTTATTTCACTCCATATTGGATTAAACAAGGTCGATGTCAAGATAACACTTTTATTTCATCTTCATTTATGAGACTCTTAGACCCCAAGCTCTTTGAAATTTTCTCTCTTAGCAACCTTATCCAAATTTTTCAAGTGAAATTAATATTTAGCACCCGTGTTTGGTTTTAAAAATCCATATGGAGGTGGAATAGAAAAAGCCTTCAAGAAATTTAAAATACAAATAATTTGAAACAAAAGGAAATGATATATAAAAGGCAAAATACAAATCTCAAAAGTCAAATTCACACCAAAAAATGTGATTTCAAGCACATCTCCTATCTCTCATCAAAGTTCAAACTATGTAGTCAACTTCACTTAGAGTCCAAGTTCATTAGGGTACGATAGGCTAGTAGATTGGAATAGGGGATTTTAGAAAAATCTATGGTGCTAGCTAATTTCTCATGTAATTACCCAATCTTCACATTAGACTGATGGCTCTATAAAGAGTCCTCAAAAATGGGGAACATGTTGTGGAAATGTAGGTCCATTTTAATTTTCATGCATATAGCCTTCATGGGATGATCTATATACTCCATTTTTTAACTTAAGACTTGTGTGGCTAAGAGAAGTTATTTACATTCCTTAAGGTTGAAAGTCCTCATGTTTTGACAAACCTAATTTGAGTGTCTTGACTTTGATAAAGAGTTCTCTCTTCCTTGGTTTTTCCTTCATTCTCCCCTCCACCCATTTCATTTCCCCCCTTTGATAGAAAAATTTTGATTCCAAATATGTTTCCCCTTTTTTGTAATTCATTTTTCTTCACCTCTTAAACACATACTACCATTAATTTGTTTCATTTTTTTATCTATGTTTAGAATAAAAAAACATATTTTAGTAACTATGGATTTCTTTCTTTACACCTTTAATTACATTTACTACACTTACTTTACTTTCCTTTTACCATTTATCATGATTTTTTATTCCTATTTTTATGGACACCTGAGTTCATACCCTTTTTCCATTATTGAGTGAGGTTTGCTTGTCACTCCTCCCTCAATAATGTTGTTTTCCCTTTTTATGCATCTTTTTTTCCATTATTGAGTGAGATGTGGATTATTATTACTCACTCATCAATGTTGTTTTACCATTTTGTTTCTTCTTTTTACCATTGATTTATTTTTTTTACCATATTGTTTGACATGTATCCTTCGTTTGTCTTGGTGCATTTACCTTTATTACTTAAGGATAACTTGTTTGAGTATTTTGATCTTTCAAAGCCTTGGATTTTTTGTTACTCAATTTACTCTTATTATTTGACTTGGTCATTTGGTATAACATAGCACCTATCACCCTGGTTTTCCAAATTCCCCTAGTACATCCCATCCTCATAACACCAACTATCTTGGCTTTTCCTGTGTTTATTTGGTTTTACTCTTTAGTTTTGTTTTTTTGGGTTTATTGAAAGTAGTCTTTGCACCCTACATAATCAAAACTAACAACACAATAGACAACCATCTTATAATAGAGGCAAGTCAAGGTACACATTGCATTTACTTTTTATATTTACATTTTAGTCATTTAATATCTTAGATTACTTTCCATTTCAGTCATTTAATTTCATTTATTTTTTATTTAAAATACTATGAATTTTTTTTAGCATCATCATTTTGTGTGTCCTTATGTATTTTCTCTAAGTACCATCCCCTATTAAACCTTAGTGACATGTGATGAGATTCAATTAGGGAATATGTATACACATAATATTTTTAAATTTTATCAAATAATAATGTTTTATATCTTTCAAGAACCCATCAAGACTCAATGTATTTGAGTGCATGACCTAGGGGTGTATTGGGAAAGGAGTCGAAAGACCTTTGGTGTTTCAAAATATTATCATCCCTTATTACCACATTATTACTAATCTAACTAGATCCCAAAACCATTATCTAATCTATTTATCCTCCCTTGACTATTCCTCTACTATTTTCCTCTTTCATTCCTCTTTTTCTTATCTTAAACTCCTTCTTGATAGTTGGTTGTACTGGGTCAACTGGGTTGACCCAATATATTTTAGGGCTATTCTTTACTTTATTGGTTTATTATCCTTTCGATTGACCTAACACAAACATAGTAAATTTCCCTTGAAAACACATTGGGTTGACTAGGTGAAGCCCATACATTCAATGTTCTCAGAAAGATTTAGGGAAAGATCTACCTATATATAAAAGATCATTTTGGTAATTATTCATATGTGAAATCAAAATTTATTATTCACTTTCAATTCTTCACAATCGACTCTTCCACCATTCTACTTGAGGAGACTTAGCTTAGGTTTCTTCTTTTGGAGAATTTAGTCTTGTGGATAAGTCTTGGATGCTTTGGCCTTTCTTAGTGATCCTTAAAAACCATAGCAACCTCTTATGAATCCCCTTTTTATAAGGGATATATTTAGTCTCTATAGGTTCACATTTAGGTAAGTATATTTTAACTTTGTTCTCCTCTCTTTTAGTAGATAAAAGTAGCATAAGTGTTGGCTCAAATAATATTATATTTCATATTTCATGTATTAGGGTATTACTCATACTTATTTTAGTTGAATTTACCTATACATATTTATTTTATTAATTTTAACCCCCACTTTGTGCCACAAGCTTTAGTGAGCACTAGATTCAATTTTATTTTCTTATTATTAGAATAGAGTGAACATTTTAAACCTTAGGATTCCATTAGGGTTGTTATGCGATTATGTTAGATTGTAGTATTTGGAACCCTTCTTAGCATGATATTTTATGACAAGTGATCCCCTAATGGGGTCTAGCAGATCCCCATATTATTCATGCTCCAACTTAACAAGTGTATCCCAATCGAAAGTGTAGGTATGATCTATTTTATTTAATCTAGGATTAATTTATAGACATGATGCATTTTTGATTTCATACAAATGGTTCATCTATGCTAAGATATAAAATATTCCTAATCGATAATATCTTTGGCACATGAACAAGTCAATGTTGTCCATGATGAACTCAAACCATGGATAATTACCTTATAGAAGAAGGCAAAAGAAAGAAAGATGGCTGACCTTGGGAAGTCAAGTGGCACTCAAATGACTAATATTAGGGAATCTATTGGTACAAAAATAGATAATCTAGATCCTCCTCAAATAACTTGATCATCATTTAGAGTCCAATTCAATCCAAAAATTGTAGGTTTGGAAAGAGTGATTGAAAAGAGAGATATGGTTGCTGGTAAATAATTCATTTTTTAGAAGGTGGAAACATCTATTAGTTTAACTCTAATAAGAGGTCAAAATCTAGGTGAATACCCCATATTTTAATAATATATACTTAGATTGTCCCAATCTAAATTATCCCAACTATAAATTAGCATCAAGGGCATGAAAAAACTAATAGAGAACATGAAGAAGCAAAGGGCGAATCTAGAGAGACAAGTTGTTTTATCTATCCCAGATCTTATGATAGAGATATTTAAGGCATCCTTTTATGACATGTTTAATTATTTGAAGATAACAAAATCAAGATAAGGTGTATTATGTCAACAAGATGTAGTAGCTAAGGGTTTAATTACTCAATGGTTGAGTTCAAAAGATAATATGAATTATTTAATTAGCATCTTGATAGGGGATAAAATCTTAAGTTTCAAGACCATCAGCGTAGCCCATCTCAACACAGTCATGGGATTGATTATAGATAAAATTTAGTGATTGAGCATATGGTCCAAGAGCTTGTAAGGACTCATTAGGGATGATAAATAGTTATTGGATAGGATAAAATAGTTCCTTAAGACCATGATTGCTAAACTGGCAACACTCATCTCCATAGGCATCATCACAAGTGATTAATTCAATATTAGGACAACTTTGGTCATGCAAGAGGTAAATAGCAAGAGTCAAGGTAGGTCTGGGACTAACAATAATAGGGTCATGGATATGATCCTAATGGAAAAAGAAAACATTACCAAAATGAAGAACATTAAATAAGTCATGGAGAGAAATAATAGGGACCTTGAAGACTTAGTTGAGAAAGAGGATGAACTCTTCCTTGAACCTATAGTTAATCTGAGACTTATTGATGAGCAAATTCAAAAGGTCATAAGGCTACTTCAGCCTAACCAAGGGACTTCATCAACACAAGGTCTACCAGTTAGTTAAGAATATTCTCTTTTATTGAAGCATTGTAAATTTTGAAAATGGGATATTTTTTTCTAAAGGCATGTGCATTTTTATCACATTTTCCTATATGTCACTTCATTTTGGAAAGTCTAGTGTATTTTATAAACTTTATGAAAAAGATAGTTGTCCTTTACATTTATACACTTGTAGGTTAATGTAATTAACTAACATACTTACTTGTTTCTATAAAAGGAGTATTAATTATTGTAGAAAGGGAGGAAGTTTTTGAGCTACAAAAACTAGTGTAAACTTTGAGTAACTAATGGAAGAAAATAATTCTGAAAGGATTGTCTCATTTTGTTTGTGTGAATTATTATATGGATTCTCTCTCAATTGTTTATTCTAAATTTTATATTTGAAATGTTCTTGTGAATTTTTAGTGTGTATCTTTGAATGCATAATTTTTTATCTTATGATTATGCTAGGATAACTAAAGGTTCTCTAGTTTCCTTCATTTTATTTGCTCTACATTTATAGATGTGCATCAACTATATACTTAAAGGAGTAAATCTTTAAAGTATTCTTAGTTCTTATTTACATTATGTATTATCTTCCTTATAAGTTTGATTGATATATGTTGTGATTCAAACATGATATTTTTTATTTCATATATTGGTTTTAAGTGCATACCTAGGAAACATTTTAACTCTATCATGATATCTTAGATAAATATAAGTCATATTTTTCTTTCCTGCCTTACCCTATCTTTTTATTTCTTTTTAACCACATCACTTTAGTTTAAAATTCATTGTATATGCCCATATTATTTTATATTTAGACTTAGATTTGAGCATAATTCACCTTAATTAGCATATATCATCTCCTCATTAACAAAGATTTGTAGGCCATGGTGACTCCCAACCACCAACTAATATAAATATTATGAAGTAATCATTTGTTCTACCTTTATTCTACCATAGATAATAAGATTATCACAAACTATAACTCATGCTCTATATTCTTGCAATTGTAAAATGAGAAATGTTTCTTAAACATTATGAGCACATATGGCACACATTTAGGCTTCAACAAGTGAAGCTTCACTAGCATTAGAAAGAGGGCCCAATTATTTGTAGATTTATAGTATATTTGTTGGTTTTTTGTGAATTATGTTTAAAGATCATTTTACTCTTTGCATATTTGTGTTTATTTTAGCATAATCATGTAATGGTTGGTGATCTTCAGGTTTTTATACTAGTCTTTGTGCTCATTTAGACAAAGACTGATATTCTTTGAAAGCATACTCTAGATTTTGGTAAAGATAGCTTTAGAATTGTGAACCCAAGAGATTTGAGGTTAGTAATAGCTATTTTGATCAGAGATTCTTATATCCTTTGCTCAATTGACCTCATATGAGCTTAAAACATGTAAAGCTCAGTCTTAATTATGTATTTGGATACATCTTTAAGTTGAATTGATCAAAGATTGTTGTCATTTGTTTTTTTATATGAATCTTTGAAAAATTTGTTTAATGTGTATTTTTTATCATTATTTTCTACAAAGATAGAATTAACACATCAAATTTTAAATAAAAATCATAGTTATCAAGATGGAATTACCCAAGATCATAATAATGTCACACTTAAAGACCAAGGAACCTCTACTTGAGTTAGAAGTCCATAGAAGAGATAAGCGGGACAAAGGTAAGCACAAGATTTCAACATTTTTGCCAAGCTCCCTAATTTAGGGTGATCATGTATTCAACCCCAGTCAAGGTATGGATTGAATAAGTTTCTCTTCTATCAACATGCCAAGTATGGTATATGAACTTCCCCATAACCTTGAGAAATATTTGCCAACATTTAACCCTACTAGTATTGTAATAGTAGAGGAACATATTAAGTCATTCAAAGCTGCATTAAGATTGCTAAACTTAGTCCATGAGGATATAACATGTAGGATATTTCATTTTAATTTTAAATATGTTGCATATGAATGGTTTTTAAATTTACCTAAAAATTATATTAACATTTGGGACCACTATAATAATGTTTTCATTGACTAGTTTGGCAAAATTATTAGTCTATGTGTCTTATACCAACAATTCACTACAATCAAGAGGGATGAAAATGAACCTATAAGATAATTTAATGTTATTTTCTAAAATATGTATATCTAGACCATAGAACCTTAAAAAGTAGAAGATGCCTTGGCTCTAGAAATTTACAAAGATGTTTTGGATCCCATGACCTCTATTTTCATAAAGAGAGCTATTGGACCAATGGATACTTTGGCCTTAGCCTATTATGAAGTAGTGATCATCAATGATCAAATACAGCCCTAGGGTCAGATGGCTTACTCTATTCCCAATGTCAACTCATATTAATTTTGCCTTGACTATCTTCCCAAATAATAATCAGAACATACCCACCTAACTTTGAACCAATTACCATTAAGTCATGCTCATCCTACTCAAAAAGTATGATTATTAAATAATAATACAAATGGATTTAATCCAAGTGATCAAAATGATTTGGTACTAACTACTAGTACCAATAATAATCAGATTCAAAACTCTGAAGCTCCCAAAAATGAAAATGACTCTATCTTAAAGATGGTCCAAAAGTTAAGCACTAATTTTCTTCAACTGTAGAAACAAGTTAGTAATATTAGAGAAAGCTTAGGTAGGAAATTTTATTTCTAAATTTTTAATAGGCCTAATAACTAGTTTTATAATGATAGTTATAATAACAATAAGAATAATGAGTCTTATGATAAGAAAACAATGGATATAAATCTTATTGATATTGCTTTCCTTGATTATTATAGAGTACATTTCAATTCTAAAAATGGTGAGATAGACTGCATTGAATTTTGTAAATCTTTTGAAGCCTTTTAAGATTTGGATACATTTGAAGTAGTTCCTTAAAAAGATAATGGTGTAGGTATATCAGGATATAAATTTGTTGATCAAGCCTTCATGGTAGAGACAAATGACTTCCCTTTCCAAGAAGATAATGAACTTGATGATATTCTTGAAGAGGTCCATGTTTTTTATCAATTCTTAAAGAAGACTTACCCTCAAGGAATAAAGAGTAGAATCAACCCCTGACTAATTCAACACCTCAAAACAACTTTGGTACTCCTCTAGACACTACCTTAGATAATAACCTAGAGCCTTTAAAGGGAAGTACTTCTAAACATAATACTGATGCATTTAATTATTCCAATAAAACTAGGTAGAATATTGTGGAGGACATGAAGAAAATAAAGGCTAACATTGCATTGCATAAATTAACAGATATCAATAAGCAAAGAGAATTTTTATTGGAATCTTTATCTAATAAGCCTAATAGGCCACCCGAAATTGACAATGCCAATATTGTTATGTATAGAACTAAAATAGAATCCTGACCTTTTTTGCTTATTATCAAAATGTTTGATAAGAATTTAAATAACTATTTGTTAGATTCTAGTGCATCCACAAATATTATGCTAGTAAGTACTTGTAAAAATCTTGGTTTAACTTCTATTAGATATGGTAGAGTTGTTACTTAGTTAGATAAGTCTAGGGTCAAAGTAATTATGGAATTATCAAATGTTTATATGCAACCTGCCTCTAAGCTAATGGTCTAGTAATTTATTAACATCGAGGTGGTAGACATTCTGGATGTTTATGGCTTACTATTAAATAGAGAGTGGACAAAGGCCCTAAATTGATATATGTCCACTAACTATTATCAATTATGGCTATCATGGAAAGGAGTCCCAAATTAGATCAGAGTAGAAAGAGATCTTCAGATGAAGCACATGATCATCAAATATAATGTTGTGAATGAAAGGGTTAACATGTTGGAATTTGGTGAGATGAGAATGATAGATTATAAATTAAGAGAGTATACTCTTGAGGCCTTTAAGGCACATAGTCCTAAGGATTATCATGCCTTACTGATAATTTGGAAACTACATTTTGATGGTGGTATGTGTAAGTTTGGATCTAGAGTAGGGATTGTTCTAACCAATCCTATTGGGAAAGAACTAAAATCTCCTTATAGACATTAATTTCATTGTACCAATAATCTTTCAGAGTATGAAGATTTTATTCTAGGATTGAAATTTTCCTTTAGACATAAGGTTAAGGAACTCTTAGTTCATGGTGACTTAGAACTTGTAGTCAATTAGGTGAGGAGTAGGTACCAATGTAAATTGTCATATATCAAGAGATATAAGTTTAGAGTTTAGGATTTACTATATTTTTTTTGAAGTATTTAACATTGTTTCCATTCCTAGGGAGGAGAACAAGGTTACTGATGAGCTTGCCTCAATTATAGCCAATCTTATACCAAACTATGTCTATTAGAACTTTAGAATTGAGCTAGTTTCATGCCCTTTAGTCCTAGATAATGTAAACCATATGAAAGTTTTTAGTCATGACCAATAGATCTTATATTTCATGACAAACTTAGGAGTATTTGAGGCCCATGTCATGTATGAGGCCAATGAGAATACTCTTGAAGAAGATGGAATATTTGATAACAAAGTCATTCAGATGAATGATTTTTTTTAAAGGGCATGGTTGCCTTGGAAAGGTTATTTGATTAGGATAAGCTAGCTAAGAACACTAAGATTCCAAAAGTGAGTGGGAAGGATTACAAGGTAATTGATCTTGGACCTCAAGATCAACCTCAACTAGTTAATATTAGAACAACAAATATGAGCATTAAAGTTAAAAAATCTAAAGACTTTATAAAAAAATATAAGGACATAATAGCATGGTCCTATGATGAATTGAGGATTTTTGATCCAAGAGTCACCACCTATACCATACTCTTGAAGAAAGACCACAAACCTTTTAGACAAAAGAAGAGGATTGTCAAACCTATTTTAGAATTGATGATTTTCAAAGAAGTCAAATATTTGTTAAATGCCAAGATTGTATTTACCATTAGGTACTCTACTTGGGTCACCAATTTGGTGTGTGTTAGGAAAAAGAATGGCGAAATAAGACTATGTATTGATTTTAAGAATCTAAATAAGTCATGTAAAAAAGACAACTATCCTTTGCCTTCTTTGGACCAAGTTATACAACTAATTTATGGTTCTGCTATGATGTCCTTCATGGATTTTTAAGGTATAACTAGGTATTGGTGAATCAGGAAGAAAAGATGAAGATTGTTTTTACTACCAAGTCTGACACATTTGTATAAAATAGGATGCCATTTAGACTAATCAATGTGGGAGTAACATTCTAAAGGGCCATGGATCATGACTTCTAAAGTTTGGTAGGTAAATGTATTATTATATACATGGATTATCTAACTACTTTTTCTAAAAATATGGATGACCACATCATGCATTTACAACAAGTATTTGAAAGATGCAGAAGGTATGGGATTTCCCTCGATCCAAAAAAAATTATTTTCTATTTTACCGATGGAAAGTTGTTAGGCCATGTCATTAATAAGGAGTGGATATCTATAGATCCTAAAAGAGTAGAATCTATATCCAAAATAAAGCCTCATAATAGTAGGAAAGAACTAAAATAATTCTTTGGAAAAATTAACTTTGTAAGGAAGTTTTTTTTTGGTTTTGCAAAATTGTCAAACCATTGAATGACATGATAAAAAAAGATGCCAAAATCACTTGGAATGAGGATACTAAGAAAGACTTTAAGGAAATAAAGGAGGAAATTGTTCAAGCTCCAATCCTGATAATCCCAAACTTTTATAAGGACTTTTACCTCTATTCCTTTGCTTCTAATCACACTAATGTTGTAGTTTTAGCTTAAAAGACTAATAGATGTGACCATATAATTGATTTCTTGAGCACCAATTTTAAGATTACTAAGTTAAATTATTTTTTGATTGATAATCAAGAATGTGCATTAGTTAAAGGATTAAATACATTTAGGCACTATATTCTTAGGAACAAAGTGCATGCCATCCTACCTGACCCTACTACAAAGCTCATGTTGAGCTAAAATGAACTAAGAGAACGGAGAGGTAAGTGGATGTCTATCTTTTAGGAATATGTCATTGAAATGAAGATTGAGAAATTGGTAAGGTTCCAAGGTTTGATTCAAATTCTTTCTAATGCTAACCCCAAGTGTTATGAAATTTGATCAATAGAGATTTAAAACTAATGACTAGTATTACCCTATCATTCATTTGATGATTAATGGTACTTATCCTATAGGATTGACAAGGGAGTAGAAGAGAGATCTAAGAATAAAAACAACCCATTACCTAATCAAGAATGAATTTATACACCAGAAGAAATATTAAGGTGTTTACCTAACATGCATTTTAAAAGAAGAAGTTGCCAAAAAATGAGTACTTTTCATTAGAATCTAGGAAGTTAGCATCTGTCTAGAAGGACAATAGCTCAAAAATCCTTAGAGATAGTTATTATTGGCCCACCATCTTCAATGATTCCCAAAAGAATTTAACATAATTACATTCATGTCAAATCTTTAATATAAAGGAGCCTAAGGCAGCCTTGTCACTATAGCTAGTTATGGTGGATAAACCTTTTACTTAGTGGGGACTAGATTTCATGGGGGTAATCAACCTCAATTCACCATAGGGTCATAAATATGTTCTAAATGCCACTGAATTCTACAATAGATGGATTGAGGTTGTGGCCACTAAATAATGTATAACTAAAGAAGTGATCAATTTTTTAGAAGAAAACATATGCATCAGATTTCAAACTCTAATCTCTCTACTATGTGATAAAGGATCTTCTTTCATATCCATTGAAATGATAAAATGGGTGTATGATAAAAATATTAGTCTAAAACTATCATCCAACCATTATCATCAAGGTGTATCTAAATCAACCAATAAACACTTGATGAAAGCAATAAAGAAGTCTACTATAAACAAACCCAAAACATGGCACGAGACTATAAAATATACCTTATGGGTAGATAGAAAAAGAGTCAAACAAGCTCTCAAAGCATCTCCATTCTTAATTGTATATGGAGAAGAGCCCATATTCACCATTACACTCAAGCTGCCAACATACCAATTCATGTAAGAGTACATGGAGAATGATCATGAATTGAAAAATTAAGACTGTTAGACATTATTCAGATAGAAGATGCTAGAGACAAGGCTTTTGCCAACTTTAGTAGGCACCAAACCATAATGAAAATGTGGTTTGATAAGTATTCAAAGATAAAGGTATTCAAGTAAAGAGACTTAGTTATTCTTTGGGATAAGGCATCTGAACCTAAGGGTGAACATGGGAAGTTTATAGCTCTATGGATAAGTCCCTACTAGATTGGTAAGACACTTAGAAACAACACCTTCAAGCTGAAAGACCTACAAGGAGTAAAATTCTCTTTTCCCACTAATGCGTAGTATCTCAAGAATTATTTTTTTGCTTATCCCCCTGAGGTCTTTATGGAGTAAACTATAAGAATAGTTAGAGCTAGAATAGGTAGGCTAGTTTAGCATCTTTCTATTCTTTCCTTCCTATCCCTTATATGTACATATGTTTTTATATATTTGTTTAATTTTGTCTTTGATTCTTGCTTTCTCTACTTTATATTTTGTGTGTTTTCTTGATTTACTTGATTCTAATAAGTCCTTTTGGACAACCCTCATCTTAGATTTTATTCCAAATTGCTCAAGAACTCCATATTTTCTTAACCAAATGTTGATCATGGATCCAAAATATGAGTTTAATCATATAGTTTAGAGAAACTAGTAAGGACTAATAGATAAGTTAACTATTCCATAAGATCTTAAACATTTTTTGATTTGAAATTGGTTTTAAGAAAAATTGTACATATGGTATGAAAAATTAAATTATTGAGACACAGTCATGTTTGTAATTAATAAACATCCTTGCTTGGGATGAAGGTTAAAACCATAGGTTATTGTCTGAAGACAAAACATATGACCAAATCCTTGAACCCAACTAACTTAGTTCTCAACCTTTGTTAGAAAGCCAAAATGGTCTAAAAAATTAAAAAAATAAGAACTTGTTACAAAATTAAAAGCTTTCAAAGCAAAGGTAGTTCTTGTAATATCCAGTAGGGATATGAATTCCTATCTGGTAGTGTAGCAAGGCCTTGAGTAGAGCCAAAGGTATCTCTATGGGGGCTATGGATTCCTAGTTAGCAATAAAGTAATGCTCAAGCCTTCCTTAAACTAAATCATGGTCTTAATGAATATCCAAACATGTTGTAAGTCAATGTTAATGGTTAAATACGTGAAAATTGGAAGTTGTTCCCTAAAACCCATGGTAACCAATAAGTGGAATTAAAGCACACACATAACATGGCTAGGTTTTAATGTTTGATCCTAATTCTATAGGTATAAGGTTTGTTTTAACCATAAACTGATCTTGATAAAGCTATTGATCAACTGAAATAGATAATTTAATTATTTGTCTAAACCAGAGTCTCTGAATTCTAACATATTACTATGTTACCTTGGAAGTTTCCACTTGTTATGGGAAACATACCCCCATTCCTAAAAATTAGAGACCCTTGTGTTAAAATTATACAAATTTGTACTTCAAAGTTGAAATTCACTTGATCAAAGTGTCATTTGAGAGGTTTGCACATTATTTGTATTTGAAGATCATCCACCCCATGTTTTAGTTGGTCTTTTATTCATGGTTATACTTCAACTTAGTCTAATGTGGCTAATAGTGAATCTTCATGTTTCAAGTTGTAGGTATAATAAAGATTTATTTGAATAGATTATGATGGGATTTGGAAATTAAATCCATATTTAATATTTTAATAGCCTTTGGCTTACATAAATATAAGTCCAATACATGATTAAAGCTCCTAGAAGTCCTCCTTTAGAAACCCTAGCATAAGTTTTTGGACCAAATTCAAAATTGGTAGGAATAAAATTAGTGAGAGCACTTTAAAATGTTATGGATTCAATATTAATTTTTATAACATAGCTTAGTCATGTTTTTAAACATGAACAAACTATAGCCTCTAAATTATATGATTGGTCTCCTTAATATATTTCCCCCTTTGTTCCCTTTTTTGTGCATGGTCTAACTTTAATGTTTACAAGGTCTTTATATTACATTCTTAGCTTGGTCTGACCTTTATTATTACCATAGACCCTCTTGTTACAACTTAGGCTAATGTCTTAGTCCTAAAGACTCATTCATGTTTATTAACATAAATGGGACCTTAGTCCTAAGACTTTAACTTATGTCTTATATGCCCCTGAGCCCTAACTTAAATTATGTGCTTATTTATAAGATCGATGACCCATATTTAATCAAGCAACATTGATCGAATAAATTAAGGTGGACCCAATGAATCAAAGACTTTGATCATGGATCCAATCTCACTTGATCACATGGATCATAATCAATGATCCATGGTTGCTCATAAAAATTTGATCCAACACGATGAACACAACATTGGAATAACAAGGATCAATCATGACTATCTACCTAGATCATGATTGATAGTTCACATTTACTCATGAGAGATGATTAGATGGATCATGTTGAAGAAATATTCTTTGGGACCTAAGAGCATGTCAAAGGATTTAAATTTGAAGTTATCATAATTGTCACTTGATGCTTATGAGGTTGTCAAAGACATCTATGAGACCATCAAATGTTTATCCCTATGGTTAACTGTGAGAGCTTAATTTTGACATATTTATACCCCTCACTTAACACCTATGAGGATATCATTAATTTCTATGAGACCATCAAATTTATTCCCCTATGGTTAACTATGAGAGCCTAATTTTGATGTTAACACAAATGTCAATGATAGCCATGTGACTGTCATTGACCTCTGTGATACCATCAAAATTTGAGCCCATAAACCCATCTTTCTTAAATGAATGAACATGTTAAATCTTTCTAAGGATCATTTCTTGTGTTGGAGGATCAATGGAGACCCATTTAGAGAATAAACATTTTTAGAGTTTTATGCTTTAATGATAAAATTGGTCTTTCATTTAACCTTTAGCCCATCATAGACTAAGTTCAAATTTGCATGGTATTTATTAATATGGTAAAACCTTAGGTTAAAAAACATTTTACCTATTCCTTTTATTATTAAAGGTCCCTTTTTATCATGATTTAGACTTAGATTAAATACTTTATCCTAAAGTTTATATCATGTTTATTAACATAAAATAAGCCATAGTCTAAAGTATTTAACCTAAGTTCTTATATGTCCCAATAGTAATTTAAACATCTTAAACCTTTGCAAGATCTACAACTTATATGTGATTATAAGAACATGATGAAACAAAGTGATATCTTTATGGACTATTCAATGAAACCTCAAGGACCCATGAGACTTTAACATGGTGAATACATGCCAATTGATGGAGTTGACAAGGTGCAAATCTTGTGAAGAACCATGAGACTACCAAGTGGGATAGCTATGTGGCATAGTACCAATAGCAACCAATTGTGTGCAATTCACATGATTAAGATAAATGACCTGCATTAATATGTGCAAGATGATCCAATGGAGCAAGACTAAACATGGTTTTTAAAGGGTAATGGTCAAATTTTAAACATTAATGAACAAATTACCACAAAAGTTCCAATTAGATGCCATATATATGCCACCTAAGTAGAAAATGACAAAACCAATGATTTTGTGGTCACAAAAAAGCAAAGGTATAAAGGTAGAGGTCCAAATAAATTCCAAGGCACCAAATTAACTTAAGTCTAAAAAACTATCACCATTAAAGCCCATAAAAGACTTGTAGAGGAACCTTAGTGTCCACAAATCCCTACTTTGATCTCAAATTGACCATAGTCAAACCATAGAGAGCTCAGTTATCATCTGAGCAAGTGAAAATTAATCCAGAGGTAATTTATAGACCACTAGTGTGAAATTTATAAATATCATAGTCATGGAAGCATGAAAGTAATGTAAAGAGAACATAGAGCTCTACCTAACCATAGATTTATAAGGAAGAGTCTTTAAGGACATAGTATTTGATGCTATGGTGTTGAACACTAGAGACAATAATTGGTCCAAGCTATTTTGGGTAATTAAATAATTATAGCCAATAATAAGATTAGATAAAAAGATTGCATCCTTTAAGATAAGATATTATGACTTGGTTACAACATAAATGTTGAGCCTTCACCACGTAGTAATAAAACCAAAGTCATTTCACTATATACATATATCCTCCTCCTTATTTTTAAAGAATTTAAAATTGAAAAATGTATGTTGATCAATGAACATACTCATAAATCCATAACCTTTGTGTCTCCCATTAATTTTGAGAACTATTATGATTTACCCAAGCCCAAAGTAGATGTATCCATATTTAATGAATGGGATAAAAAAATGACCTTAAATCCATCCTAACCCCATGGTTGTATTCTATAAACCATGTGATTTCTAACCTTAGTGGAACATTCTCATCAGCCAATTCTAACCTAGAATTAGGATGACAATGACCTTGATGAACAGGCTCTATGGAAACCCCATTACCACTCATGTTGATAGAATTTGGGTACCTTTGGTATATTTTATAATTGAGAAGGATCTCACCCCTCCCATTGGTGAATTTATCATCACATGTTTATGTAGGTATATCTCCATAGTGAAGAAAGGGTCTAGGAAAAACTTTTATATGATGTCTTATCTCCTAGATGTCCTGCTTGCCATAATTGAGATCCCTAAATTTTGGGTATGATCACCTAAAAAGACATAGATAGTGTCTTAGTTATATTCAAAGTTGCATATCTTCAAGTATATGGACCATATTCATTTTATCTATGATTGTATCTATCCTAACTTGAATGAGGCTATAATAAGAAACCCAATACCAAGAGTCATCCCATTGGTAAACGAGTCCATTGAGTCTATTAGGGACATCTAGATTTATATATACTACACAATCATCAAGATTAAGGGAACATAATACACTCCACTTGGAATGTCAGTCCATGTTCCAAACAAATTGGCTTAATAGGAAATTGCATTCCAAGTATGAAATGGTATTTATGGTGTTTTTAGAGGCAAAAGGAAAGTAATAATGCACAATCCACCCTTGGATATTGGTAGAGCCATTTTATAGTATTAGGATAACATTTAAGATGTTTTTAGACATCGATCCTCTTTGAAGTTGCAACACGATGAATTAAGATAGTGGGAATCCAATGATAGAGTTGTGAAACATTTTAAGGCCAAACAAATAAGTTAGACCTATGAACATCATCCTAGATTCTATGACTCATTATACACCAAGGATTCATCCTTCATAGTGGTATTGGAAAGGTTGAAGAAATGTGGCATCAAACTAGAAGCCAAATTGATGAGGGACCTAAAAGGAAGTGATGACATTTTTTAATGTGGTTCAAGGTAATACCACTTGCTAGGATGTCAATCCTTTAAACCTCCTCCCATGTAGCCATAATCATAAGTGGAAGTCCAAAATCTTGAAGTATAATATGAATATAGGCCTAGAGAAAGGAAACCTAGGGAGGGGACATAATATTCAACCTAACCCAATGAAATAAGATCTCTAATTGAGTACATTATTGTGGTGGCACTAGAACTGAGAGAGACAGTGGAGGATGTATTGTAGATGTTGTCCACTGATTATCAATCTAATGAAGAGGAAATGTAGATGGAGGAACCCCAACCCCAAAATAAAGAGGTAGAGATATAAAAATGGAAGGAATTAGCTTTTATTATAGTTTTATTTGTTCCCCCAAAAATGATAAAGGCTAAGCTTCCACTAGTTTCAATATGACCTAAGAGGCCTAAACTGATCTTCACTCACCCATTAGTCTAAGTCAATGTCTTTAGTGAATAGAATGTGCTACAATTACCAACCATACCTGAATGGTTCATTTATGGTAAGTTGCAAAATATTCCTACTTTGTAACACTCTTGGGCTATGACTAAGTGAACATAATCATCCATGATGAGCTCAAACCATGGATAATTGCCTTGTATAAGGAGGAAAAATAAATAAAGATGGTTGCCCTTGGGGATTCAAGTGGAACTTAGATGACTACTCCTAGGGATTCAAGTGGCACACAAATAGAGACTCCAAATCCCCCTCAATTAATTTGATCATCAATTGGAGTCTAATTCAATCCATAAATTGTAGGTTTTGAGAGGGTGACTGAAAAGAGATCCATGGTTGCTGGTGAAGAATTCATTCATTAGAAGGTGTAACCATTTATTGTTTTGACTCTAGTAGGAGGTTATATTTTGGTAAAAGACCCCATCTTTAAATAATATATATTTGGATTATCCCAATCTCAATCAACCTACTTGTAAACTAGCATCAAGGACATGAAACAACAAATAGTGAACTTGAAGAAGCAAAGGGAAAATATAGAGAGGTAGTCTATTTCATCTATCTCATATCCTATGATAGAGATGTTTGAGGCATCTTTTTGTGACATGGTTAATTCTCTAAAGATAACAAAATAAAGACAAGGTGTATTAGGTCATCAACATGTAGGAACCAAGTGTTTAAATACTCAATGGAAGAGTCTAAAAGATAAGATGAAAGATTTAATTAACATATTGATAGGGAATAAAATCCTAGGTTTCAAGACCATCAACCTAGCCCATCTCAACATAGTCATGGGGACTAATTATAGATAAAATTCAAGGATTTATCATGTGTTCCAAGATCTTGGAAATCATCCTTAGGGATGATAAAGAGTTACTAGATAGGATAGAACAATTAATTAAGACCATGATTTCTAAACCTATAACACTTAGCTCCATAGACATCATCATAGATGATGAATTCAAATATATGACCACTTTGCTCATATAAGAGGTAAAGACAAAGATCCAAGGTAGGTCTAGGACTGATAACAGTAGGGTCATGGATATGATCCCAATAGTAGAAGAAAATATTTCCAAGGTCAGGAGCATTAAAGAAGATATGGAGAGAAATGATAGGGACCTTGAAGTCTTAGTTGAGAAAGAGGATAAACTCTTTGTTGAGCCTATAGTTAATTTGAGACTTATTGATGACAAACATCAAAATTCAATAAGGCTACTTAAACAAAACCAAGGGACTTCATCAACATAGGGTCTACCCGTTAGTTAGGAATATTCTCCTTTATTGAGGCATTGTAAATTTTAAAAATGGGATATTCTTTTGTAAAGGCATGTACATTTTGTTAGCACATTTTCCTATAAGTCAGTTCATTTTGGAAATTCAAGTGTATTCTATAAAATTTATAGAAAATATAGTTATCCTTTACATTTATACATGTGTAGGTTAATGTAATTGATCAACAAACTTCCTTGTTTATATAAAAGGAATATTATCTATTGTAAAAAGGGAGGGAGTTTTTGAGCTATAAAAACTAGTGTAAACTTTGAGAAACTAATGCAACCAAAGAATTTGAAAAGATTGTTGTATGCAATCAAAAATGTATCATGTCCCTAAATCAATCCTATATCAGATGGGATAAATTATACCTACATTTCTGATTAGGGGCATATAATTGTTAAGTGGGAGCATGACCAATGTGAAGATCTGCTAGACCCAATTAAGGGATCACTTGTCACAACACACCATGTGAGGTAGGGTTCCAAAGCTTAAAATATAATAAAACTACATAAAAACCCTAAAATATTCATATGATTTAATATTTCACTAATCTAATAACAAGAAAAACAAATCTAATTTAGTGCACACCAAAGCTTGTGGCACAAAGTGGGGGTTAGTAAATTAAAGCAATCAAAACATGTATAAGGAACCTCAAATAAATTAAGTATCAGTAACACCCTAATACATAGAATATGAAGAGTAATATTATTCGAGTCAATACTTATGCTACTTCTATTTACTAAAAGAGAGGAAAATAAAGTTAGAATATACTTACCTAAATGTGAACCCATCGAGACTCAATCTCTCCCTTGGCCAAATGGGCTTTGAAAGAGGTTGTTTTGGTTTGTAAGGATAAATTTATTAGGCCAAATCATCCAAGACCTATTCACAAGACTATATTCTATAAAATAAGAAACCTAAGATAAGTCTCCTCAAGTATAATGGTGGAAGAGCATATTATGAAGAAGCATGACCGAATAATAACTCTTGATTTCATATATCAATAATGACCAAAATCACCTTATATTTATAGGTAGAACTTACCTTAAAATCATTTAGATATGTTGGTTATGCTAGGTCAACTTGGTTGACCTAGCATGTTTTTAGGCTAACTGACTAGGTCTATGCTAGGTCAACTGGAAGGCTAACAAATCAAAAGAGAGAAAATGGTTCTTAAACTATACTAGGCTGACCAAGTCAACCTAGTATACTAAATAGGTCAAAAGGGTGATAAGTAAGGAAATGAAGTATAAAATGAGGAAAAATATTAGAAGACTATGCAAAGGAGGAGAAACAACTTAGGGAAATGTTTTAGGAACTAGTTGGATTGGTAATAACGTGGAAAAAAGGGAAAATAATCTTATGAAACAATAAATTTCTACCCACCCCTTTCTTAGTGCACCCCTTAAGGCATGCACTCAGAGATATTGATACTTGATGGGTTCCAACAAGATGTAAAGCATTAATAATTGATAAAAGGTTGAAAATATTATGTGTATACATATGCCCTACTGAAAGCTCATCACATGTCATTAGGGTGTAATAGGTAATGGTTATTTAAGAAATAACATAAGGAGGCACACAATGCTGATGCTAAAAAAAATCTATAGTATTTTAAAATCATAAAATAATTGAAAGTAAATGAGTGAAGGGTAAACTAATCTAAAAAAGTAAATAACTAAAAACTAAATGTAATATGTACCTTGAATTACCTTTATTTTGGGATGGTTGTCTATGGTGTTGTTAGTTTTGATTGTGTAGGGTATATATACTACTTTCAACAAACCCAAAAATACAAAACTAAAGAGAAAAAACAAACAAATGTAATAAAATCTAAGATAACTAATGCTATGAGGATGGGATGTACTTAGGAAATTTGGCAAGTAGGGGTGACAGGTGCAATGTTAGACCGAATGACTAAGTCAAAAAATAAGAGTAAATTAGGTAACCAAAAAGGCAAGGCTACTAAAGACCAAAAAACTCAAACAAGCTATCCTAAATTAAGAAAGGCAAACTCACCAAATCAAACTAAAGATACTTGTTAAATAGGATGGTGAAACAAAAACTAAATAAATGGTAATAAAACTAAATAAAAAGACAAAATGGAAAAAAAAGCATTGATGAGTGAGAGATAATGATCCACATCTAAATCATCCATATAAAAAGGTGCATAAAAGGGAAAACAACATTGATGAATAAGCAGTAACAATCTACATCTCACTCAATAATGGAAAAAGTGTACAAACTCAGGTGTTCATAATAACAAGGCAAAAAAATCATGATAAATTAAAAAAGGAAAGTAAAGTAAGTTTAGTAAATGTAAAAATGATGTTTTAAATAAAGAATAATCCATAGTTTCTCAAACATTTTTCACTCTAAGGATAGATAAAACTAAAACAAAGTAATGTTAGCATGTTTTTAAGAGGTGAATAAGAAGGAATTAAAAAATAATGGAAAACATATTTAGAATCACAATTTGTCTATCAAGGGGGGAAAATAAAATGGGTGGAGGGGAGAATGAAGGATAATCCAAGGTAGAGGAACTCTTTATTGAATTCAAGACACTCACATTAGGTTTTGTCAAAACACGAGGACTTTCAACCTTAAGAAATATGAAGAACTTCCCTTAGCAACACAAGTCTTGGGTAAAAAAATGGAGTATATAGATCATCCCATGAAGTCTATATGCATAAAAATTAAAATGGACCTACCTCCCCAAAACCTATTCCCCATTATTCAAGACCTCTTATAGAGACATCAATATACTAAAAAAATTGGGTACTTGCATAAGAAAGTAGGTAGCACCATAGAGTTTTTTTGAAATCCCATATTCTAATCTACTATCCTATAGTACCCCAAAGAACTTTAGCTCTATGTGAAGTCAACTATGGAGTTTGAGGTTTGATTGGAGATATGAGATGTGCTTGTAATCACATATTTTGGTATGAATTTGACTTTTGATATTTGTATTTTGCCTTTTATATATCATTGCCTTTTGTTTCAAATGATTTGGATTTTAACTTTATTGATGGATTTTTCTATTCCTCCTCCATAGGGATTTGGAAAACCAAAAATGGGTGCTAAAGATAAATTTCATTTCAAAATATGGGATAATGTTGCTAAGAGCAATAACTTCAAAAGATCATGGGGTCTAAGAGTCTCATAAATCTAGGTGAAATAAAAGTGTTATCTTGAACTTGACCTTGTTTTATCTAATGCAGAGATGAAAGAAAGTGGAAATCAAGAGGAATGATACATGGAACAATTTAATTTGATTCAAATTTTAAAAAATGTGATAGAGGGCCAAGAGGAATACAATGATATAAAAGTGTGATTCCTTATAATAAGAAAGAGGGAAATAGAGTAAAACATCTAACATATATTTTTGTGCAGATTTCATTTAGTAAAAGAAGCAAAAGCTAAAGTTAATAATAAGGATTAATAAAATGAAATTAATGGTAATTTTATGAGGAGGTTCAAGTCTTATCCATGGTATTGCAATTCAACTCATAAAATAGAAACCCATGAGGGTACTGATAAGCAAGAGAAAAGAAAATGAGGGAGCTTTTTTACAAAGCAAATCATACAGAAAAACCCAAAAGATGCCAAAATAGCATTGACAAGTAGAAAAAATGAAAAAGAAATAGATAAAAGATGGTGGTTTTGTGAGGAATGTTAGGTCCTATCCATGGTCTTACAAATAAAATCACAAAATAAAGACCCAAGGGGTTTGAAAAATAAGAGAAAATGCAAGAAGATAAGGCAGACTATGGTACATCAAGAAACCAAAAGACTAAAAGGGAAGACTAAAGGTTTGTGAAAAGAGGGAACTAATACAAAGGGAGAGACCCATGCTTAATTAACATGAGAAAGGATGTTAGAAAGATATAGATAGTAAACATGATAAGAAGGAATTTTTTAGGTAAAGTATTTTTTAAGGAATTAAGCATTAGTGGGTTCTTTAAAAACATGACCTTCATTAGTTTGAAGATAATAAGTGCTTGGACCAAGAATATCTTTAGCTAAATATGGGCCCCACCATTTTTGGGCATGTTTACCTTCTTTATCATGGGTGTGATCTAATTTAAAGACAAGATCACCAACATTAAATGTGAAAAGTTTAACATGTTTGTTATGTTATTAGGTAATGCGAGCCTTATATTGGTAGTTATGTTGTAATGCAAAAAGACAACATTCATCGATAAGATCAAGGGAATGAAGGCAAGCTTCATGTAATTACTCATCTATAATAATTCCATGAACAGATATATGAAGAGAGGTAATCTCAATTTATAATGGAAGAACTGACTCAAAAACATATATTAACAAAAGTGGAGTTTCCCTAATGGCAGTATGTATGCTAGTCTGATAGGCCCAAAGTGTAGGGTAAATATGAATATGCCAATCCATGTGGGTTTCAAAAATTGTATTTTGGATAATTTTGTTCATAATTTTATTGGTGGCCTTAGCTTGACCATTAGATTATAGATGGTAAGGCATGGAAAACTTGTGATTGATCTTGAATTTGGTACAAATTTGTTTAACATGTTTATTTTTGATATTACCACCATTGTATAAAATGTTGGTATGAAGAACACCAAAGCGAAAATTAATTTGGTTAAGAATGAAATTGGATATGGTATGACTGGAAACATTAACAAGGGGAATGACTTCTACCCATTTGGTAAAGTAATCAATAACAATGATGATAAAAACATGCCAATCTTGGGAGTGAGGAAGTTTACCAATAAGATCAAATACCAATGTCAAAAATGGCCAAGAATATTTTATAGTTTGAATTTTGGTAGGATGTGAATGGATAAGATCACTGTAAAGCTTATAAAGAGAGCACTTTTTAGCATATTCAATTTCATCCTTTCCAAGAGTAGGATAAAAGTAACCCATACATAGGCATTTTCATGTTTTAGCATGTTCGCTGCAATGAACATCACAAATACCCCCATGTGCTTTCTCAAGTAAAGGAGGAACCTCATATTGCATAACATAATAGAGTAAGGTACCTTCACTGTTATGATAGTAAAGAATTTTATGTCAAAATAAATACTTAAAAGCTTGATTATGAATTTATATCTTTTCATGAGAATCTAGATCAAGAGGATAAGTTTGATGTTTTAAGTATTGAATTATATCTTGGTACCATGGGCTTTATCAAATAGTCATAGCCTCAATGTGATAGATAAGTGAATCAAGTGGTTGGATAGATGGTGGAGATTTTCTAATTTTTATAATAAAGGAAGGATCAGAGAGAACTTGATGAGGATTAAAGAGAGAAGTTAAAGAGGCAAGAGAATTAGAAATGGAATTTTGGTCTTGAAGAATAGGCTCAATAGTGAAAGAGATAAAATCTTTAGCAAGAGTGGTTGTAATTTGATAATAGGTAGTGACGTTCTCATTTTTACATTGATAATCACCATTAACTTGATGACAAATAAGCTGAGAATCACCTAAATCATGAAGGTATTTAATGTCTAGATCAAGAGCATCTCTCATGCCTAAGATAAGAGCTTTGCACTAGGCCATATTATTGGTGACATCAAAAGTAAGATGAGAGGATAAAGGAATAATCTTACTAAGAGGACTTGTGAGAATGCAACCTACCCCAGCTCCTTGAAGGCATTTAGCACCATCAAAGTGGAGTGTCTAACTATCTTCATGAAAGTCAACATTACTTTTAGGAAGCTCCTTGATAACTACCTTTGGTTTAGGAGTATCAAAGGGAGGGGAAGATTATTCAAGATTATTGGCTCATTATTAGTAGTAAAACTATGAAAATAGTCTTTAATGGATATAACATAATTATGACCTTTAATGTAAAGGTATTTTCATCAAGAAGATCATCTTAAAGCAAAAAAGTGGCCAAAATGGGAGTTTCAATAAGTTGGTCAACTATGACTTTCCCTTTAATAGGTTTTTGTGTGATGATGCAAAGACTAAATTCCATAAGTAAGACCATCCATTTTCTAATTATATCTCCAATAAGAAATGATTTGGAAAAGAAATAATGAAGGGGGTTGGAGTGAATTATGACATAAGTAGTTTGATATAGCATATAATGATGAAGCTTTTCAATCATAAAATCAATAGTGAGGCAATAATGCTCAACTTTGGTATAACATGTCTCATAATCAATGAGGCCTTGGCTAATGTAATAAATATAATACTATCTTCTTATATTATCTTTTTGGGAAAGCATTTCCCCAACTAAAATAGGTGTGGAAGAAGTATAGAGAATTAATGGTTTATCATTGGAAGGTGGATGAAGTAATGACTCTTTCATATTATCAAAAGATTTTTGACATGGAGTCATCCATTCTAAATTTGTACCTTTCTTGAGAAGGGAATTGATAGAGTAAATGTGATAAGACATTTTGTGGATAAACCATCAAATTGACCCAAGTTTGCCTAAATAAGTACAAATATCAAGAATAGATTGAGGAATAGGTATGTTAATAATAGCAATAATTTTGGCTAGGTCAACATTGATGCCATAGAGAGAGACTAAGAATCCTAACAATTTTTTATATGTGACTCAAAAAACACATTTGAAAATATTAAGTCTAACTTTGTATTTAAGGAGACAGTCAAAGATGATAGCAAGATCAAAAAGGTGGTTCTTACGATGTTTGGATTTAGCAATAAGATCATCCACATAAGTTTCAACAATTTTTTGGATGAGATCATGAAAGATGTGAATCATATCATGTTGATAGGTAGATCTAACATTTTTAAGGCTGAAAGTCATTTTGATGTAATAATAGGTTCCCCATTCTGTGGTGGAAGTATTCTTATATTGGTCTTCAGGAGCGATGTGAATCTAATTGTATCTTGAGAATCCATCCATAAGATAAAACATTTCATAACCAACTATGGAGAATCTATTGAAGGTAAGGGAAGTTGTCCTTAGGACAACCAAGATTAAGGTTTTGAAAATCAATTCAAATGAAAATGACCATAGTGACCTTCATCCAAATAGGAATAATGTTAGAAACCCTTTCAGAATAATCCACTAGTTTAATGAATTTGGCATCTAGTAGTTTAATGATTTCCTTATGACATAGATTAGTCACTTTAGGTGAAAATTTTCATTGATTTTTATGTAATGGATTATCTTTATAATAAGTGATAATGTTATGAACTACAATACTAAGGTCAATCCTAGGCATGCCTTGTGGGACCAAGAAAATGCCTCTTGATATTTGTCAAATAATAAGCTAAAGTTGTCATACTCAGATGGTGAGAGTTCTTGAGAAATCATGATTGGTAAAGGAGAAGATTGGGTATCATATTCAATATGATTTGTTTCTTTGATAAGCATGGCATTACCATCCTGAAAATGGTAAGGTGCATTAGCCAATGCTGAAATTGAATTTGTTTTAGGAGCAATGCTAGAAAAAAAATTGTTAAATAAAGGAGTTTTATTCTTGAAATTTCCAAGTTTATAATGCTATCAATGAATTTGAGGTTCCTGGGCATGAATTAATTCAACAATATCTTCATCACTAGGAAAGGTAGGAAGAGGACAATAATATTAAACATTTACTTCAAGGTCTAGAATTTGGTTGCCATGGTTATCTTATTTAGAATGAATCTGATGGACATTGGTTGCCTTGGCATCTAGTGTAATTTTAGAAGTAGATGAAGAGGATAGATCCAGAGAGATTAGAGTTTTGATAGATTCAATGATGGGAGAAGAATCTATAGAAATGATAGGATCCATAGGAGGTATAGAAGATTTAGGAGAGTCTATAGGTTTGAAAGGTGTAATTTGTTTTACCACCCAAGGAGTATCAATACGTGGGGAATTGGTGGGAGGTCCATGACCCTTAGGATCTAAGTCATGATGTGTAGATATGGTATGTACATCTTAGTTGAAGGCATGAATTTGGGATAAATATTTTGATAGTGCTATAAATCTAAGTCTTTAGAGTGATCTTGGGTCATGATATAGTTGTCATCATATGTTGAAAAAATCATACATGCTTGATAATTGGGCGGAGTTTTAGAAGGTGAAATACCAATGTTTCTAAATGTATGAGGGGACATGGTGAGAGGATCTTGGAATAATTGAGCCACTCTAAAATCATTACAGATGAAGGCATATTTAGGTAAAGATGGATCCTAATAATTGCATGGAGGGGGGAAATCAATAATCTCATCCATGATAGGAACAATACAATCTCCAGGTAAGAGAGCAAGAGGAATCAAATCATAAATATATGGAGGTAGCTTCTTAGTATTTCAAGTGTGATAAAAATCATTGGGATCATCATCATCAAAATCCATAAGAGTAACGTAAAGATCAAAATTCATGTTGATAAACTCAAGTAAAGGAACACTATTGATTTTATAAACTATAAGAATTTGATATTGAGGCTTCAAATTGAGAAGCTAGATGATCCATCAATTGGGATCAGCTTCATGTTTGTAATGATTTCCATTATGTAATAATTTAATAAAATAACTACCATAAGAGGTGATGGCCCTCATCCAATGAGTCCATGGATGACCAAGAAGAATTTTATAAGATAAAGGACTCTCAAGGACCATAAGTTTGGTTCTAACATTCTTAGGTCAAATGATTAATCGAAGATAAATTTAACCAAGTGGCTTTTGATTAGCCTTGTCAAAGTCATGACAAGTAATATGGGTTTGTTTAAGATGATCTTTGTTATAACTAAGTTATTGAATGAGCCATAAGGATGTGACATTAATACCATAATCTTCATCGACTAGAACTTTTTGGATAAGGGTGGTACTAATGGCTAATTCGATAAATTGAGGCTGATCATTAGCATGAAAAAGAATTTCATCATCGATCATGTCCTCTTCAATAAATTAAATGGAAGGTTTGGAAGAAGGATACATAGTCTCAATGGTATTGATATTAGTTGGTTGAGAATTGATAGAAGACAGTTCGTCATCTATGGGAGATGGATATTAAATTTCTTGAAGTTGTTGCATAATAAATTTATGATGATAGGGTAAAGTGCAAAGCTACTCCGTAAGAAGAATATTACAAGTAATTTCTTGTATTTGTTGTATAGATTTGATTTCTTCAATAAATTTTCAATGTGATTTAAAAGAACCAGCATGAGGTTTAGAAGGCAACATAGATATGAGAGGTATATATGTGGTGGGAGGATCGAAAGGAGGAACTTATTCCTCAAATGATTTTGAATCATCATGAATGGTAGTGGTATATTTAAGCAATTCTTCTTCTAAAGATGGTTTCTTAGGTTTGGTAATGGGATCTTTATGAGCTAGTTTATGATGATAATTAACCTTAGCAGCATTGACATATTGGGAGTTGTTATAATATAGGTCATAATCAATATCAATGGCACAAACATCCTTGATATTTGATTGATTATTATTTGAAGAATAATTTTTATTATTAGAAGTAGAAGATTTAAAGGTTTGCCATTTTTTAGATACAACAACCTACTCTTGATGACAAAGTTTGATCACAACCTCATGGTTACATGATTTACCAAACCTATAAGAAACAACACACTTAGTAATCCCTTTACAAGATTCATGGTAATTCCCAATGTCAACATGAAACTAGTAGAATAGATTGGGATCATATCATTTAGGAGGAACATTAGGATAAATGAAAGGTTTCAAGGGTGGTAGAAACTGTTTCATTTTCTAAATTGAAAGAGGTGTGTGAGATGGTAAAGAACATTAGATTTGGAAACTCTAGGTTTGGTTTAGGAAGTATTACTAGTATTATAATTAGATGTTTGAAAATATCCTTTAAGAATTTTATGGTTGGGTTAGAATTTATTTATAAGAAACTCTTGATGCTTAGCTTGGTTAAGAACTTCATTAAGATTTTGATGAGCAAAGGTTCAAACCTTATATTTAAGAGTGGGATTCAAAGTAGTTATAAAGAGTTTGAATAAATTATCATCAATCATATTATGATCAGCTTTATTATCTAAATATTTCCATCTTTTAATAAAGTCATGAGCTGATTCATTAAGAGATTGGTTAGCATTTATGAAGTGACTAAGACAATTTTTAGGAAGATCATTATGTTGAAACTCTTTAACCAAAGGATTGGCCAAATCTTCAAGTTAAAAAATAGAATGTTGAAGAAGTTGATTATACCATTCTAATACATCACCAATGAAAGCTTTGACTAACATTTTAGCTATGGAAAATGTATTAGTTTGGATCCACTCTTTGTAAGGGTTACCAAAGGCTTTGAGGAATGAAGCAAGGTCTTTAGTCCCATCATATTTTATTATTAGAGTTATGTTACCAATATCAATGAATATAATGAAGGGAGATAAATACTCCTTTTGAATGGTTTGAAGCATCTTTTTATTAATTATGGGTTGAGGAATACCATTAACCAAGGCATCCCTAAGAGGTGGAGGAATATAATTAGGATTAGCTTGAGGATGAATAGTTGAAGGTTGATTAGTCACATTGATTAAATGTTGTTTAAGTTGCATCATTTGGTTAGTATTAGAGTTTTGCATGATGTTCATTTGTTGAATAACTTGAGCTAAAAGTTGGGTTGTACCAGGAGGTGAGTTGGTGTTGGTTGGAGCACTCCCCAAATTAGTGTTAAAGGGAGGATTATTATAAGAAGGGTTATTAATAGGTTTGTTAAATAGATATGTATCAATCACTCCCACTTTGGTTTGGAGATTTTGAGAAGTGTCTTGATAAGTATGGAAAGGATTAGATCCATCAAATTCATCTTGAGGTGTTATTTTCAACATGTTACAATTCATAGATGAAGGAGGAGGAGAGGTACCCCAAGAGTTATGGTTCTCTTGGGAGGAATATAAAAGAAGGAATAAACATCCCATATAATATCTAAATGGATTTAGGTTGTCCAAAAATATTCCAATAGGAGACCTCATTCTAATTGAAGAGAGATGAATAAGATGAAAAATTAGAGAAATGGGAAATTAGATTGAAAAATAAGAAAGTACGAAACAATACTAGGTCAACCAGATTGACCTAATACAGGAAATAGGGCCTACAAACTATACTAGGTCTACTAGGTCGATCCAATGCAATACACATAAGCCCAAAAAATACAGGGTCAACTAGGTTGATTGAGCATAGTGAATAGGGAAGAAGAAAATATTGATAACAAGATTGGAAATGAAACAAGATAATTTAAAACTAATCTAGGAAAGTAAGTACAGAAAGGAAACACACAATCAACTAAATTGACATTGGCCAATCCAATTGATGTACACAATGTGAAATCTTACACTAATGTTGGCTAATGTAAGATTTTTCACACACAATTAATCGAAGAGAAATAAAACAACTTGAAAGTAAAGATATCTACTTGGTCAACCTATAATGTTGATTATATTATTAAGAATGATTATAAATGTAAAGGGAGATTGGTTATAAGAAAGGTACTAGATAACAATCTATGGATAGTTTTAGGTAATTTTAGGATGAAAGGGACTATAATGTTAATGATAAAATGTTGGTATTGGGGACTACCCCATCAAATCACACACCACATCAATAAGGGTAATGGGTGATTATCCAAAATATACCATTAACCATTATTTATATTTGACTAGAGCATGAAGTCACCTTCCCCCTAAGCGATGAAATCAAAGTAGGTAAACCTTGGTAGTCAAATGTTTAAATGCTTGTTTGATATTTATGTGGTTTGGCCATGTGTGAGAAAAGAATAGAAATAGTGAAAATAAGTGATTAATTTAAAATCACCTAATTAGACTATGTGAACTATTCTAAGCATGCAAGAAACTTAAAAGAAAGATGTGATTAACACATATGGTTAATTCCAACATTCAAATAAGGTATAGTTGAGTAACTATATGGAAAATCATATAGAACAAGGTTGATATGGTCGAACCTATACTATGGAAGTAGAGTTTGAAAGTGAACTAAATTAGTTAGGTTGATCTAGTTATTTTAGAAAACATAGAACATAGAACTAGGTCCACAAGGTTGACCAAGTTGACTATGTGGAGGTAGTTTTGAAGAATATAAACTTGAATGGAAAGTATAGAAAAATAAATATATAGAGAAATAAAAACTAACCTTGGTAAATTAGAGATGAAAAATGAGAATATTAATGATTTGAGACCTTGGAGAAAATTGGCAAAAAACTACAAATTGGGTCAAGTTGGGCCATTAAACTACATGAAAACCTACTAAAAAGTGCTAGAAATGCACTAGGTCAACCTGGTTGACCTAGTAGGTTGGAATGAAAGTATAAAAACTTAAAAATGTGTACTAGATTGATCTAGTTGATCCAATTATCTGAACAAATTTTTTTAAGCTCCAAAAACTTCTAGGTTGATCTGGTTGATCCAGTTGCTTATTCCTACAAACTTGCACACAAAGATAAATAATTGGGTTAATAGGGTTGATCCAACATAGTAAAGATATGATAAAAATAATGAAAAATAGAAATTAAATAAGTGAAACAAATTCTACAAGGGTTTGATTTCATGTTGGGTTCACCAGAATGTATGCAATCAAAAATGCATCATGTCCATAAATCAATCCTAGATCAAATGGGATAGCATCACACTTCCAATTGGGGGCATACAATTATTAAGTGGGATCATGACCAATGTGAATATCTACTAGACCTAATTATGGGATCACTTGTCATAACACACTATATGAGCTAGGGTTCTAAATCCTACAATCTAACACAATCACACAACAACCCTAAAAGAGTCCTATGATTTAATATTTCACTAATTTAATAAAAAGAAAAGCAAATATAATCTACTTCACACCAAATCTTATGGAGCAAAGTGGGGGTTAGTAAATCAAAGAAATAAAAATGTATAATGAACCTCAAATGAAGTAAGTATGAGTAACACCATAATACATAGAATATGAAGATTAATATTATTCGATCCAACACTTATGCTACTTCTATATATTAAAAGAGAGGAGAACAAAGTTAGAATATACTTACATAAATGTGAACTCATCAAGACTCAATCTCTACCTTGGCCAAAGGGGATTTGAAATGGGTTGTTATGGTTTGTAAGGATCATATTTTTAGGCCAAAGTAGCCAAGACCTATCCACAAGACTAGATTATCCAAAATAAGAAACCTAAGGTAAGTCTCCTCAAGTAGAATGGTGGAAGAGTAGATTATGAAGAAGAATAAGTGAATAATTAATGTTGATTCCATATCTTAATAATGAACAAAATTAACTTGTATTTATAAGTAGAACTTACCCTAAAATCATTCAGATATGATAGTTGTGTTAGGTCAACTCGATTGACCTAACACATTTTCAAACTAACTCACTAGGTCTATGTTAGGTCGGCTAGAAGGCTAATAAACCAAAAGAGAGAAAAGGGACCCTAAACTATAATAGGTCAACTGAGTCAACCTCATATGTTGAAAAGGTCAAAAGGGTGCTAAGTAAAGAAATAAAGGATGATAAGAGGAAAAATATTAGAAGACTGTGCAAAGGAGGAGAAACAACTTAGGGAAATGTTTTAGGAAATAGTTTGATTGGTAATAATGTGGTAAAAAGGGACAACAATATTACAAAGCACCAAATTTCTACCCACCCCTTCCTTGGTGCTCCCCTTAAGGCATGCACTCAGAGAGATTAAGTCTCTATGGGTTCCTACAAGATGTAAAGCATCAATAATTGATAAAAGGTTGAAATTATTATATGTATACAATTGTCTCATTTTGTTTACGTGAATTGTTACATGGATTCTCTCTCAATTGTCTATTATGAATTTCATATTTGAATTATTCTTGTGAATTCTTGATGTGTACCTTTGAATGTATAATTTTTAGCTTGTGCTTATGCTGGGATAAATAAAGGTTCTCTAGATTAATTTATTTTATTTTCTCTACATTTATAGATGTGAATCATCTATCTATTTAAAGGAGTAAATATTTAAATTAATCTTAGTTATTATTTTCATCATTTATTATCCTCCTTAGAATTTTGCCTGATATATGTTGTGATTCAAACTTAAGCTATTTTACTTCATGTATTGGTTTTAAGTACATATATGGGAAACATTTAAACTCTTTCATGATATCTAAGATAAAGATTAGTCATATTTTTCTATTCTACCTTACCCTATCTTTTTGCTTCTTTTTAACTAGGTCACTTTAGTTTAAAATTCATTGTATATGTCCACCTTAGTTTATAGTTAGACTTAGAGTTGAGCATAATTCACATTAATTAGCATAGATCATCTCCTTGTTTACAAATATTTGTAGGCCATAGTGGCTCCCAACTACCAACTAATATAAATATTGTGAAAGAGTCATTTATTCTGCCACTATTCTACCATAGATAACAAGATTATCACAAACTACAATTCATGCTCTAAATTATTGAAATTATGAAATGATAAATTTTTCTTAAAAATTTTGATAAATTTTGGTACAAATTTATCCATCAACATGTTTTTATTTTAATGTCCTTGAGGTGGTCATCAAAAACCTTGATTAGCAAAGTTTAAGTTAAATTTGATGAATTTAAGGTTTTGATTATCATATCCATGTGCTTATTTATCCACCTCTTCACCTTTTTTAGGTTGGTATAAGTGATTAAATGAGACCATAACATCTTTATAGTCCTTATGGATTGTGTTAAGGTCATGACATGATTTACAATTGATCAAACGAGTTGGTAATATGCTTGACTAACTTCATAACCTAATTGATTGCCTTTTGGATCACTTTATCACATGTGGAGTAGGTTTTGCATGTTAATAGAAGTATAATATTTTAATAAGGACATTGTGTACCTTTATAAGTATAAAAATATCTAATAAATTCCTTGTGTAATAATTTTATTAGGTTTATCAAGTTATTATAGTATTTTTAGTGCCAAAAGACCTATTTTTAGGTTGTTTTTTACAATTCTTCAAGGTAAAATTGACCTCCAAGAATATTAAAGACCTTATTTGTTCATAACAAGTTTAAATCCATGGTTTTGAAAGATTTTTAGGTTTTAAAATGGAGAAAAATGACTTATCTCTCATATCGACTTCCTTGGCAACTCTAGGAAGACCGTCATTTTTTTCTCAATATGGTTAGGAGAGAGAGATTCAAGTACAAATATATAGGGGAATGATAATGACCCTAATGATATACATGTTAGTGTAATTGGTTTTTAGATTCATACCCCCATTTTTATGAATAATCACTAAGAGTGTAAAGGGGTCACTATGTCTTAGTCATCAAGATATTTTTCATGGTGGACTCATAAGGTGTTTTATCTTTATAAAGAGTATTTTGATAGGAAATTGACTACCCATCTTGTTTGTTAAGGTTGTTAGTTTTCAAACATGTTTGATAATTAATTGAGTGTATTCATATTAAAAATTTTATTAACTTAATGTTTCTATTATGAAATAAATCTTTCATTTAAATAAAAGGTTTATCTACCTTCTTCTTGAAAATGGTCTTCCTTAAGATAACTTGAGTGAGATGGAATCTTTGACAAGGTACAATTGTAGATCTAATGAACTTATAGTGTGTGAGAGTATCTTAGTAAGTTCATCATGATCTTGCAAAATTTCTAAAATATTATAAAGTTTGACTTGACCTTGGGAGGACATTACATATGAGGTCTTAAGACTATGCTCTCTCAAAGCTCAAAAGATAACTTGTAGGCCTAATGAGAAGGTTAGAAAGACATAATGGAAGGTGACATGAACTATGAGGAGTCATGAATATAAATAACTGATCTTGGAGGGTATGAAGTTATTTATTATTATTCATAAGGTCTTCAAGATGACTAATGACACTATGAGATCAAAATATCTCTTTGGAGCCTTAAATGCCTTAATAACATAGTTAAGATTATGTATGATAGTATTACCAACTTGAGAGACCTCTAAAAGACTCTGTACCTTTATGATTATGTTATGATGGTTTCAAGATGAATTTTTAGTGTGAACTAAGTCCCTTAAAATTATTAAAATTCTCGTAAGTTCTCCAAGGTATAATCCATAATCATGGAAGAAGACCTTGAAACCTAGTTTAGCATAAATTAAGGTAAATCAATAGTTTTTAAGGTAAGTTCATGCTTTGGTTTCCTTGTTAATAAATATTTTGAATGATTATTCAAGATGATGAATGATCAATTAGACCTAGTAGGTTGTTTTTTCATCATGGTGGTCATATTAAAAGCCATTTCACATACCTATCTCTATTCCATACAAATTCAGAATATGCACCTACAACTGTCATAATTAGGTTACTTTTAGAAGCATGATGTTGAATCATGGAGGTATGTAGTTTTCAAGTTTAAGGTTATAAATGATATTAGTAATGTTTCATCATCTTTGCTTAATAAGATAAGTGGAGATACTTTTAGTCTAAATTCAAGTATAAAAAGTTATCCAATAGTCATGTTTTGTCACAATCAATTAATATAGCTTTTATATGGTCATGTTAAGAATTCTTTTATAAATGGAAGAAGTTAAAGTATCAAACTTTTATAATGATGTCAAAAAGTGAAATAGGTATCTTCATACCTATTAAATGGTCTTAATTATTTTATATTTTTCCCTCAATCCTAAAAACTCCAAAATAGCCACCTACTGTTAGCTTAAGGGAGCCTAACTGGGTTTTAAGGACAACGAGGAAGATGAATGAGTATAGTAGTGAGTGCTTAAACTTTTAATGATCAGTTAGTTTTAATATAATATTATAGAGCTGGATATAAATTCAAAAATAACCTTTCAAATAATAAATCTCTCAAATAGCATACATAGGCCTATTAAACCTATAGGTAACAATGTAAATAACATAGTTATCCCATGCATAGTGAATGAGAAGTCTTGTACGAGCGGAAGAGGAGAGGATTTTAGTTTATTCTCAAAATATGTCAATAGAATCTAAATAAATTTCATATACCTATTAAATTTCTTTTTTTAGTCATATAATTACTCCATATAAGACAAGGAGTAGTGAATATCCACCTATATCCAATACAAACCTATAGTAAGTCTTTTAAAGAGTGAGTAGTTTGACAAAGATTATAGTTTTGATGTGATGATAGTGTAATGTTATAAATGAAGTTAAAATAGATATTAGAATAGGTTTTTTATGTATTACATTTATAGTTAAGGAAGGTGTCTATTAATATCATGTTCTAAAGGGCAGAACTCAGTCTACTAACACAATCAACTAACATAGTCCTTTTGAGACCTACAGTGCCACTCAAAAGCATAGTGAGAAGAGAGTATTTATCACCATGGTTGAATGAATAATAGTTTTTAAGAGTGTGTATGACCTAAATAAAGATATTTATCAATTTTTTATCATGAGAGGAGGAGAGAAACTTAGTTTATATACTTCTAGGGTCAATAAGTCCAATTTGCATAAAACCCTCAATGATGGAATTCAATGTTTTAGAAATGTTTGGAAGGTCAATGATTATGTAGATTCACGTTGAGTCATTTTAATGAATCATTCAATATTTTTTAGATATGTTTTATGATTAAAGTGATTTTTGAGGTCTTAGATCCAAAATAACCTTCCTCGGCCTTTATGCATAGCCATCTCATCCAAGAAGCAAATTTACAGAGGCTAGATCTTGTTGTAGAAGTTGAATGGAAAATTGAAGTTTTTTGGGATGTTGGAGGGGGTGCCATTATTCAAATACACAACATTGGTTCAAGAATTGCTACTACAATTGTATGAACAATCAACTAGAAATTTAAAAACCATATTTTGCTTTAGAAAGAGCTCAAAGAGGTTATTTTGTTTGCTCAAAACTTTCATGAGGATATTCATGGGAACTCAACCCCATAGGATATGTTATAGGGGTACCCCTAATATAATCTCTTGGAATTAGTTTTTTAATGGACCCATATCCTTTATGAACCATCGTTAATAACTTAAACCTCCTTAAACCCTCCTTAAACCCAACAACCAACCTGATGGAAAAGATATGATTATTAGTTCCCTAAAATTATATAATTTGACCTGAAAATGGTCTTGATTATATTCAAAACTCTCTTAGGATTCACTTATATGTAGTTTTTCACATGTGTAGGTATATTACCATATAGTACAAGGTAAAATATATAGTTTTTAGATTGTTTATAATGGTATAGGTAGTGGAATGACATAAAAACAATTTAAAAATAATTATGGTTACTTTAAAGAGGTTAAAAATTCATTAAAATTTTTCTATAGGTATCCCAAGTTGTTATACAGTTACTACAAGTTGGCCACTAGCTCAAAAGGTGAGAAAAATATTAGTTTTCAAGTCAAGAATCAATGGTGAATGCCTATGAATGTGATAATATAATTCAATATAAAGGAATTACTTTTTTAAGGGTTATGAATTTCTCATAAAGTCATGTTAAAGTAGGAGGATTCATTTATCTAGAAGTAATACTTTCAAGTAGGAGGATTCATTCATCTAAAAGTACATATTAGCTAATAAATAAGGTGTGCAAGTAAGGATATAGGTACCTTCCAAGTGGTCAAGCTTGATAAATAAATGATTAAGACATTTTAAATTCTACTTAACACATGATACTCTACCTTTATGCCACTCTAAGGACATGAGTGAGAGGAGATATTGCAAGTAATACTATGTAGCACTTGAGGGGTTTGAAAAGCAAGTTTGTCATCCCTATTCTAGGGATGCTTTGACTCCTCATATTATTATAGTATATTTGTACTCTCTTTTCTAGAATATTATTATCGCTTTTTTTATTTGGTTATGCTAAAAGGCTCTTAATTTTTTGTATTCACCTCTTGAAGAAATAATAAACTCTTTTCCTCTATTTTTTGGTTTTGGTGAAGTGTATGGTGATTGCCATTGATATAACACTATGAATATTTAGTTTTCTTATGTTATTATATGGTTTTTGAAACTTTATGAAATATATTTGAGTTTATATAGGTCATACTAAGTGTCAAGATCAATCTTAGTCTAATTTTAGATGTGAATTCAATGCATTTTCATTCCTTCCAGATAAAGAGTGATTTTTTCAAGTACTTTACATGAAACACTATTGTATAAGTCATACCTAAAATGAAGAGAATGTATGAAATATTTTTATCTTCCTAATAGTGTCATTTAAAATCATAAGTGGTCATATACATTGATGCATCACCTTCATTCCAAGTTTTCATCTCAAATCTAGTGCAAGTAATATCCTTTTACCCTATTCATAGTTAAAAAATAGTAGTTAGTAGGATTAAGACCATGTTTAGTGAGTGAATCAAGGGAATTAACCCTATATCTAGATATTCTCTCCATTTTAAAGGTACCCACATTTAGGAGAGACTCTATTATTTAAGCATGAGTGGGAAGTATCACACATTCTCACAAGGATAACACTCCTGATTGACAACAATTTTTGGCACACCTAGTGGGACACATGCTCTTTAGAATAGTTGAAGTTTGGATCTAGAGGAAATAATTTTAAGTATTAGAGGACACTCATAATAATTTTAACTAGAATATTCCTTAAATTTTTAGGATTCTTAGTTGTAGGTTGGCACAACTTTAATGCCAAATGTTTCAATAAGATCATAAAGAAAAGGTTTTCCTTTTGAATTCACTAAGTTTCCTTCTCATTCTTATAAAAGGAAAAGATTTATAAAGATGAACCCCTATCTTATAAAGTTTTTTCAATCTCCTCAATAACCTATTATACTCGGTAGTGCAATTCCTAATATCAAAATGGTTGTGCCTAAGAACCAGGTGTTTGTCTCATTCAACAAAGGAATCCAACTAAAACTTGCCTAGTATAATGATATATTAGCTTTAGCTCTTAATAACATTCATTTAGTTCTCAAGAGAATATAAAAATATGCCTATTGAAAACATAAAGGATGTTTTTAACCTTTGTTCAATCCATAATGTTGTCTAAGAGAACATGGTTACTAGACTGCTTGTTACTTCCTTCAAAGGAAAAGCACTGAAGTGGTATAAAAACCTCCCTCTAAATTCCATTTCTTCTTGGGATGACTTAGGTGAAAAAATTTATTGTTAGTTTGAATAAAAATCTAATCATCTATCCTTGATTGAATAACTTACCACCATAAAGAGGGATCCTCATGATTTCATGACTAAATTCAACCTCATATTCTAAAAAAAGTGGATTAGGATACCTCTAATGATCAAGACGTATCTAGATTATGCCTTTCTATATTATCTAAGAATTCTTGATTTAGACATTAGTTTCATGATTCAATCAATGGGTGATACTAATTTATTAGATGGTTATGAATTAGAAATCAGAGTAGAGAACAATTTGATTCAGGCTAGAAAATTGGCACCTAAACCTCCTATGCCTTTTTTACTAGAAACACAACCAATACCATCCCCTTGATATCCTCCTATGGCTCATATTCCATCTCCATAGGGACAATTTTTATCCCTTACTACACATTCAACTAAGATTGAAGAGCTCAAAGGAATGTTTCAATCCTTTGGGAATGAAATTATCCATCTAAAAAGGTACTTGTACTAATAAAATAGACCTTACCAAGCACCTAATTAGCCTACCTATAAGCCTTTAAGAGATAATAGACCCCTTATCAAGGATATAGAGAATATATACCTTATTATCAAACAAAAAGAGATATCACATAGGACAAACCTTATGAAATAATTTATCCTAATTCTCTTTCTTCGTATAAAGCTAGTTTTCATATGCTAATTCAAAATAATATGATGCCAGATTTAGGTTGGCAGCCATATAATATAAATGATATATAAAATCAGGCCTTAGTTAACCAATCCATGGTGATTCCTTAAATAAATTAGGAAGATAATTCTCTTAAATTAGGTTGACATAGTGATGGTATCACACAATAGGATAAGGGGAATCATGGATAAGGGAAACTAGATTCAACCTTTATGATTTGTAGCTTGATGACCATGTAGCCTTGAATCAAGTTGGTGATTTTAGTACTTCTACTAATGTGGTTTTAGTTATAAAAATATAGAATAAAAGAGAAATTAAATAAACTAAGTAGGTGGGTCATGTTCTAAGCATACCTCTTATTATCCCTAAAAGTGTCAATAATCAGTTTGATTCCCCAACATTATAGAAAAACTAGAACATAGAGGTTGACAAGTCTCATCAAGTAGCACAAGTATAGGATCAAACATTTGTGCAAAGAATTCATCCAAAGATGAGTATAACTCATTATAGTATTTTTTTATCATATGAATAGGCCAAATATTATCATGATCATGTGGCATTACATAGCAATCCCATGGTAAAAGGATATGCTAATTTAGTAGCTTTTATCCCTTAAGTTATCACCAAAATTAGCTGAGAAAGAGATCATAATTTTAGTAAATTTAGATTATGAAATGAGACAAAAAGTGAATAAAGTACATAAGGAGGTAAAATTTGGTAAATATGAGGTAAAACAACAAAAAAATCTCCCTTTTATCTCTCTTTTATTTTAGGAAATACTTTAGTTCAAAATTGTATGGTAGACAATGGAGCTAGCAATATTATCATGCCTAAGCAAAGTACATACAAGATTGATTTGGTATATGAAACAAACACCAAATGGGTATTTAAGATATATATATCACCAAAAAATACATTTTTAATGATAAATGACCCAAAAATAGCATTATATGCTTGCCCAAACATGACTATTCAACATGATGTGATGGTGGATTTGCCTCCTTATTTAGCTATGTGCTTGTCTAGAGATTTCACCTAAAAGATTGGTGGTTATATATTAGTTTATTGGACCTATTTGATGTTTATAATAAGGTATGATACTAATGTAAATATTAATTCTAATCTTATTACAAGATTTCACTTGGATCCTTACATGCCAATTGTTGTGAACACAAACTATGCTATTTCATATGAGGTGGAACAAGCTAGTGAAGTAGAAGCCAATTAACCTTTTGAGGGAGTTCCTAATATATTCATTGATGAATGGTCCTAAAAATTGTATTATCCTAATCCATATAAAATTATTTAAGAGGAAGGACTTGGTGTCGATTGCCTTCATGATAATTATGCACTAATACTAGCCATAGTGAAGGAAAATGAGTCAAAAGATGGTATTTGGTAGATCTAATTTTATGGGTCAAGGAAAAATCATGGTATCAAGGATGGAATGATGCTTATATCACCTAAAAAATGAAGGTATTATTATATTATTATTTTGGATTTTCTAATAATGTAGTAGAATATGAGGCTCTAGTCTATGATTTGGAGTGGGCTAAGAAGATGGGAATCAATGTTTTATACAATTTTGGTGATAGGGATAAATGTATGAAATAATTATTTTCTTATATCTTACAAGCATAGAGTTTTGGACCTCCTTGAATATTTTTAGTCTTTTGATATTCAAGTAATGGAAAGAGAAAGGAATAAACATGCAAATATATTGGATACCATAGAATCTTAGTTCAAAATTCTAGTAGATGTGAGGATTTTTTAGAATTATTTAAATATAAAAATTGTGGTGAGGCATTCTATCCTTGATAATCATGAGAATTGAAAGGTTTTTAAATATGACAATTAGATTGTTCACTTGTTGAAAGAGGAGGTTGAATTATCTTCTAAGAATTAGTCAAAGCTCTTACAACATTATGGGTATAAGATTATTCAACTAAAGTCCAATAATCTACCCAAGGGATTGGTCACTCTTGAAAACATCTACAGTAGAGATGATGAGATGAGGAGAGACATGTCTTCATTGTCAACCAAGGAAAAACACTTTACTAATGTTAAGATTATATCCAAAAAGAGTATTAAATTGGGTAAAGTATGTACTGTACCATAGAAATAACCATTCATTGATTTATGTAGGGAGTTTGTTAATGTCTTAGCATAGAACTATAGTGACTTGAAAATATTTGATCCAAGTTTGGCTCAATACACCATTGGGATAGAATTTAAAACCAAACCAATTAGACAAAAGCAAAGACCCATCAATCCAAAAATTTAGCCTTTGATGAGAAGTAAGCTTCCTAATCTCATTGAATCAACCATTATTTTACCAATAATGCACTATAATTGAGTGGAAAAACTTTTTACAATAAGGAAAAAAATGGTGAAATCAATATTTGTTTAGAATTTCATGATTGGAACAAGTCTTCTCTCAAAGATCATTACCCATTTCCATCCATGGAGCAAATATTATATCTAGTATTAAGTTTAGAGATTTTTTCATTTTTGTATGGGTATAGTGGCTAAAATTAGATTCTTATCAAGGAATAAGATCAATTTAAGACATATTCCACCACCAAGTGGGGGAATTTTTCCTATAAGAAAATGCCACTCAATTTAGATAATGTTGGAGTAACCTTTTATAGAGCCATGGATTTGGAGTAATCTTGTTTATTTATATGACATTAATGTATTTTCAAATAGTAAAACAAAACAAATGGTTGATGCCAAGTAAGTGTTTAAAAGATGTAGATAATCTGTGGTCGCTCTTAACCCCAAAAAATGTGTCTTCTTAGTACATGAAGGTAAGATTCTTGGACATGTGGTTTCTAAGCATGGTTTAAGCATTGATACTAAGATGATGTACTCCATACTTTCTCTATATTTTCCTAAAAATAAAAAGGCATTGCTAAGATTTCTAGTAAAAATCAATTTTATAAAGAGATATATTTCTAATTTTGTAAATTTAGGAAAGCCACTTACAACCATGCTTAAGAGGAATAAAGTTTCCAATTGAACTAAGGAGGGCATGATAAGTTTTGAATAGATAAAAAAGGAAATAGCCAGGGCTCCTACCATTATAAATACTAGTTGTTTAAAAGACTTCATTTTGTATACATATGCTAATATGGAAAAGAAAATTGGTATACTCATGCAATATAATCAAGAAGATTTGGATCAACTAATTGATTTCTTCAGTAAAGGTTTGGATGAATAAGAGACAAGGTATACTTATGTAGAGAACCATGTTATATCAATAATCACATCTCTTAATAATTTTAGACATTTTTATCTAACAACATGATATATTTAATGGTTTTTCATCTAAGTATCATGGAGTTCTTGTTGAATAAGGACATAAATGAGAAGAGGGTAGGTTGGATAGCAAGGGAGATGGAGTATGACATTGAAATAAATGTCACTAAACTAATTATAGGTAAAGGATTATGTGAACACCTAGCCTAAGACTTTTAATATAATAAGGAGATGGTTTTAGTGTTGAATGATGAAGTCACAGCTAATCATACCTCATCTTCAAGCTAGTTTGATGACTTGGTAAAATACCTTCATGATGGTTTCTATATGTAATAATAAATGTATCATGTATATAAATCAATCCTAAATCACATAAGATAGGTCATACCATACACTTTTGATTAGGTACACATTTGTTAATCTAGAACATGACTAATATGGGGATTTGTTAGATCCGATTAGGGTATCTCTTACCATAATACACCATGCTAGGGAGGGTTTGAAAGCTTCCAATCAAGAAAAATCATGAAATAAACCTAAGGGGGTCCTGAGTTTTGAAATTTCATGTAAACTAATAATAATTAAAATAACTAATCTAGTACTCACCAAAGCTTGTGACACAAAGTGGGGGTTATAAACAATCAAAACATGGTTAGGAGAATGCTAATTAAGTTATGTATGAGTAAGACCCTAATACATGGAATATGAGGAGCAATATTATTTGAAGCCAATACTTATGCTACTTTTATCTACTAAAGAGAGGAGTAAAGTTAGAGAATGCTTACTTGAATGATGATCCTATCGAGACTCAATCTCTCCCTTGGCAAAAGGGTCTTTGTAAGAGGTTGTTTTGGTTTGTAAGGATTAGTAAGAAAGGCCAAAACATCCAAGACTTATCTAAAAGACTATTTTATCTAAGTATAAAACTTAAGCTAAGACTCCTCAAGTATAATGGTGGAATATTAGATTGTAAAGAAGTGTGAATGAATAATAACTCTTGATTGCATATTCAAATAATGATGAAATGATCTTGTATATATAGGTATATTTAACCCTAAACACTTCCAAAAATATTGGCTGATAGGGTCAAGCCATTGATGTAACACAATTTTGGATAATAATTAAATAGGTCATGAGCTAGGTTGGTCAAAGGCCAAACTAGTTCCTAAGTGAAAATCATCTAAAATTATATAAGGTCGACCCAGTTGACCTAGTATAGTTGATTGACAAAAAGGAATTGAGGTGAGAAAAATAGGGATGGAAAGTGGGAAAAGAGTATAAGAGTGTGCAAAGGATGATTAATAGCTTAGGGAATGGTTTTAGGAGCTAGTTGGATTGGTAATAATGTGGTAATAAGGGAAAATAATCATGTGAAGAACTAATGGTCTACCCACACATTTCCTAGTGCACCCTTTAAGGCATGCACTCAAAAGGATTGAGTCTCAATGAGTTCCTAAAAGATGTAAAACATCAGTATTTAATAAAAGTTGAAAATATTATGTGTATACATATGCCCCACTTGAATCTCATCACGTGTCACTAAGGTGCAATAGAGAATGGTACTTTGATAAAGAACATAAGAACACATAATGATGATGTTAAAAAAGGTTATAGTATTTTACAACATAAAATAACTAAAATTAAATGACAAAAAAGTAAATACTAAAAATTAAATGTAATACATATTGAATTACCTTTATTATTAGATGGTTGTCTATTATGTTTGTAGTTTTGATCATGTAGGGTTAAGAGACTACTTTCAACAAACCCAAGAATACAAAACTAAAGAGAAAAAACAAACAAAATTAGGAAAGCCAAGATAACTCATGCTATGAGGAAGGGATGTACTTGAGAAGTTGGCAAGATGAGGTGACAAGTGATATGTTAGACCAAATACCCAAGTAAAAAAAAGAGTAAATTAGGTAACCAAAAAGCCAAGGATACTAAACACTAAAAAAATCAAATAATTAAACCTTAATTAATAAAAGAAAAATCACCAAGTCAAACCAAGGATACATGTCAAAAATGATGGTAATCAAATAGTAATGTGAAATCAGTAACAAAAAAAAGTTAAAACAACATTGATGAGTGAGTAGTAATAATCCTTATCTCACTCAATAATGAAGAAAGGTGCATGAAAGGGAAAACAACTTCACTGAGTGAGAACTAACAAGCCAACCTCACTCAATAATGGAAAAAGGTAAATACTCAGGTGCCTAAAATATAAGGGTATTACAATAATGAAAAATGGTAAAAAGAGAGCAAAACAAGTATATGAATGTAAATTTATGGTGTAGATAAAGTAATCCATAGTTACTCAAACATGTTGTTTCAATTTAAGGATAGATAAAATTGAAACAAAGTAGTTCTAGCATGTTTTTAAGATGTGAAGAAGAAATAAACAAATAAGAGGGGAAATAAATTTAGAATCACAATTTGTCTATTAAGGGGGGAGATGAAATGGGTGGAGGTGATAATAAAGGAAAAACCAAGGTAGAGAAAATCTTTATCAAAGTCAAGACACTCAAATTAGGTTTGTCAAACAAGAGAAATTTTGACCTTAAAGACTCTAAAGAAATTATCTTATGAACACAATTCTTAGGTCAAAAAATGAAGTATATAAACCATCCCATAAAGGCTATATACATGAAAATTAAAATGGACATACCTTCCCATAATGTGTTCCCCATTCCTTAAGAGCCCTTATAGAGCCATTGGTCTAATGTGAATATTGGTTACTTGTATGAGAAAGTAGGTAACACCATAGAGTTTTTTGAATTCTCTTATTCCAATCTACTAGCCTACTACACCCCAATGGACCTTAGCTCTATGTGAGGCAAAATATAGAGTTTGGGCTTCTGTTAGAGATAGGAGATGTGCTTGAAATCACATCTTTTGGTGTGATTTTTACTTTTGAAATTTTTATGTTGTTTTTTTATATCATTTCCTTTTGTTTCAAATGATTTATCTTTTAACTTTATTTATGGTGTTTTTCTATTCCTCCTCTATATGGATTTGGAAAGCCAAACATGGGTTCTAAAGATGAATTTCATTTGAATACTTGGGAATTGGTTACTCTGAGAGAGAACTTCAAAGAGCATGGGATCTAATAGTCTCATAAATCTAGTTGAAATAAAAGTTCAATCTTGACTTCGACCTTGTTTTATCCAATGAGGAGTGAAAGGAGAGGAAATGAAGAGGAATGACACATAGAACAATTTGAATTACTTAAAATCACAAAAAATGTAACAAATGGTGAAAAAGGGATAAAATGATAGTAAAGTGTGATTCCTTATCTTAAGAATAAGGGAAATTAAGGAGAACATGGTAACATTGATTATTGTGCAAATTTCATCTATCAAAAGAAGTAAACGCTAAAGTTGAGAATAAGTATAAAAAACATGTACCTATTATAAAACACATTATAGAAAAGGAATAAAAGGATGGTAATTTTATGATGAAGGTTAGGTCTTATCCATGGTCTTGCACTACAACTAATAAAAGAGAAACCCATGAGGGTGCCAAAAAACATTGGAAATAAGAAATGAGTAAGCAAAAGATGGTCTTTTATGAGGAAGGTCAGGTCCTATCCATGATATTACACTAAAAATAAAAAAATATAATTACAAGAGGTGTAAAAAGTATGAAAATAAATAAGACTATGGTACATCATGAGGAAGACCAGGTCCTATTCATGGTTTTACAATACAATTCATATGATAAAGGGGAAACCAAAATACCAAACATGAAGGACTAAAGGTTGGTAATAAAAGAGAACTTAGAGGGTTGGAGAGACCCATTTAAGTAAACTACAAAAAGTGTTAGATAGATGTAGATAAAAATCATGAAAAGAAGGAAATGTTTAGGCAAAGTACTTTTTAAGGACTTATGCATTAGTGGGATGTTTGAAAACATGGCCTTCATTGGTTTGAAGATAGGACGTACTTGAACCAATAATATATTTAACTAAATATGAACCCCACCATTTTTGGTAATATTTACTTTATTTATCATGCGTGTAATCTAATTTAAGGACAAGATCACAAACATTAAATGTGTAAATTTTGAAATGTTTGTTATGTTGTTTGGCAATACGAGCCTTGTATTGGTAGTTATGTTGCAAAGTAAAAAGATGGTATTCATCAAGGAGATCAAGAGAATGAAAATTATAATTACATAATTATTCATAAATAATGATACCATGAAGGGATATACAAAGAAATGGAAGATCAATTTATAATGAAATAATTGATTCAAAACCATAAAATAAAGAGAACAATATTGCCCTAACAGCATTACATATGTTAGTTTGATAGGGCCAAAGAGTAGGATAGAGGTGAATGTGATAATATATATAGGTTTCATGAATTGTCTTTAGGATAATTTGGTTGATAATTTTGTTAGTATCCTTAGTTTGGCCATTTCATTATGAATGATAAGGTGTATAAAATATGTAATTGATCTTGAATTTAACATAAAGCTATTTAACATCCTTGTTTTTAAAGTTACCACCATTGTCAGAAATGATAGTATGGGGAACACCAAAGAGGAAAATGATTTGATTAAGAATGAATTTGGAAATGGTATTATTAGTGACATTAACAAATGGCATGGCTTCAATCTATTTGGTAAAATATTTGGTAGCAGTGATGACAAAAACATGCCCCTCTTTAGAGTGAGGTAATTTGTTGATGATATCTAATCCCCATATGGAAAATGGCTAAGGAGATTTGACAATTTGAAGCTTGAATGGAGGTGAATTAATTAAATCATCATGAAATTGGCAATGAGTACATTTTTTAGAAAATTTAATTACATCATTTTCAAGAGTAGGCCAAAATTATCCCATATATAGGCATTTATGGGTTATAACATATCCATTATAGTGGCCACCACAAATTCCCCATGTGCATATTCAAGAAGAGAAGGTACCTTATATTTCATAAAAAAATAGATCAAGGTACTTTCAACATTATGATAATAAAGGATGTTATGTCAAAATACATACCTGAAATCTTGTTTATGAATACATATATTTTCATGAGAGTCTAAGTTAGGAAGATAAGTTTGATGTTCTAAGAATTGAATAATTTCTTTATACCATGGAATTTGTCAAATTGTAATAGCCTTGATGGGGTAGATAAATGAATTTGGTGGTTGAGTAGAATATTGAGATTTTCTTATTTGTATAAGAAAAGTAGGACTAGAAAGAACTTGGTGCGGATGAAAGATGGAAGATGAAGAAACCAAGGAATAAGAAATGGAATTTTGATATCTAAGGATAGGCTCAATGGTGAAAGAGATGAAATAATTATGAAGAGTGGTTATAATTTGATGATATGTAATGATATTTTCACTTTTTCATTAGTATCCAGATCAAGAGTAGCTCTCGTTTTTAAGATTAGAGATTTTTATTTGACAATATTATTGGTGACACCAAAGGTGAAGCAAAAAATTAAAGGAATTATTTTTCCAAGAGGAATTAGGAGAATGCAACTTGCCCCAGCTCCTTGAAGGAATTTAGCTCCATCAAAGTGAAGGGTCCAAGTATCCTCATGAAAGTCAACATTAATTTTAGGAAGCTACTCAATAACTACTTTAGTTTTAGTAGTATTAGAGGGAATAGAGGATTCATCAGGATTATTAGCTTCAAGATAAGTGGTAAATCTATGAAGGTAATCTTTGAGAGAGATAGCTTGATTAAGACATTCAATATAGATAATATTTTTATTTAAGAGACTATCTTGAAGGTGATTAGTAGCTCGCATAGGAGTTGGGTCAAGTTGATCAGCTATGAATTGCCCTTTAACAACTTTTTGAGCTATAATGTGCATATAAAATTCCATAAGGAGGACCATCAATTTGTGAATTTTATTTCTAGGAAGAAAGTCTTTAGAGAACAAGTGATTAATGGGGTTAGAATGAATGGTGACATAAGTAGTTTGGTAGAGCATGTAATGGTGAAGCTTTTAGATGTGAAATAAATAGTGAGATAGTCACATTCAGATTTGGTATAACATGTTTCATAATCAATGATTCCTTAGATAATGTAGTAGATAACATACTCTCTTTAGGTATCATATTTTTGGGCAAACATTGCCCCAACTGATATAGGTGTTGAAGAAGTATATAGAATCATGGGTCAATCACTGGAAAGAGGATAAAGCCTAGGTAGTTGAAGTATTGACTCTTTCATGTTATCAAAGGATTTTTGAAAAGGTTCCATCCATTCTAAGGTATTACCTTTCTTAAGAAAAAGGAATTGATGGAATGGATATGATAAGCCATTTTAGGGATGAATAATCTAATTAACCCGATTTTTCTTTAGTTTGAATGTATTAAGGAATGGGCATATTGATGATAGCACCAATATTAGCTAGGTTAAAATCAATATCATGGAGAGAGACTAAGAATCCTAACAATTTTTTAGATGTAACATGAAAGACACATTTATAAGGATTTAGTCTAAGCTGATATTTCAAAAGGTAGTCAAAGATGATATCATGATCAAAGAGATGAGTCTTATGAGTTTTGAAATTAGCAATGATATCATCCACATAGGTTTAAATAATTTTTTGGATAATATCATGAAATATATAAGTCATTACTCATTGGTAAGTGGCTCTAGAATTTTTTAGGTTGAAGGGCATTTTGACATAGCACTAGGTGCTCCATTCCATGGTGAAAGTGGTCTTATGTTGGTCCTTAGGTGTAATATGAATTTGATTTTAGTTAGAGAAGCCATCTATAAGAGATAACATTTTGTAATGGGCCATAGAATCAATGATTATATCTATCAAGGGTAAATGGAAGTTGTCCTTGGGATAAGTGAGGTTAAGATTGTAAAAATCAATAAAAATATGAATGACCATAGTGACCTTTTTTTGAACAATAATAATGTTAAAATCCCATTCAGAATAGTCTACTAGTTTGATAAATTTAGCATCAATTAATTTAATGATTCCATTGTGACATAAGGTAGAAATCTTGGGTAGAAATTTACTTTGTTTTTGATGCACAAGTTTAGTATTAGGATAAGTAATAATGGTATACACCACAATTTTAAGGTCAATAATAGGCATGTCCTCATAGGACCAAGTGGACATCTCATGATATTTATCAAATTATAAGCTAAAATTATCATTTTTGGAAAGGTGAGAGTTCATGAGAAACTATAATTTGGTCAAGGGTAGTATGGAGTACCAAATTTAATGTGAGTGGTTTCTTTGATAAGCATAGCATTACCATCTTAGAAGTGATATGGTGCATTATGTAAATAAGAAATTTGATTATCTTTAGAATCAATGATAGCTATAAAGTTATTTAAATAAGGGTTTTTAATTTTAAAATTACCAAGTTTATGATGTTGTTGAGGAAGTTGAGGTTCTTGGGCATGAAGTATTTCAAGAATAGCTTCATCACTAGGAAAGGTAGGAAGAGGACCACAATACTCAACATCTACTTTGATATCTAAAATTTTATTACCGTGGAGATCATATTTATAATGTATCTAACAAACATTGGTTGCCTTGGCATCAAGTGTAATCTTGAAAGTAAGAGAGGTAGATGGATTAGAAAATATTGGAGTGTAAATAGGTTTGGTGATGGGAGAAGGATTAGAGGTAATAGTTAGATCAAAAGGTTGTAAAGGAGGAGCAAAAATATTTGGATATTCAAAAGTTATAATTTTTTCTACCACCCAAGGAGTATCAAGAAGTAGGGAATTGGTAGGAGGCACACAACCTTCAATATCTAAGTCATGATCGATAAAAAATGTATGGACATCCTAATTAAAAGGATGAATTTGAGCTAAAGTTTTTTGATAATTTTGGACATCCAAGTCTTAAGTTTGATCTCGAGCCATTATGTAATTATCATCATATGTTAGAAAAATTATACATGCTTGAGAGTCAGGGGGAGTTTTAGAAGGTGAAATCACAATATTACTAAATGTACAAGGAGACATGATGAGAAGATCTTGAAATAATTTGGCCACTCCAAAATCATTGTAGTTAAAGGAATCTTCAGGAAAAGAAGGATCTTGACCATTGAATGGATGGGAAATTAGTAATATCATCAATAAGAGGAATAGTAATATCCCTAGGTATTAAAGGAGGAAACCATTACGAAATATATGGAGGTAGCCTAGTAGTATTAAAATTGTATTGTAAATTATTAGGTTCATCATCATTAGAATTAAAAAGAGAGATCTGTAAATCAAGATTCATGTTGATGAACTCAGGTAAAGGATCACTATTGATCTTAATAATTGTATGAATATGATACTTAGATTTGGGATTAGTAAGTTGAATACTCCATGGGTTGGGATCAGCTTCATGTTTTTATCATTTCTTATTATTTAATAATTTAATGCATTAACTACTAGAAGAAGTAATGGCCCTCATTTAATGAGTTCATGGTTGACCAAAGAGTATATTATAAGATAAGGGTAAGTCAAAGACCATAATCATAGTTTGAATGGTCTTAGGTCTAATGGATAATGAAAGACAATGCAACTAAGTGGCTTTTGATTAGTCTTATCAAAACCATGATAGGTAAGATGAATTTGCTTGAGATGATCCTTCTTATAATTGAGTTATTAGATAATCCACAAAGATGTCATATTAATACTAGAGCCTTCATCAACGAGAAATATATGGATAAGGGTATTATTAATGGCTATTCTAATGAAAAGTGGTGGATCATCAAAACAAAAATGAATTTCATTATTGATCATGTCTTCCTTAAGTAATTTAATATAAGGCTCAAAAGAAGGACACATAGTTTTAATGGTATTCACAATGGTAGGTTGAGACTCAATAGAAGGTGGTTCTTTATCTATAGAGGACTGATCTTCAATTTCTTGGATTTGTTGCATAAGGAACTTTTGATGATAGGTTGAAGTACAAACTAAATCCATAAGTGAAATATTACAAGGAATAGAGTTAAGTTCTTAAAGAAATTTTGAATGAGATTTAGAAGAATAACTAATATGAGTTTTAGGATGTAAAGTAGATTTTGAAGGAATGGATGTGGTTAGAGGTTTGGAAGGAAGAAGTGGTTCATCATGGTATTTCAAGGATATATTAGTAGTTTTAGTGTCATTGATAAGTTTTTATTCTAAGGATTTTTTTTAGGTTTGGTAATGGGACCTTTGTGATCCATCTTACGATGATAATTGACCTTAACAATGTTAACATATTAATAATTGTTAATAATATTGGTCTTAATCAACATTAATGACACAAACATCTTTAGTATGTTGTTGATTATTTGAAAAATATTTTTGGTTATTTAGAGGTAGAAGATTTAGAATCCTACCATTTTTGAGAAGCAACGGTGTACTATTAATGGCAAAGGTTGATTATGGATTCATGATTAAATGAAGCACCAAGCATATAGGAGACAACAAATTTAGTGAGTCCTCTACAAGATTCATAGAAATGACCAATGTTAACATGGAACCAACCAAATATATTAGGTTTATATCATTTAGGAGGATTTTTAGTATAGGTGAAAGGTCTATAGGGTAAAAAGAATTGTTTCATTTATTACACAAAAAGTGGTGTGTGAGAAGATGAAGGGATGTCAACTTTGGAAACTCTTGGTCTGGTTTAAAGATTATTACTAGTGATATCATTTGTGTATGTTTGAAAATATTCTTTTCAAATTCTAGGATTAGGTCTAAATTGATTCATGAGAAAGTCTTGGGATTTATATTGGTCAAGAGTTTCATTAAGTGTTTGGGGAGTAAAGGTTCAAACCTTATATTGAAGGGAAGGAGCCAGAGCAGTGATAAAGAGTTTAAATAAGTTATAATCAATCATGTTATGGTTATATTTATGGGCTAATTATTTTCATCATTTGATAAATTCATGAGCTAATTCAGTGGGAGATTGCTTAGCATTGATGAAGTGGCTAAGACAATTTTTGGGAAGGTCATTGTGTTGAAAATATCTAACTAAAATATTTACCAAATCTTCAAGTTGCTAAATAAAATGTTGGGGAAATTGGTTGTACCATTATAATACATCACCAGTGAAGGTTTTGACTAAGATTTTAGTAGTGGTAAAGGTATTAGTTTGGATCCACTCTCTGTAAAGGTTACCAAAGGCTTTGAGAAAGGAGGCTAGACATTTAGTCCCATCATATTTGATTGTTGGAGATATGTAACAAATATCAATGGACACTATGAAGGGAGCTAAAGCCTCATTTTGAATAGTTTGAATCATCTTCTTATTCATTATGGGTTGAGGAATAACATTGCTTGAGGCATCTCTAAGAGGTGGAGGAATGTAATTAGGATTGTCTTGAGGATGACTAGTCAGAGGTTGATTAGACATATTAATCAAATGATGTTGGAGTTACATAATTTGATTGGTGTTAGAGTTTTTCATTATGTTCATTTTATAGATAATTTAGGCAAGAAGTTGAGTTGTAACAGGAGGTGGGTTAGTGTTAATAAGATTACTCCTCCAATTAGTATTAGGGGTAGGGTTATTAGAAAATGGATTATTAGTGGGATTATAGATTAAACTTGTGTCAATTTCTCCCACATTAGTTTAAAGGTTTTGAATATGAGAAGCATCTTGGTAAGTATAGAAAGGATTAGACCCATCAACTTCATCTTGAGGTGTGATTTGCTCCATGTTACAAGTGATGGATGAAGGAGGGGAAGAGGTGCCCTAAGAGTGATGGTGCTCTTGGGAGAAAAAGACAGGAAGAAATTAATATCCCATATAGTATCTAAATGGATTCAAGCTATCCAAGAAGGTTCTAATAAGAGAATTCACTATGATTTGAGAGAAATGAATAAAATTTTAAGAATGATAAATAGAGAATTGACTCAATAAATAGGGAAGGTATAAATAATATGATTTGAATGGGTTGAATTAGTATAAAAAAAAGGGATTAATAACTATACCAAATTGACTAGGTTGACAAAGTATAGAAGATAGGGGCTAAAAATGTGTACAGGGTCGACTGGGTTGACCTAGCATAGTAGGCAAGGAAAACATAGTCTGTAAGAGACTGTGTTGACAAAAATGACTATGTACTAACACAATAATTTGTTTGAAATTAATTATGAAAGAAATAAATAAAATTAAATACATAATCAATTGGATAAATGAGGGTGATCCAATTAAGGCACATAACACAAAACCTTGGACCAACAGTGGCTAATGTAAGGTTCTGTAATACAACACACAAATGAGTAAAGAGAAAGCAATAAACTTGGAAAGTAAAAGCTAACTAAAAGGTAAAATTGAATATTTTTAGATTATTAGAGTATAATTTTTAGATGTGATAGGAATTTGGCTATAAGCAAGGAACTAGAAAGAAATCTAAGGATATTTTTAAGATTTTTGGGCTAAAATGGATCTATATTGGTAATGGCATAGGCTTGGTATTAGTGCTTACCCCCTCACTTCACACACCTCAAAGATAAGGGTGTCAGGTGTGTAGCCAATATATGCTATTAACCATGTGTTTATACTTAGCCATCAAATCAAGTTATCTTCCCCTTGGTGATGAAATCCATGTAGGTTGGCCTTGGGTAGATAATTATTAAAATGATTTTTAAGATTTTTTTATTTGGTAGTGTGTGCATAATAGAGAAAATAGTGAAACTAAATAGTATATTAAAAACCACCTAATTAGACTATGTGATCTATTCTAAGTATGCAAGCAATAAAAAATGAAATTATGATCTAATTACTAGCATATGAGGATTAATTCTAACTTTAAAAGATAATATAGTTTTAATTTAGTTGACAGTATATGTAGATAATAAAAAATAGGGTTGATAGGGTAACCTTTGTATTATGGAAGTAAAAAGTCTAAAAGTGGACTACATTGATAAAGTCTACCTATCATTTTATACTTCACACAAAATATAGAATTATGTTGATAGGGTCAACCTAGTTGACTTTATATGGGTAGTTTCAAAGACTACAAACTATGAAAAATAAAACTATAACAAATGCTAGAAATGACAAAGAAGGATATAAAGGAACCTTGGTAGGTTGGAGGATGCAAAGAAGAATGATATTTATTTTGAAGAACCTTAATTTATACTTGAAAATTATACTAAATATGTCAACTGGGTTGACTAAGCTTTGAAAAAACCTATTGCTAACAGCCTAAAAATGTGCAACGTCAATTGGTTCAACCTAGTAGTCTGAACCTAAAGCTTGAAAGTGTAGAGGGTCGATTAGGTTGATCTAGTAGTCTAAAATAGAAGTTTAAGAACCTAAAAAAATAGAATAGAGTCATATTGATGTGACTGTATGTTAAACATGTGTATAGAAGTTAGGCCATAGGCTGATTTATAGATAAGATTATCCATCCAAATGATTATCTCTTCATTCTCCCCTACCCCATATATATAGATCTATAATATCATTCCCAACCCCCATATACATAGGTCCCAATTGGTGGTTTAGTAGGTTTAGGTTTGATGTATAAGATCCCTCTATCTAATCTATATGTGGTGTGGATGACTTGACCATTTTGAGTGCTCGACAGAAAATCCATTATGTCGATACAGTCGACCCAACATCACAAACATATGAAAAATAAAATGATGAAATGATAAAATAAGTGAAGAAAATCCTACAATGGTTAGATTCACAAAAATTTATGAAATCAAAAATTCATCATGTCTATAAATCAATCCTAACTTATAGAAGATAGATCATACCATATACATCTGAGTGGGGACACATTTATTAAGTAGGAACATGACCAATATGGGGATGAACTAGACATGGATGGGGGATCTCTTACCATAATATACCATGATAGGGAGGTTTCCAAAGCCTCTAATCAAGCACAACCATGCAATAACCCTAAGGGGGCTTTGAGTTTTGATATTTCACCTAAACTAATAACAATTAAAGTAAATATAATCTAGTATTCACCAAAGCTTGTGGCCTAAGTGGGATTAGAAATAATCAAAACATGTATAGGAGAATTTCAATAAATCTATGTATGAGTAATACCATAATACATGGAATATGAAGAGTAACATTATTCAAAGCCAATACTTAAGCTACTTCTATTTACTAAAGAGAGGAGCAAAGTTAGAGAATATATACCTAAATGATGAATCCATCAAGACTCAATCTATCCCTTGGCCAAATGGGCTTCATAAGAGGTTGTTGCTGTTTTTAAGGATCACTAAGAAAGACCAAATCATCCAAGAATTATACATAAGACTAGATTCTCCAATTAGAGACCCTAAGCTAAGACTCCTCAAGTAAAATGGTGGAAGAACAAATTGTAAATAAGCACGAGAGAATAATAACTCTTGATTGCATATTTAAATAATGAAGAAATGATCTTATATATAGGTATATTTAACCCTAAACCCTTACAAAAATCTTGGCTAATAGGGTTGACTTAGTCAACGTAGCACAATTTTAGACACTAATTCACTAGGTCATGAGCTAGGTTGGCCAAAGGCCAAACTAGTTCCTAAGTGAAAATAACCCAAAACTATATAGGGTTGACCTAGTTGACCTAGTATAGTCAACTAACAAAAGGGACATAAGGTGATGAAAAGAGGGATGAAAAGTGTGAAAATATTAGAGGAGTGTGTAGAGGAGGATTAATAACATAGGGAATGGTTTTAGGAGCTAGTTGGATTGGTAATAATGTGGTAATAAGGGATAATAATACTGTGAAGCACAAATTGTCATCCCACCCCTTTCTCGTTGCACCCTTTAAGGTATGCACTCATAAAGATTGAGTATCGATGAATTATTGAAAGATGTAAAGTGTCATTATATAATATTAGTTGAAAATATTATGTGTATATAGTTTATATCCTCCTAACTTAAATGCATCAAGGAAAATATATTTTAGATTGTAGTCCATTCCTTTTCTCCTTGTTGATGGGCTAATTTTCAAGAAAGACATCAATGGTATATTGTTAAGGTACATTGAGTGAATCCAAAAAAAAATATTGATTGAATAGTTCCATGATGGACATGGTGGAGGAAATTTCTCAACAAGAACTACAACCCTTAAGATGATGAGAAATGACTACTATTGGCCAAGTATATTCAACGTTTGCCATACTTGGGTGAGAAAATGAAAATAATATGTCATGTTTATAGAAAAATAAAGACTTGCAGCCTTACCTCTAACAAATTTTAGTGGATCATCCTTTTGTCTAATATGATTTGGACTTCATTGGCCTCATCAACTCAACTTCAAGTTTAGGTATTAAGTGGATCCTTACTACCATGGATTACTTCACTAGATGGATAGAGGCAGTAAATTTAGAGAAAGTAAATGTTCCAATGTGTTATATTTTTATGAAGGTTTTCTTACAAGGTTTGGCATTCCATCCACCATAATTTTAGATAATTTCATGTCTTTTATGGGAGCTAAGATCAATTAATGGGCTGTTCAACATGATGTATACCTCAACACTTCATAAAAATTACCCACAAGGCAATGGCCTTATTGAGTCCACCAATAAGAACCTATTAAAGTTTATAAGGACTATTGAAGATAATAATATATCATGGAATTTGAAGCTTAAGTCATCTCTATGGGTTGATAGGATCACATATAAAATTTCTATATCCAATTCACCATTTAAGTTGGTTTATGGTAAGGAAGCAAAGTTGACATTTTCACTTAACTTTCCTACTATAAAAATAATGCACCTATTATATTTGTTGGAGAATAAACCAATGGAGGTAAGGTATGATGAGATTATGGAGATAGAAGAAATTAGTCCATGTTATCCATGGAAATTCATCAAGCATAAGTGAAGAGAGTCTTTGATAAAGGAACATCCTCAAAGAGTTTCAAAGAGAGAGACTTGGTTATCAAGTGGGATGATGATAGAGTTAAACTAGGAAGGCACACCAAGTTTGACTCCCTCTAGAGTATACTATACATAATCTCTAGCTACAAATCCCACAATGATTTTCATCTTGCTAAGATGGATGGTGAGGAGCTTCCAATCCTAGTCAATGGGATATATATGAAATATTGCTATTGAGAGATAAGTTTTTTTATTATAGTTATTTTTTTTAATTTCCTCCAAGTGTTATCATAACAAAATAATTTGATTATGTTTTGTTTCAAATAATGGATTTTCTTGCACATGTGTCTTGTTAGTTAGTTTCCCTTGTGTGTGTTTTCTTTCCTTATTTTGAAGGAGAAAAGTTATCCTATTTCAAGTCAATAGTCTTGTAATATTTGTGTATATTTTTTATTGTTTATTTCATAATATAAGATTGATCTTATGAGTCCAAAATATATTTCATTGCATGGTTATCAAGCATATTATGTATGCTTCCCAACTAAGTTACCAAAATGTTGATAATTTTGGTCTCACAGATCAAATTTTTACCCCTATCACTTGAAACTTTTCTACTCATGTTGATTTCCTTGTTGGATGCTATGTTGTTCTTGTAATGCCCTTGAGGTGGTCATCCAAAACCTTTATTAGTAGAGTTTAAGGTAAATTTGATGAATTTAAGTTTTTTATTATCATGGCCATATGTTATTTTAGCCAGCTCTTCACCTATTCTAGGTTGTTTTAAGTGATGAAATGAGACCATATCATATTGATAGGACTTATGGATTGTGTTAAAGTCATGTCATGATTTACAATTGATCAAAATGGTTGGTGATATGCTTGACTAAATTTAGAACCCAATTGATTGCCTTTTGGATCACTTTATGGATTTTGGAGCAAGTTTTACATGTTGATGTAAGTCTAATATTAGAATAAGGACATGGTTTACCTCTTCAAGCATGAAAATATCTAATAAATGCCTTTTTACAATAGTTTAATCAGGTTTATCAAGTGATTAAAGTACTTCTAGTGACAAAAAATCCTATTTGAGGTTGTCTATATAGTTATCCAAGGTAAAATCAACCTCTAATCATCTTCAAGACCTTATTTTCCATGTCAAGGTCTAATCCATGGTTTATAAGGTGTTTCAAGTGTTAAAATGCATAAAACTAACTTATCTCTCATATCAACTTCCTTAGCAGCTCTAGGAAGGCCATCAATTTTTGTTTAGTTTGGTCAGTAGAGAGAGAGAGAGAGAGAGAGAGAGAGAGAGAGAGAGAGAGAGAGAGAGAGAGAGAGAGAGAGAGAGAGAGAGAGAGAGAGAGAAGTCCAAATATATTTAGAAATTATATGGAACCTAATTACCTTAAATTTAGTGTCCTTTCTTTTCATATTCATCCCCCATATTTATGAACAATCAATAAGAGTGTAAGGGGGTCACTATGTCCTAGTCATCCATACAAGATCTAGGTTTATTTAAGTTTATTCAATTTAGACCTAAATAGATAAAAATAATTATAATGGGATGATTTCATGGTAAAATATTATATTTTCCATGATGTACTCATCAGTTACTTTGTATTGATAAGAAATATTTTTACGATAAATTGATTGCCTATCTTATTTGTTAAGGTTGATCTTTTTAAAACATGTTTGATATATTAATTGAGTGTATTCATATTGAAAAAATTATTAAGTTAATGTTTCAATTATTATACACCTCTTTCATGAAATTAAAGTGTTCAACTACCTTATCTACCTTCATCTTGAAAAGGGTCCTCCTTGAGATTGCTTGAGTGAGATGGAGTATTTCACAAGGTACAATTATAGATCTAATGAAGTGATAGTGTGTAAGAGTATCTTAGTAAGGTGAGAATGATATTTAAGGATTTATAAAATATTATAAAGTATGACTTTACCTTGTGAATATATTCCATATGAGGTCTTAATACTATACTCTCTCAAAGCTCAAAAGAGCACTTGTAGGCCTAATGAGTAGGTTAGAAGGACATAATGGTAGGTGACAAAAGCTATGAAGATTCATGAAGATAAATAAACAATATTAGAGGGAATAGAGACATTTATTAGTTTTAATAATGTCTTGAAGTTGAATAATGACACTATGAGAGAAAAATATCTCTTTGGAGCCTTAAATGCCTAAATAACATAGCCAATATTAAGTATGATTGTATTGCCAATTTAAGAGACCTCCAAAGGACTGTGTGCCTTTATGAATGTGTTATGATGGTTTTAAGATGAATTTATGGTGTGAATTAAGTGTATTTAAAGGATGAGAGTTATCATAAGGTTTCCAAGGTACAATCCAGAAGCATGGAAGAAGACCTTAAAACCTAGTTTAGTAGAAATTAAGGTAAATTAGTAGTTTTAAGGTAAAATGCATGATTTGGTTTCATTTTTAATCAATATTTTGAATGATTATTCAAGTGGATGCAAGATTAGTTAGACCTAGTGAGTGGTTTTAGCATCATGTTGATCATGTTACTATCCATGTCACATACCTATATATAGTCTGTTTTAAACACCACAAATCTACACACCATGATTCCAAATGTTGAAACAACACTAAACCAACTTAGGACCCCGCTTGGGACCAATCCAACCCTTTGAACCCTAGTTGAGCCTAACCTATGGTTATTTTTCCATAGTAACATAGCCTACCCTTTTACCCACTTTGACCCTTCACCCTCAACTGTCAATGGTTAGGATGACTACTGACGGTCACCCTAACCATCCGTGGTTAGGGTGAACCTCCTTAAACACCAAAATACAAGTCACCTTGCCTTGATTTTATATAATGGCTCATCGAAATCTATGTGTGAGCTGTTGCATGTGTGATTTAAAATTAGAATGCCTAGTTAACATCTAGTTTTGACTATCTTGCCTTGCCTATAAGAGGAGAGGATCAAAGAGGTGAAATCCATTTGAAATTATTATCAAGAGCTTGTGCATATAGATTTACTATATTTTATAGGTCAATCATCATTAGAAATATAGTAATCCAACCATTACATTAAAGAGATAACTTGTCATCATATATCTTTCAAGGAACCAAATACTTTTACTCTACCAAAATCATGTCATGCTCCACCGATGAGTCAAACACCTCAAGCATCCACCCAATAAACCTCTAGAAAGATAAGTGCTTGTTTTATGACATTTAGTAACTTTATTTTCCTTTCACACTTAGCCTAACACCATCCCATCTCCCAAAACTCCACCTTGTGATCTCGTCAATTAGATATTTACCAACCAAGACCTATACACAACAACCATCAATAGTTGTCTCAACCACCGATAGTCTTCCCAACCATCGATGGTCAGTTTGACCACTAACAATCACTTCAAACCTAGATATTCACTATGGTAGGAAATAAAAACAAGTTATTTCCATATACCTATCCTCAAACCAATCTATTTTTTTGTATCCTTATTCATAAACCATTTCTTGATTTTTTTGAAATAGACCTGAGCCCTATAGCACTAGTATTGATTTTTTTACTTTTGTATTAGTCATTTATAGTCTATTTATTTAGCAAGCATTTTTTGTGTGTATAATTTTAGTACCTTTTAATTATTGATGCAAGTACTTTATATTATATTTTATAAACTTAATTGTTTAAAACGTGTAGATTGATAGCCTTCGAAGAAGCTCTCACTTCCAGGATCTAGCTAGCATTAGGCAATCCACTCAACTATCTATCTAATCAGTCATTTTCTTTAGTGTTGTATTATTTTTAAGTCATCTTCCCAAGCCAAAGAGGAGTTCTTCACAATCATTTGATTCAATGTGCACATAACCAAATATATTTTTTAACCATATCTATATTTAGTTCCTTCTTCTTCCCTTTATAAAATAAAAATGAAATTCATTGAAACATTCTAGCATGCCCAGTGGGACCTTGAGTATTTATTTTGGTTTATTTATTTTTCATCTATATGCTCTTCTCTCTATCTATGTTCATTAATGAGACTAAAAATTTCTTTTGGGTTTAAAATCAAGTGCATACATTGATTGCTTGTAAGTTTAGCTCACATAGTTTAGATTAATGTAAGGTAATCCTATCATAGCATCACTTTTGTTACACATACTAAACTAAACCAATTTCATAAATTAAACATCAAATAAACTTGAGAGAATTCTTGAATAGGATTTCATCACCTATAAGTAACCTTACCCTTTCCTAGCGATCCTATTTGGAGGTCATTAACAAGGGGAGAACCAACTAAACTCTCTAATTGAGTATAAAATTTAGAAATTAGTATATATTGGATAATCACCTGACACCCTTATCCCTATGGTGTGTGAAGTGAGGGGCTAGGCCCTAATACAAATTAATGTATTAATTCCCAATATAGATAATTTTTAGAACCTAAACAACTTGAAACTAACCATAGATTGATTTTTTAGTACTTGACATATAAGACAACTTCTATCACACATCCTCATAACTTAGGGAATAAGAAAAAGTGATAATAAAATTAACCACATGATCTTAATGTACTTTAGTGTGTGTTGGATTTCCTTTACAATTTTCTTGATTTCTCTCTATTTGAGTTGTAAGATTATTTGTGTTTTCTTTTTATCCTACTTGCATGGTTCTTACTTATAAAGAAAAAAGAGACTTAACAAGTCATGACCCATCTATAGATTATCCAATCTCCTCTACCTCTTCATCCATGGATTATATCACAGATGTTGAGAGTTCTCCTTATCATTATGATGATTCTAGTGTACCTCAGATAGTCTCCCAAGGTGACCCAGACTTTTTTGCCTTTTTGCATAATAACTTGATGGATTTAAAACATTATCTTAACATAGTATCTCATTGTATACCCATTTTAGTACCATCTACTAATCTATGCTATGGAATGCCATAAGGATTTTTAGGCAACTCTTCTATTACCACTATCACCACCCAACCATTAACTACTCAAGAATTTTCCTTAGCTAACAACCCATTTAATATAACCATGTAGAACCAACCAACTCAACGTTCTAACACCCAAACACCTCCTAACCCAACTAGTTATTCTTTTAACACAACTACCACCTAACCTTTACCTACCCATACTCCAAATAATGTTGGAATACCCACTACCACCATCACTACTATTTCTTTATCTATCCCCACTTTGCTTCAAAACATAGTAACACCAATAACTTATACCTTACTACATATCACTACCAGGGTTACCACTTATCCCTTACTTTTGACTCAGCCACCTATGCCCACTCAATAGTACATACCCTCTACCCAACCACCAATGGCCACATATTCATACGTGGCTTCAACCCAACAACTTGTGACCACTTACCTATATGTGGAAACTTCTCAACCTATAAAAAATTATCAATATGTCACTCAACCCCAACCATATTATGCACCTTAAAACCCTTTAGGTGCACCACCCCAAATAGACTTAATGAAGATGCTCATGCATAATATGACAACTCTAGAGTAATCCATCTCTAGGGATCACAATCTCTTATCCTATGAAAAGATCTATAATGAGAACATCCATCCATCTATGGCTATTAAGCCATATCATCCTCAATGGGAAATTCTCAAGTTTTCCACGTTTTAAAGTAAGGAGGATACCCAATAACACCTTAAGGAATTCAAACATTCATGTTATTTGATTACCTATGATGATTCCCTCCTTATCTACACTTTGCTTATGTCTTTGTTAAGACTGACATTAGACTGGTATAGTTCTTTAACTAAGCATTCCATCTTCTCCTTCACCCAATTGGCTTAGACTTTCTTGGACCACTTTTTGATAAATATCTCCATGAAGGTTTCCATCATTGACCTTTACTCTATCTAGTAGGTTGATGATGAATTTATTACTAATTTTGTATCTCATTAGTAGAGCCTAATCAACCAAGTCTCCTTTTCCTTACCTCAACCTAAACTCATAGAGCTCTTTTCTTGGGAATGTTCTAAGAATATATCCTTTACATAGGGTGTTAAGATATTTTAAATCTTTCATGAATATTTTACCATAGCACGTAATCTAGAGACCAAATCCATTGATGAAGGAAAGCTAAAATTGAAAAACAAGAACTCTACCTACATAACTAATGAGGCTTCCTCCCCCAAACCAAAAACCCTAACAATATCAAGACCAAAATAAAGGGAACTATGAATGTAGTTATTCTTAAATCTAATTCCCCTCCATATACCAACTAGCCAAATTTCTCTGGTTCCTAAAATCAAAACATGAGAAACGGAAATTAGAACACCTAGAAGTAATTTATTCCACTTGGAGAATCCTACACTTCAATCCTAGAGAAGCTATTAAAATCAAATATCATTAGAATTAATCTTATTAAACAACTTTATTAATTTTATTCTTCTCATCTTTCACCTAGTTGGTATAATGATAATGATCTATGTGCCTTCCATATAGTGATATGACATGATGTTAGTAGGTGCAACACCTTCAATAGTGTTATCCAATCTCTCATTGAAAAGGGTGAAATTGTGTTGGATAACCCTAATTAACCTCAAAAATAATACCTTGACATCATTAGGTAGCCTTTTCCCAATAATGTCCCTACCAATAATTAAACTAAAATGGTTGAGTGATCTTACGATGCCCATACTCTTAACATGGTTCTTGACACACTCATTTCTAAAGAAGCTACTAACCAACCTAATTTTTCCTCACCTTATCCATTTATTAAGGTAGTGGAGTTACTTTATCCTCTTTTGGAATCCCAAACTAATGAAACACCCCTTCTTCCTCCTCCACTTATTGAGGTAGTAGAGCCATCAACCCTTCCCTTTATTGACATTCTAGAATAATCACCCATTTTACCTTCTCCCTTAACCATCGATAAACTTACTACCCCTTTAGAGATCATCCCAAAAGGGGAGGAACCCATGTATTCACCTCCCATAAATGAGTCATCTAGTCAAACCTTGCATCTTTTGATTGATGAAAAGGGCATGGTTACCACCCCTCTATCTCAACCTATGGGTTTATCTTTTAGGTCCACTATCTATAGAATAAAACTAGCCTACAAACCATTCTCTAGGTTAGTGCAAAAGATGGAATTTGTATCCAACCTTGACATGGATCAAGCCACCTTTTTGGAATAATTAGGGATACCCTATGTCATTAAGTAAGAACCTCAAACCATATCCTTAGTAGAACAAGCCACCTCTTTTGCTATCCAAACTCCTACCTTATCAACCAAATTGATAGTAACATCTACCAACCTAACAATTCATAAGACATCTAAAGAACATAAACCTTAAGAAACCAAATCAATTTCTCCCACAAAATCAACCAAACTGACCAAGAACCTTAACACCTTACTTAAATAGAGTCTCAACCACCCATTTATGAAGGTAGAGCTTACCTCACCGAACCCAACAACCAAGTGCCAACCTAAATAAATCAAGGGAATATGAATAAAGAAAGGATAGAGAGACAAAATTTTACCTCCCTCCACATTTACCTCTATATTGGGTCCTCATCCCTCCACTCTGATTAGGAATCCAGTTGTCCCAACTAAGACCCAACCACCATTGTTGGTTACACCAACACACTTGCTTTCAGACACACCTATTTTCACCAAACTATCAATAACTAAGATACTTATCCTAAAACCTCCTACCTCTAATTTCTCAACCTCTACCTTACCAAAATAAAAACCACCAATTAAATGAACAACCTCACCTAAACCTTCTATTTATCACCAAACCCACTCCTAAAATAACTTCCACCTTACCAACCAAGACCAAAATGCCTACACCTTCTCCACCTCTATCCAAATCCTACTCCACCATTTTCCAACATTTACTATTAGATTTTTTCCAAACCTTACCCCCTATTAGGCCATTTAAACCTCTTGGTTCAAGCCTTACCTAGTATAATGACCACCATGTATGCTCCTATCAAAAGACACTAGGGCATGACATAGAGAACTAGATAACTCTCCAAACCATTATTCATCAAGTCTATGATGAGGATGATATATTAGTAGATGAACCTCTGAAAGGCCCACTACCAATCCAACAACAAATAACCACTACCCAAAACCTACCTACTCTTCCACTCTCACCCTAGATTGATGAAGAGCCTGACCAATAGCTTACTCCAATTCCTTCCTCTATCCATACCATTCATGTGGTTAGAAGAGCACAACAAAAGGACAAGGGGAAGGCCTAGGTGTCTAATACATAGATATACCAATCTTCTAACTCCTAAGTAAACCTTACCTAAATACCTTCACCTTCACCCAAACACAAGGTATCTATCTTAGGTTCCTCCCAATCTAACCTATATTAGTCCATCAGGAGAGTGGTGCTTAAACAAATCCACTAGACCTCAATAAAAATTATCTTTTATGAGTTGATTACCACTTCACCTCATCATTTACAAGTAATGATAGAGGCATTATAATCAATGGAGGTCTAACTTAAATACCCTTAACCTCTAACAACCTTTGTCAGCGATCTATAAATTTCCAACCTTGTCACCTTCAAGGATTTGGAAATACCTTCTATCTATATAGATGACCCAAACCCCCTCTTTTTATTACTAATTATGTTAACCAAACTTTCATTAAATGGTTCATGATTAATGGGGGAACTAGTATTAACATTATCTACTCCCATGCATATAACCAACTTAACCTTCCAAAAAATTTCATGTCCAAAATCTCAAACATCCTCTAATCCTTTAATAACACCATGACCACTACCATAGGAATGGTTGTCCTTCATATTTGTATAAGGCCTCACACACTCCCCAATCTCTTTTATGTAGTGGAAGGTGAATTATGATACAAGTTTTTCTAAGATGACCTTGGATCTTATCCATGTGTTACATACCCTATACCCTACATCATTACATTCAATTTGAGTAAAATGTCTAGGTCATCACCATAAAATTTGACCCAAATCCCTTCTTGACATGAAACATGACCTATCAACCTAATGATGTCCTCTTACATCCCTCTAGCACACCTTCCTTAACTAAAGACAAGACCTCCACCACAAAAGAGGAAGTCACCCCTCCTAAAAATGAGGCATTGACTAAATCATCCATCCCCTTCAATTAGAACCTCACCAAAAACCCTTTGGAATAAACATTCCACCACCTTTTTCTAGGGGAGTATCACCTTTTGGCCCTTGACACTTTCCCTACTCCCCAAGAGTATGGTAAAATTAACCACCAAGCCAAGTATGACCCCAATGTCAAAACCATTTTTCCTTTTGTTCCTCCCCACTTTCAAACCCTTTTTATCAATGGGGGACTTGATAAACCCACTGGTACTTTAACCACCTCTCTATCACCTCATTTATTCACCTCTGACTACTCCTATCTAGATAAGCCAAGTTTTACCAAAACATACCTCCATAGATGTGATTGGAAAGGATTTGGTCTCAGATAATATGATCATGGCCCACATGAGTTAGTCTCCATTGAGACTAGAAATCCTCATGAAAAACATGGATTTGGTTTCATCCTTCCTACCAATAAGCATACTAAACCACCTACCACCACCATTATTGAAGAAGACACCCCTTCTTCACCAACCCATTCTCTACTTACGTGTGAGGATGATGAAATAATCCTACCTAACTTATTTTTTTCATCAACATGATCTACCTTAAACCCCTAACTTATAAAAAATAGTGGGAAATTGTAACCATCCCTTTGACCGATCCTGAGATGATAGGAGATGACTCCCCTACCATTAACATTATTTAGTACCAAGATGATGATTCCATTCTCACCTACCTTGGTACCTTGTATTATTCCATCCATAAATCCCTTATTCTCAAGACTTAGACCAAGTTAAATTAATCCACCACGGATATCAACTTGGGTACTATAGATAACCCCTACATTGTCAAAATTAGCCAATTGTTGAATGCCGAGGAACTTTAGGATTTCCCCTCTTTTTTTTAAGATTATAGCATAGAATTCACTTGGTCTTGTAGAAACATGCCTAGGATTAAATCTACCATTGATACCCATAACATATTCACCCATTCTGACACTAATCCCATCAATTAAAAACTTAGATACATGCACCCTCATATAGCCCTTCTTATCAAAAATGAGGTTCAACATCTTCTATCTATAAATTTAATTCAACCCATTAAATATCCACAATGGGTATTGAATACCATTTTAGTAAAAAAATTCATAGGACAACTATACATTTGTGTTTAATTTTATGACCTAAACCTCTCTTACCCCAAAGATAACTTTCTTCTACTAAGCATTAACTAGCTAGTTGATATTACAACCACCCATGAGATGTTATATTTCAAGCATGGATTTTTGGGTTATAACTAGTTCCTAATTTCCCTAAATATTAACATAGTACTACCTTTAACACCCCATGGGGTACATTCTATTATAAATTCATACCTTATGGGACTTATATCTTCCATGACCTTATCCACAAGATTGTAGAGGACTATGTGGATGACCTTAGAAAATCTAAACTCTAAAAGGATCATTTAGACATTCTCAAAATCATCTTTGAGTGGATTATCTATTACCATGTATTCTTAAACCCAAAGAAGTGAATCTTTGGGGTGTTGTTAGGAAATATTCAAGGTTTTATTGTTTCCTTTTGAGGAATCAAAGTCAATATTGCCAAGATCAAAGCAATCCTCAACATGCTTCCTCTAGTCAACCTTAAATAACTCTATAGTTTATAGGGGAATCCTCAATCCATTAATAATTTTATCTCCTAGCTTTTAGACTGATGCCAACCCTTCCACCACCTTCTAAATAAGGATGTCTCTTTTAATTAGAATAAAAACTATCAAAAGGCCTTTGATTGACTTAAAAAGTACATTTTGTCTCCACCTATCCTCACCCCTCCCAAGGATGACCAACCTTTATACCTTTATATATCTACTACTATCACTCCCTAGTGGTAATTCTTGCTCATCATGATGATTAGTGTAAAGAGCAAGCCATATACTACATTAACTGCATGCTTCTAGATTATGAGACTTGGTATACCCATACCAAGAAGCTTTTCTTAAATTTAGTCTTCATGGCCACCAAACTTCAACACTATCTACTTAACCACAAAACTAATGTCATAACTAATACTAACTCACTCAAATACATGCACTTCAAGCCATACCAAAACTAACATATAGCCAAGTGGCCCATGATCTTAGCAGAGTTTGACCTTGAGTTATTCCAACAAAATTTAATTAAAGGGCAAGTCATTATCGACCAATTAGTTGAAGTATATTTAGTAGACAACCACCCTCTTGAGTTCCATGATGAGTCTATCATGACCCTCTCTTAGGCAAGTTTCACCTATCAAGTCACCATGTTCTTTGATGGACCAAAATGTCAACATGGTGGGGGAGAAAGTATCATCATTAGTAATTTTGATGGTAAACCTCTTTCTCTATACTTCATTCTTGATTTTGAATGTACCAATAATATGGTTGAGTATAAAGACCTATTCATAGGCTTTCCAACTACCCTAACCCTAAGAGTCAAAATGATTAAAATATTTAGTGACTCCTAACTTTTGGTTGATCAAACTAAAGGCTCTTATCAATGTACGAATGATAATCTACTATATTACAAAAAATTGGTTGATGATCTCTTGGCCTCATTTAAAAACTATGACATCCATTCAACCTTATGATATACCAATAAGTTTATTGGCACCATGGCTTCCCTCACCTCTCAAATCTCATAGGTACCCTCCAACTCTAACCTATCTATCTTGATCCATAGACTTACCTAGCCTTCCTATCTCAAACTATATTCTCCCATTATTTTCAATGTGGATGAGACCCAACCTGAACTTTGGTATCATAGACCTTTGACTACCTTAACCTTGCCATCATTCCTTCTAGCCTTTTTAGGAATACTCGAACAACGTTTATCTAGAATACCTCATGTTACACCATTATGGGAAGAATTATTTATAAATGTGGCTTTGATGGCCTCCTCTTTTGTTGCCTATGTAGTAAGGAATCCTCTCACACTATCAAGGAAACACATGATGGTATATATGGGGAATAATTTAGTGGCCTTATCATATATAAATGCATTTTTATCTAGGCTATTACTAGCATACCCTTAACCAAGACTGATGTGATTATGTGAAAAGGTCTGTCAAGTTTTAACAACATTCTAGTGTGCATCATGTACCTAGCCATAGTCTTCACATTTATACCAACTTTTGGTACTTATCACAATAGGTTCTAGACCATATTGGTGAAATTAACCCCCATTCCTCATAGTGATACCATTCTATCATCACTATGACTAAATATTTTACCAAATGGGTAGAGGCTATTCCTCTAGTCTCAACTAAGGTAGAGAATATTGTCAACTTTATCAACCATCACATCATTTACCACTTTAATGTTCCTCACAATATTATCACTAACAATGGTAAATATTTTAAGAATGAGTAAGTCTAGGGTCTTTATGATGCATTTAAGATTAAGTGAAGTTTCTCCTCACCCTATCATACTCAATATAATAGATAGGTTGAGACCTCTAACAAAAATCTTAACAACATGATAACTAAAATTGTTAATACATCTAGTTAAGATTAGCATCTGTACATCCCTTTTTACCTTATGGGCATATTTTAATAGCATTAGAACCCATATAGGTGCTACCCCTTTCTATTTTGTGTTTACAGTGAAGGTTGTCTTGCATCTTGAACTACAAATCCCATCTCTTCACATATATACATAATATCTAATTTATTAATATGATTATCATTAGCATGATTTATCCCACCTTAAGCTACTTGATGAGTGTTGCTTAACATCATATTTCACTCAATTTCTTAGTCTAATTATTTTTGCTTTAAAAAAGGAGTGAAATAATAGATAAGAGGTGTGTACCTGGTTGAACATTGTACATGTTGATTTCTAGACAAAGTGGGAACTATTCTTTGGCGAGGGAAGAATGACTTGTAAATCACATGAAATCATGAAAAATATGTTAATAGAAAAGTAAGGGTCTACCTGGTGAGAAACCAATCCCAAAAAAGGAATATAATTCCTTAAATAGATGTCAACCCTTGTTCAACATTCATGTTTATTGATAAAAGAGAAATTACAAATAGTAGATATGAAAATGATGTTGATGAACAATAAAATAAGTCTAATCTATAGTAGGGTTGATATTATCAAAATAATGATTCCAAAATGTAGTAACTTCATCAATATCCTCCTGGATTATAGCTAATTATTCTTCTACATCCTTTGGGTGGGGTGTGAGACCTTCAATGAAAAGGGCTAGCTCGAAGGCAATATCACTTTAATCAATAAATAGGGGTTGTGGGATACTGGGAAGGTCAAAAATGTTATCTATCTCATGTGCAAGTCTTGGTAAGGTCATCTACATGCAATAAATAAATTAAGGTCAAGTCTAAAAAAATCAAAAAATAGTTCAGGGGTAGGTCAGAGGGTGGTCAAAATTTTGAAGAGGTAAGAAGGGGGATAAAATAAAAATATATGAGTTTATGTGCCAATGACCATCAGTTGTCAAGGTGGCCATCAATAGTTGTCCTAACCATTGATAGTTGGGTGAACGATAGTGGTTGATATAACCAATGATGGCTATGGAAACCATTGGTGGTTACCTATTCATAACTAGTCGAGGAAGGAAGGTGAGTTATAAATGGGTAACTAAAGGGCAAGGAGGGTATTATGGGTAGAATGGGTGGGGAAAAGGGGGTATGGAAGGTGTTTAATAGAGAAAAGACTATTAATAAAAAAAAGAAGGATAAAAAAAATGAAGAAAACAAAGTGAAGTACTTTTTTTTAAGGGCTAAATGGTTGGATGCTTGAAGGGATGCAAGTAGCATAATGGTACTTTGGCTTGGGAATCACATAGATAGATCTCTGGTTGTTGAATGCCTACAAAGAAAATAAGAGAGTCTGGATACATGAATTTTAGTCCCATATCTCCTTCAGGAGCCCTATAATTATAGCACAAAACTTCCTAAATGAAGAGAGGGAGTTACCAAATTTAAGGAGGGAAATTTGCTAAGTTGGTCTTGGATAAGTGTAATGGACTGATAGAAATAAATCCATGAGTTTGTGCATGGGAAAGTTTCCAATTTTGTTAGTTTAAGTTCATTTATAGCTAGAAGTTTCTAAGTTGATAGGTGAGGGTGGCTAACCATTGATTGTTAGGCTAACTGTCAACAATCGACCCTCTAAGACTAAAGAGGTAAAATACAAGGTATTGAGATATTTGTTTAATTTTGTGTAAAGAAGGGTCATCTAGGTTAATAGAGGAGTTAACTAGATGAAGGTCGAGAGCCAAGTCTTGGTGTGACAACCTAAAGAATGGTTTGAGGGACATTTTTAAGTTTCTACAATTTTAAGGGTCAGTTGCTCTGAGTATGGGAGGAGGGTATTCCCCTTCAAAATGAGAGTCGATGAGGTATGATGGTAATCAGGTCATGGTTTGATAAAATAAAAGAAGGTTGAGGTATGAAAATGTAACTACATGGACAAGGTGTTATGAGATGCTAAGGTCATAAAATCATGTAAAGACATAAAATAACCAATGTTGATAATAATAAGTTTGGGTTATAGAAAAAGTGACAAGGTAACTAGCCCTTAACATTAACTATAGTTAATCAGACTACACATATCAAATATCCTAGAAAGGGTCAATGTTTACATAGGTATCTAGTGTAGGAAGTGTTCTTGAGAAAAACATGAATGGTTTGGTTGTGCACAAAGTAGTGAAAAAAATTTCAACAAGGCCAAGTTGGTTGAAGTGGTTAATAATGATCAAAGTAAGGTCATCACAAGGTATATGAATAGGTGTGTTTTAAAAAAAGGTCAATGTCATGATGGACACAAGCAATTGGGTGGGTTGGTTAGGTGGGGGGTGGGTGAGCTTACTCCTGATGTACAAGGAAAGAGGATGCTACCTACATAATCCCATCAAAAATTCATCCAACATGGGCTTTAGGACTAATATAGCTCTTGGGTTAGGGAGAGGGTAACTCCTGGTTAAGGGTAATAGTAGGGGAAATAGGTTACCCCATTGGGGTTAGGCAAGGTAAGGGTAAGTTGAAGAAAGGAATAAGTAGAAGGGATAAATGTGGGATGTTTGAAAAGGAAGGGGGAAGGAAATAACTGGTGATGGTTACCAAACCATTGAAGATTGGGAGGAATCAATGGCAATTACCTAACCATCGATGGTTAGTCTAACTAATGATGGTTGCATTAGCCATCGATGGTTAGGGTAAAAAATCATTAAAACCATGACAAAAATGAGGTGAAGGGTGAAATAGGTAATTATTTTTCTTATTGTGTAAAATTAGTGGATTGCTTGTCATTTAAAAATTTGTGAGTGAAAGGGATTATTGGTGAGGTGAGTGAAGTGTCAAGGCAAGATAGGTGCATAAATAATGAGATCAAGACTGAGATGGATCTAAGAGATGCACCAGTGGTAGGGAATAGTTTGAGGAGGTGGCACCAATCATAGAATGAGGTGGGTACTATTATAAAATTGATATCATCTAATTAGATTATGTATTAAGAATTAAAATTTTACATAGTATAGATAATTATTGGTAAAAATGAAAAACCTAGGGTTTAGGTCAATTTTGTTGGGTTTTGTTAGTAGTGAGGGAAAAAAAAGTGGGGTGGGTAAGAAATGGGGTAAAATTTATGAGAAGGGGGAAGATGGGTGAAATTACAAGGGGAGGGGGTTGTTTATGTTTTTCATGTTTTGGGGGAGGTTGGAGGGTGAAAACCCACAACCAATGATCTCCCATAGATGACCATCAGTAATTAACCCAACCAGTGTCAGTCAACCCTAGGGGTATAAAATACCCCAAAGAGACCATCAATATTTGGTATAACTAGTGAAAAGAAAAAAAGGTAGGGGTTTAAGGTTAGGTTTAGGGTTTAGGATTTAGGATTTAGGTTTAGGGTTTATGATTTAGGGTTTAGGATTTGGGGTTTATTATTTAGGTTTTGGGTTTAGGATTAGGGTTTAGGTTTATATATGAGAAAGTATGTAAGAAATTATGTTAGAAAGTATGTTTTACAATGGGGTGTGGGTGGCTTAAAGAGGATAGGTGGTATCAGGGTTAGAAATAAATGGTAGGTAGGTGGTTCAAATAGTATGTAATGTATAAATAGTTAGGAAAGGGGTAGGGAGAAGTTTAGTACTTGTTTTAGTTGTCATGTTTGTAGGGATAGGTCTTTAATTAATTTGTGACATGTTTATTTGTAGGCATGAGATTAGATTTAGTTATGGGATCATATTATCAAGATATTCCCAATAGTTTGAGATACAATGACAGTCAAAGACTAGTGTCATATGGAGCTGGTGGGTTTTAAGCAGATGCACCACTACCGACATCTTTTAAGGGATGCTACCATAATAGTCACCCTCATCAAGAGATGGGAATTGATGACTAATACCTTCTGATTATCGATAGGATGATGATACTACTAAAGGATGTTCATTAGATTACATGACTATTGATATCATGAGATCCCATTTATTAGATAGAGGGGAATGAGACTAATGAGTGTTTAGAGATGATATATGGGGATGATGTTAGTGTGTTAGAGTTTCATGTTGGAGGCTTCAGTATCAGACCACTATACTAGAGAGCCTTAGGGGATAGATATTTACTATGTTGTAGTTAGTAGTTACCTATTATGCATTTTTAGATTTAGTTAGAGGGAGCTACCTTGGTGTGTTATTTATGGTCTTAGTGGAGTTATATCTAGGTGGAGTTATGTTTGGATGGGCATAAGTATTACTAGTGTAGATATATATGGATATATGGGGTTTTTAGGCACATAGATGGTATGACATCAGTGTGGGGTTTGTGCTACATTATTGGCATATGAATGTTATGACCATTAGGTTTACTACTTGGTGGGTATTTATCAATGGATTATAGGGTCAATTTTTACCAATGGAGAGAGAGGGCCTTGATAAGAGTAGGTAGTGGTACACATGACATAGATTGGTTCAGAGATACACTCAAGGGTTTGGTGGATGGAGACATAGTATGGAGGTCATATAGGGAGTGGCCTGCATGGGAGGGCTACCAACATATTATGCATTTTTAGATTTAGTTAGAGGGAGATACCTTGGTGTGTTATTTAGGGTATTAGTGGAGTTATATCTAGGTGGAGTTATGTTTGGATGGGCATAAGTATTACTAGTGTAGATATATAGGGATCTATGGTGTTTTTGGGCACATATATGGTATGACATTAGTGTGGGGTTTGTGCTATATTGCTAGCATATGAGTGTTATGACCATTAGGTTTACCAATTGGTGGGTATTTATCAATGGATTATAGGTTCAATTTTTACCAATGGAGAGAGAGGGCCATAATAGGAGTAGGTAGTGGTACACATGACCTAGATTAGTTTATAGATACACTCAGGGGTTTGGTGGATGGATACATAGTATGGAGGCCATATAGGGAATGGCCTACATGGGAGGGCTACCAACATCAGACATTGTCTTTATAGATTTGGAGGTGGATTTATGGGAAATGGGAGGGAGAGACTGAGCATATCCCATTAGAGAGGGTATGGTGATAATTTGGATTGGTACAAGGGATCCCTCCTAATTTTGTATGGTATAGGATGGAGGATTCAAAGTATCCACTTCTAGAGCCATAACCATAAGATGAGGTTTTGGATTTTAAGGAGCTATCATTAAGGGGAGGTGATGACACTAAGATGACACCTAAACACCCTACATGGTTTTAGGGTATTTATACTATGATGGATTTTGGTTTGGGAGATGGTGATAGGGCCTTCATGGATGTAGATTAGAGATAGGGCCCAACATAAGGGGACCCACAGGGGGTAGTGGCACTAGTAGCAATGTAAGTCTAGATAGCTACATTATATGGGTAGGTTATGACTCTTCAAGGTTAGGTAGGAGGGGTCATAGTGGAGAGAGACCAAACCCATGCATATATCATAGCTTTATAGGGGTAGATGGCCATCTTATAGGGTCAAGTGACTACATTAATAGGGGAGTGAGACTAGGTGAGGGTCTCACTTGATTTGGTAACTAGGGAGAGAGATTCCTTATGATGGACCTATGGAGTAGTGATAGGTATAGAACCTCCCAGATATATTTCATAGACTATGTATCATGCAATGATATAAGAGCTAAGGTATTATGAGGGCATTGTGTTAGCATAGTATCCTAATGAGCTAAGGTGGGGAGAGTATCGACTGAGTATGTTAGGTGGGGTAGGTTTGGTGACCCTAAGGTAGTGGCCTATGGTAGTGGGTTAGTAAGCATGGCCTCTACCCAATATATGTGTAGGTATAGGTGTCAGTACTAGTGGGGCTAGCAATAGTGGTCTACCAGGGTCGTGATATGTATATGATCCATTTTTGATACTAGCTTGCATGTCAAAGATGTGAGATGTATTTTGAGTGAGAGTTATGATGTATAGACATTGTATAATGCATATATATATGACATGGTTTCATTTTGAGATGTTTCATTGATGAGGACTAATGTTTATTTGATGTTGTTGTTTATATGATAATGTATTTGGTTATTTGTTAATGTTAATTATGATATGATTATTAGACTAGGATGTGTTGATTGGTGATGATGCTTAATGGTTATGGTTGATTAATTAATATAGGTATGGTATAAAGTATGTTTGAATAATGTTATTCATAGTGTTTAATCTAGTGTTTTGATGTGAGGTTGGTTAATTATGTAAGCTAGGTATGATAAGTGGGTTGGTTTTGAACATTAATGCTTTGATTTATGGAATGATTTTGGTTTTAATAGGTAGGATATATATGGGTGAAAATGAAAATGGGGCATGCTAGATTTGTTGGAAAGGATATTATTATACCCCATAAGGAGGATTGGAGTTTAGTGAAAGCAAACCCTTCATGCATGTCAAATTAGCATTTTCCTAGTACTAAGGTGTGTCATATAAATACCGTGTGTCAAGTCAGATTAGAATCATTTGATTTATAGAGGTGATATGAAAAAAGGAGGGTAGTGATAGGTAGGTAGGGGAAGAAGTGTTAGGTAGGGAATCATGTGTGGGTTCACTAGCACCTTTACTTAGGTGACATCTAAAACTAAAACAGACTAGTCCATGTCATGAATGGGTAAACTGATCAATGTGAGAAGTCTACCAATATTAAAAGAGAACCAATTATGATTAATTTGGGATAATTTTGAATTTTTTATAGGGTCATGTATTGATTTTAAAAGAGGCAAAGATAATCAATGTGGGAAGCTTCATTGAGTGACAAAATAGAGCTGATTGTGACTGTTAATATTTATCATGTTAGCTTAGCCATCCTTCAAGGGAGTAGTCTAGGTCTGAGTTTTGTTCATAGTCCTTCAAGGTAGTAGTCTATTATTTTATCATTTAGGTGACAACCATCCTTTGAGGGAATAGTTTGTTTCTTTTTCTTATGATAATGGACCCAAATAATATGTATCCCAAAAATCTTGAACTTTTGTTTTAGACATGGATGCATCTATTTGAAGCTTAGAGAAAAAAAATTTGTAAGGGAAAGGTTATGCCTCAATATGGTGGTTATGTGATAATAGGAATGGGTCTTACTGAACATGAAACCATCGGCTTCCATCTAACAAAAAATGAAAAGTATCCATGAGAACCATGCCATGGGTAGAGCCATGGTACCCATGTTTAAGATTGGATGAAAAGGCTTGATAGATAATCACATGGATCTAGTGTAACCACATGTCACTAAGAGAAATAGGGTAAGAGTATTAGGGATGTGAGAAGTTGTTAAAATAAAACTATAAACTTAAGTTAAATAGTAGGGTGTGTTAGAGAGGCCTTAGTAATAGAAAGGATGTAAATGTGAAGCATTTAGAGGCTCAAGTTTTGGTTTGCCTTCGAGAGAGGATGAACATTAAGCTCATGATCCATACTTGTGGGTTATAATATAGGGTTTGAGATAGTTGAAGGCAAACATACCCCTTTTGGTTTTCTCTATGTTAGTGACATATTGGTTTTCTTTCAGGACAAGGTCTCTAATGTTGAGTTCTCATATTTTCAAATGTTTATTGTAGGCTCGCTTGATATGATCTTGATAAATACAAAGGTGATTAAGGAAAAAAAGGTAATTTTCATCAAGTATTTCTAAGCATGCTAAGTATTCCTAATGATAGTCACTTTTAGAAATAATATCCTATAAGGATATATGAAGAGATGGAATTTGGGCTTCAAGAGGTAGAACTGCCTTAGCTCCAAACACTAGAGAAAAAGTTGTAGCACCCATATCAATTTAGATAGTAGTGTTTTAGGCCCATAGAGCAAATGGGATATGGAGGTACCAATCCTTTCCCAAAGCATTGACCACCTTGGTGAGAATTTTGATGAGGGTTTTGTTAGAATCTTTAGCCTATCCATTGTCTTATGGATGATAAGGGGAAGAGAAACTTAAGTCAATGCATAAAGCCTTACAAAGTTCCTATACCTTTTTAATTCTTGAAGGATTTTCCATTATTAGTGATGATTTTATGAGGGACACCAAAGTGACAGATGATGTGATGGGTAATGAAGTCAATGATTTTTTCATCTTTGATTGAGATCAATGGAATGGCTTCCACTCATTTGGTGAAATACTATATGGTGGTGATGATATATTGATGATGTTGAGAGGAATAAGGATTGATCTCACCAATAAGATCAAGACTCCATTGTGAGAAGGGCCAATAATTTGCTAATATGTGGAGACAATGAGGAGGTGCATGATGGAGGTTAACATGTTGTTAACATTTGATGCATTTATTGGCATAGTCAGAATAATCTTGATTAAGTGTAGGCTAATATTATCCTAGGTAAAGAATGCATTTTCTAATAGCTAAACCACTAAAGTGTCTTCCATAAATAGAATTATGTGTTTCTTTAATGGCATGAGAGGCTTCATTTATTATGAAAGCATCAAAGAAGGAGGCCATCAGAGCCTCATTTGTAAAGAATACCCCCTAGTATTAATTAGTGAGAGGTTCTTTGAATGAATTCTCTATGAGCATTTCTTGAAAGATCAAGTGGAAGGACACCAACATTAAGGTAGTCAAAGATTTAGTCTTAAAAAATGTCTAAATGTGATGTTTCCACTTGGAAAATGGTAGGAAGATCAAGACTAATGTTAGATGGGATGATAACGCAGTGTATGGTGACATATAATTTAGAGTTAGTAGGTTGGGATGGAATTTGGGATACAAGGGAAGCCATTGTGTCTACAAATTTATTTATAGAGTGAGGGACTGATTGAATGGTATAATGGTTAAATGATGCTAATAATTTGTCAGCAAGTTTATATTTTATAAGAACATAGGTTTTACATTGATAGGCTCCTGTGACTTGTTTGATAATAATTTGAGAATATACAAAGACATGTTTTGTTTTGATTCCTAGGAATATGGCAGTTTGGAGACCTATGATCAAGGCCTCATATTTGGCTATATTATTGGTGCATTCAAAATTGAGTTTTAAAGAAAGAGGGAGAGGTTATATATTAATGGGAATGAGGACTATCTTGACACCCCCACCATTTTGACATTTGGAACCATCAAGATACATAGTAATTTGATAGGTGGGTTCTTCTAACTAAAGATTAGTGATAGACTCATCTGGAAAGGAAAAAAAAGGAGAATGATTATCAGGGAGAGGGGCTTCAACTAGTTGGTCTATAATGACCTATCCTTTAATGGACTTTTTTGGAAGAAATTTAATATTGAAATCAATTAAAAGTGTGATCCACTTAGCCATAAGTTGGTTATGATATGGATTAGACTAAATATACTTGAGGGGGTTAGTGTTAGCAAGGACATAAGTTTTGTGGTTAAGAAGATAGTGAAAAATTTTAGAGGTGATGAAAACTAAGGCATAGTTTTTCTAGATGAGTGTATCAGGTTTCATAGTCAATGAGGGTGAAACTAATGTAATAAATAACTTGATCCTTATGTTGGTAATTATGATGAGTGAGCATGGATCAAAAGGAATGATCAGTGGTAGATAGGTATAAATAAAAGGGTTGATCTTCCTTCGGGGGAATAAGGACCAGTGGAGAAAGAATATACTCCTTGATTGCATCAAAGTCTTGTTGACACTCCTTGGTCCATTTAAAGGAGGTATATTTTTTCAAGAGGTGGTGAAAGGTTTGATAATGATCAAATAGATGGGAGATAAAATGGTATATTGATTGAAGTTTTCCTTGTAGGATATGAGGTTATTTTAAGTTAGTAAGAGGAGGCATTTCTAGAATGGCTCTGACTTTTGTAGGGTCTACTTATATTTCATGAAGGGAAATAATGAAACCCAAGAGTTTTCTTGATAAGACCCTAAAGATTCATTTATTTAGATTGAGCCTAACATAATAATGGATAAGTCTTTCAAAGATGATGGCCAAAATGGTGAGGTGATCCTAGCAATGTTTGGATTTTTTGAGCAAATCACCAACGTAGTCTTAAACTATTGTGTGAATGAGGTCATGAAAAATTTAGCTCATGGCTCACTAATATATGGCTCCTATATTATTTAAGCCAAAAGGCATGACATGATAACATAAATTTCCCCATGAGTTTATAAAAGATGTCTTATGTTGATCTTAGGGGGCAATCAAGATTTGCTTATATCTCAAAAATCCATCCATGAGGGATAACATTTCATGGCCAATGGTAAGATCAAAAAGTTAGTCAATGTTAGGTAGGGGAAAGTCATCTTTGGGGCATGTAATGTTAAGAGCCTAGAAATCCACAAAAAGGTGGAGTCCCCTAGTGGGTTTGGTGACAGGAAAAATGTTAGAGACCCATTGTGGATAGTCAATGGGTTGAATGAAATTAATAGATAGAAGGCACTAAAGTTCTTCTTTGATAAGAGGAGCCATACGAGGATGAATTTGATGAATTTTTTTCTAGACTGGCTTAACCTCAAGATGGGTGATGATGTTATGAAGGGAAATGGATGGGTCAATACCATGCATATCCTAATAAGACCAAACAAATGCTATGTTATGGTCATGAAGGAAGGATATATAGTTTATTTTTTCTTTAGGAGTTAAGGATTGTCCAATATTGAAAATATGAGGGTTGTGCTACTTACCCAAATTAATGTTTATGGTTGATTCATTTAGCATTGTTCAGTTTTAAAGAGGGAGGGCCTTTTGAAGAGAAGAATCCTCTGCACCTAGATATGTGAGAATAGATTTATAATTTTGACATTGGATGGTGTTAATGGTAGGAGAATCATGCATTATCATTTTTGGGTGGATGAGAGGAATGGTTTTAGTTTGACCCCCTTGTTGATAAGTTAGGGGACCAAAACTAACAGTGTTGATCAAAAAAATAGTTAGGTGGGATGATGTTGTTGTCTTTAATTGGAGTTAGTGAGGGTAGAGGTTCTTCAAATTGGAAATGTGAGGTTGATAAGGATATAATTTCCTTGAATGGGAGAGGTGAGGTTGATGGTTCGCTAAATGGGAGAGGTGGAATTGGTGAGGCTGGTGGTTCTCCAAATGGGAGAGGTAGAATTAGTGAGGCTAGTGGTTCTCCAAATGGGAGAGGTGGAATTGATGAGGTTGGTATGGGCTCTTCTGGGGGAACATACCCTAGGCCAAATAACTCATGATGTTTCTAAGTTTTGATATCATGAATTTCATGTGATCTTTGTTCATAGAGTCCAAACCCAAACCCTTTCCAAGTGTATCAATGAAGGTAAAATTGGGCAAAGGTTAGATTACTAAGATAGGAAAACTTGGAAGTGAATGGCTGAATACAAGTCATGGTGGTGGGATTAAAAAGTGGCTTATCAAGTCTCCCATATACAAAATATGTTCTATTATTGGGAAGTCCAAAGGGGAAAAGGGTACCAATATTGGGATCATAAGATGGATCATCCTGAAGGTTCCCAAATTCATGTGGAGAGGGAAAAGCATTCGAAGCTAAAAGTCAATATTACCTAAGTGTAAGTCATTGGAACATGGATTAAAAGGGGTGTTCAATTAGGATTTAAGATGAAGGAATTATTGAACTAGTAGATGTTTCACTATTTTTTAAAGTATAAGTGTTAGTGTGTTGGTTTGATGTAGTGGCTTAGCTAGTGATTGGCTATGAAGTGGGTAAAGGTGTAATAAGAACATCATTGGGTTGATACTTCATATTACAAGAAGTAAATGGACTCAGATAAACTTTTATTTTAATGATTTTTCCCTCATGCTCAAAATTGATACATTGATGAAGAGTAGAAGGGATGCATGCCATGACACAGATCCAAGGGTGACCAAGTAACACATTATATTGAAATTTTCCCTCTACGATGTAAAATAGTTCAATAATGGTTCAATTACCCAAATAGATGTGGAGAATAATTGTCCTTAGGGTAGTGGCAAAAGTATCATTAAATGATCAGAGAACCACTAAGATTTCTGGCATGATGTTTTTACGTAGTTGAAGTTGATCATAATCATGGGAGGAGATGATATTGATACTTTCTCCCCCATCAATCATGACCCTTTTAACATGTGTATGATTGATGGATGCTATGATAAAAAGAGGGGTATTAGGATCTTCTCTATGATATGGTGGGATTTTATATTCTTGAAAGGTGACACTGGTAATGTGTTGGATATCTCTAATCAAAGATACAAGAGGATAGAGATCATCTAGTTGACCTTCTATGAAATGCATTACTTTGATTAAAGCTTGATGATGTTGAGTTGAGGTGATGATTAATTCATAAAGAATCATTTTGATGAGCATTTGGTGAAGTTTTTTTATCACTAGGCATTACAAAAATGAAGGTGCATTAGAGGAGGAAGGGGCTCCCAAAATGAATACCTTAGGCTTGGATGGTTGTGAAGGTGAAGGTGTAATATTTTAGGTTTGGTTAGTTGGTTGAGGAGGTGAAGGGTGAGACCATTGAATGGTGGGCTTGGCTTTACCCTTTTCATTTTGTTAGACCCCTTTACCCTTGTCATTATGTTGGGATCTAAACTGAGTTACTATATGAATAGTATGGATAAGGGGAGCAACTACTTGCTTCCATTCCTCTCTTACACTCCTTGGTGGGAGTAGAGAAGGAGATGATTGGTAAGAGGATTGGATAGGTGGTAAAAGAGGCAAAGGGCTTAAAGAAGGTTCATCTAATAGATCATTCTCATCCAAAAGGCCATGAATGATATTTTAGAGAACTTTACAAATCTTTGTACCATACCTAAGGGTTCTATGGTAAAGCCAAATTAGATAGTCATTGAACCAGGTTGGATTTTGATGAGTGGGGGCAAAAAGATTGATAGGAGGTAAGTTAATGGTAGAAGCTTATAGGATCCTTTACAATATTGTTGTATAAGACTCTGATAAGGATTTTTGAGATGGTAGGGTTTGGATTTCTAGTTTAGGTTTCTTGTTGGGTAAGGGATTTTTAAGAGGAGGTATGGCTAGTGCAGTAAGCCTAGCTAGAGGTTTTGAATGAATTTTCCTAGTTGTAATTGGCTTAGAAATTGGGGGTCTAGATGGGAAGGTGGATGGGGAAAGGCTGGTGAGGAATAATGTTGAACTAGGAGATGGGCTTATTATAGGTAAACAAAATGAAGATGGGTTTTTTGAGGAAGACTAGGTTATGAGAATAGTGTAAGGATGTGGTCCTAAAATAGAAGGTAAGGGTAAAGGAGCTGGTATGGTTCTTCCTTGAAGTTGAGGTCTAGGCAATCCCTCCTTCTTAATGAGCTTAATTAGATTAGGTTTTGGTTGGATTGGTGTGGTTAGATCTAGTCTCAAAGGAGGGTGAGTGGGATTTTGAATGAGAGGGATCCCTAAGGTCTTGATTGGCATGGTAAAGAAGCATATGATGATTTAGAAATTTTAGATAGGGGTAATTGAGGTGGTCCCTTGGTAACTTTAGGAGGAGTAGTTGATGGAGTTGTAATAATAGGCTTGAAAGTGTATTTTAGGGAAGTATAAGGTTTATTTTTATTTTGATACGGGATTCTAAGATGATGCCAAAAGGTATCTTTATCAAAGTTAGGTTGGGAGGTGAACTCTAAATATTGAACTAGTTGAGAGAAGGGTTTATAAATAAGAATTTTCCCCTGATCATTAGCTTCAAAGTGTAAACCCTTTGAGGATAAAGGAGTGGTTTTAGTATTGTTATCCTTGGTGGAAGGTTTCAAAGGCAATGGTTGGGTAGATAGGGGTATTGTTTCTGGTGAGATGTATTATAGGGAAGATACAAATGAGTCTATTATTGGTGAGGTAAGGGTAATTGTTTTAGGTAGAAGTGTTAGTTTAGCTTCCCCCTCAGTTCTATTGTCCAAAGGAATACATGGTTTTTTGAGTTGGATTGGAGGAGTGAATAAATTGGGTGATGGAGTGACCAACTCCTTAGGTGTTTCCACCATAGGAGGGGTGGGTGAAACCATGGTTTCATCTAAGGAAGTGGAAGGGATAGTCACTTATTTCAATTGTGCATTTAAAGGGGTTGGTGGTAGGTGGTTATTCTTAATTTTGGTGATAAAAGTAATAACTTCTTTGATAATGGGCACATTCTTGATGACATTGATTACATATGCCTCATGTGAATTGGAGGATTCGAGTTGGTTTTCATGGTGTCAAGTTAAAGGTGGATGGTTTGGAAATGGTTTTTAGAAAATATCAAGGGATTGGTTTGAAGGAGAATTTGGGTTGTCAAACACAAGCTCCCCTTTATCAATTAGGTCATGTAAAATGCTTTTAAAAGTATTTCACCTATCTGTATTATGTCTAATAACCTTATGATAGTCATAATGATAATTCTCATTATACCACCTGAGAAGGGGTAAGAAGTATCAAATTATTGAAGGGGTTTGATGGGAAAAATTTGGATTAAATTAGCCTTGAGTAATTTATCCAACACCAACGCATAAGATTATCCAATTAGGGTAAATGGTTTTGAAGGAACCCAATTTTGAGTATGGTTTTGGCAATTGGAAGGGTTGTTGGTTACAAGTGTTTGGTTGATGGATGGAGGAGGTGTGGTTTTAAGAATGACTAAATGTGTTGATGATTTCACTTTAGAATTGGTTGGATTCATTTTTTGTGGAAGATGACTCTGTGGATTTGAAACTAGAAATTTTATTTCAAATCTTCAACTTTCCTTCATCAATAGCATAGTTTTCCAATTTATGGGCCATAGTAAAAGCTTCATCAAAGGTCCTAAAGGTTTGGACTTGGAGAGTTGGAGTAATGTGTTTAACACAATCCTAATAAAATAATTCAATTAATTCAAGTTGAGGTAATGAGAAAGTGAGTTGATTAATAAGACTTCTCCATTTAGCAAAAAGATCAATAATGGACTTATCTTTAAATGATTTGATGGAGTATAGGTTTGTAATAGAAACCTTTTTAAATATGTTTATAGAAAAGAGTTACAAAAAGGTTTGCACCAATTAAGAGAAAGAAAAGATAGAGTGAGTGGGAAGAGTACTATACTAGTCAAGGGTGTCTCTAGATAATGACATGGGAAAGATTCAGAGGAGGAAAGCATCATCATAAGCAATCAAGTAACATGCATGTCATAATGCTCTTAAGTATTGTTGAGGGTCATCTTTACCTTAAAATTTAGAAAATTTGTATAATTCCCATTGAGAAGGATAAGCATGAATAGGTACAGAGGGATGGATAGGATCATTAAAAATTTGGTTGTTAGATAAAATATTGGTTGAGGTGAAGATGGATGACTCAAAACTAGTCATTTTATCCATGATAATTTTTATTAGGTTAGGCTGGGGTTGGGAAACTTCATAATTAAGAGGTACATTTTATTGAGGTTGGTTCACAACCATAAACAAATAGGCAAAATATGGCATCAATGAAGCCAAATACTAATAGGGGTTTCTAAGAGGTTGAGATGGAAACACATAAGAACTTTTTGGTATAAAAGTTTGGGTCATGGTCAATAAATACCATTGTAGATTAGGGAAATATTGGTAAGTTTTCATAGCCACATGTTGAGGAAAATATGTGGTTAGTATGCTTGAAATAAAAATAAATTTGGAAGGTTGAGGTTCGGTGGTTACCCTAGTCCTAATTGGAGGAAGGTTTTGAGGTATGGAGAGCACTAAGTTTTGAATTGGAACTGTGGTCAAAGGATTCATTACAAATGAAGTGAATATAGGAGCTAAAATGGAAGATAATGCCATAGTAGATGGGGTATAGGTAATCAATGATAAATTTGGACTAACATGGGGTGTAACTAGTGGTGTTTGGTCAGGTGGTCAAAGGTTGGTTTGGGTTTGGGTGGATGGGATGTTGGAAGAGGTATGAGTTAATGGTTGGGTTGAAGTGGTTCCTACCATGAGGTGGGATGGCATACCAAGAGAATGTTCACAAAAAGGAACTAAATTAGGAAGGGTACAATGAGGTAAGGTGTTAAGGTAATGTTGCAAGGTAACTAGATTGTTGTTGAGAAAGGTGGAGAAGTTTAGATCTCCTTCAAATATAGTTGGGATTTTAAAAGGAGATGGTGGTGGAGGAGAACAGTGAGGTGAACCATGGGGAGATTTATCTGCATCTGAGGTATAATCCATGGATGAAGATGAAGGTGGTGGTTGATTATTTTGATGTTTCACTTGTCATTTGGTCAAAACCATATGAAAAATTTAGAAATGGATAATGAAAATTTTACCTCAAACAATGATAAATCTATGAAAAGACCAAAGCAAACAAAGCACACACTAAAAGAATAATTAATCCTAATATTTATTTTAAATCACTTTTGGATTATTCCTTAAAGAGTATGAAAGGGATAATTATCTTATGATTTGGGTACTAAAAATCCATCTAAGGATGGTTTCATGTTAAGTTTGGCTGTTCAAAGAATCTACACTAGACCAGGTACGTGGCTTGGTATTGGGGGCTTATTCCTTACACTTCACAAACCCAAAGCTGAGCTAGGCCACTTAGCTAATATATACCATTTATCTATAGTTTATATTTTTTTAGAGAATAGAGTGGGTCCTCCCCTTGGTGGTCAAATCCAAGTGGGATCACTGGGTAGGGTAAGGTGATCCAACAGGTGATGAAATATCAATGGGCCTTGTCTCAAGTATGTTTTGATGTGTTTTTTGGTGTAGTGGTTTAGTAGTGCAACATTTGTGTTTTACTATCTATTCATAATGTGATTAATTGATCTAGGTAACCTAATTAGTAAACATTCAATCTAATAGATGCAATTAATTTTAACCCAAAAGGAAATATTTGGTTTCTTTGAATGAAAATAAAAAATAATGCAATAATACGAGATGCTAATGCAATTTATCCCTATAATGAAGTTTGCACTTTTTTTTTGGTTCATTTTTTTTGTTTTAGGAAAAAAAAGTAAAAGAAGTTTTATATTTTTCAAAATTTAAAGACTTTCAAAAATGTAGTAAACATGGGATTCACTAATTCAACTATATGAAATAAATAGAACTATGAACCCTTAAGGTGTCCCACTAGGCATGCGAAAATGTTTCACTCAATTTCTTACTCTAATTCTTTTTAATTTGAAAGAGGAGAGAAAAAATAGATAAGGGGTGTGTACCTAGTTGAACATTGCATATATTAATATCCAGATGAAGTGGGAACTCTTCTTTGGCAAGGGAAGAATGACCTACAAATCACATAAACTCATGAAATATATGTTAGTAAAAAATTAAGGGGCTGCCTGGTGAGAAACTAGTCCCAAAAAAGGAATATGCTTCCTTAAATGGATGTCAACCCTTGTTCAACATTCAAGTTTATAATTAAAATAGAAATTACAAATAGTATATATGAAAATGATGCTGATGAATAATAAAAGAAGTCTAATCTATAACAGGGTTGATATTATAAAAATAATGATTCCAAAATGTAGTAGCTTCATCAATATCCACTTGGATTATAGCTAACTATTCTTATACGTCCTTTGGGTTGGGTGTGAGAACCATAATGTAAAGTGATAGCTCAAAGGAAATGTCAATTTGATCAATATATAGTGGTTGTGGGACAATGGGAAGGTCAAAGATGATATCTATCTCATGTGCAAGTCCTATTAAGGTCATCTACATGCAATAAATAAATTAAGGTCAGGTCTAAAAAAATAAAAAAATAGTTTAGGTGCAAGTTAGAGGGTGGCTAGAAGTCTAAAGAGGTAATAAAGGGGATAAAATAATAATCTATGATTTTATGTGATAGTGGCCATCAGTGGTTAGCGTGGCCATCAACAATTATCTTGACCATCGATGGTTGGGTGACTGGTGGTGGTTAATATAAACAGTGATGGTTATGGCAATCATTAGTGGTTACCTATTAATAACTAGATGGGGAAGGAAGGTGAGTTAGAAATGGGTAGCTGAAGGGAAAGGAGGGTCTTAGGGGTAGGATGGGTAGGGAAAATGGGGTAGGGAAGGTGTTTAATAGAGAACACACTATTAATGAACAAAGAAGGATAAAACAAAATGAAGAAAACAAAGGGAAATACCTTTTCTTTGAAGAGCTGAATGGTTAGATTCTTAGAGGGATTTGGGTAGTGTAATGGTATTTTGGCTTGGGAATCACATGAAAAAAGGATTTGTGTTGTTGAATGCCTATAAAGAAAACAAGAGAGTCTAGATGCATGAATTATGGTCCCATAGCTCCTCTAGGAGCCCTATACTTATAGCACATAAATTCCTAATTGATGAGAGAGAGAGAGAGTTGCTAAATTGAAGGAGTGAAATTTTCTAAGTTAGTTCTGAGTAAGTGTAATGGATTGATCGAAATAAATCCATGAGTTTATGCATGGTAAAGTTTATAGTTTTGTTGGTGCAAGCTCATTCACAACTAAAAGTTTCTAAGTTACTGGGTGAGGGTACCTAACCATCAATGTTTAGGCTAACCATTGATGGTTAGGCTAAACATTAGAAATCAAACCTCTAAGGCAAAAGAGTTAAAATTCAAGGTATTGAGTGGTTTGTTTAAGTTCATGTAAATAAGGGTCAACTAGGTTAATAGAGGAGTTAACTAGGTTAGGGTTGAGAGCCAGGTCCTAGTGCAACAACCTAAAATATGGTTTAAGGGATGTTTTTAAGTGTCTACACATCCCTTACCCATCTTCATGTATATCAAGATTTCATCAAACATGCCTATAATAAACACCTTAGAGTGTGAGAATTCAACATCAAAGACCTCATCCTAAAAGAAAATCAACATGTCACCAATATGGAGAAAAATAAGTGAGGTAAGTTTATTTTTAGTTAGATTAGACCCTATATCATAACCCATAAGCATATATCATGATATTATTAGTTGTACTCTCTTAAAGGAAACCCAAATTTTGAGCCCGTTAATGCTTTACATTTGCATCCATTCTTTTGTTAAGAAGGATCAAGTCCACCTTTTGTTTTACCTTAAGCTCATCTCTTGATTTCAACCCCATTCATCTCCTTATTTTATTGGAAACTAATTAAAATTGAATAATGTGATTATCCATCACAGTCATAACCTAGTCTTGAATAATGGGTACCATAGCTCTACCTAGGACATGATTCTCATGGTACTTTTTACCCCTTTATTGGGATAGATTCCCATGATTGTTATCACCTAAATCTCTTTACATCTAATCAAACTCTTGTATTTATAGTTTTGCCTTTATAAATGTGAACCCTTAAGCCTATATAAGTAAGTCTATGTCAACCAAAAATCAAACAAACAAAAATAAAAATACAAACCAATATCAATCATGGGTCATTCCTAACATTTGCAAACTACTCCCTTAAAGGATAACTACATAAACATTATCAAATTACACAAATATAAGGTAGACTACTCCCTTGAAGGACAAATATCAAAAATCCTAGAGTAAAACAAATATAATTGGACCACTCCTTTGAAGGATGGCTTAGTAAAGCATTTGTCAAAAGCATAACAATTTTTTGGAAGCTCTCCACATCGATCAGTTTCCCATATACAAAAACAAAGTAAAAGATCCATTTTCAAAAATCACAATAATAGAAAACTAATTTTAAGAGCTATAATTGGCTCTTAGATAACACAATAAGGTGAAAACTACAATCAAATTTCACAAGTAGACTTCTTGCATTGATTAGTTTATAGTTTATATGCCATAGACTTATTTATATTAAATCTTGGGACACTTACAAAAGAGGCATGCTAGTTTCACACGAACGTTCCATTTTCACCCATCTCCCCTTTATGCACTATAAGCAAGGGATTTTGATCTTACATAGGATTATGTGGTCAGGACACTTTTTTACACAACTACAAAATGCTAATGTAAAGCATTTGAATGGCTTATGTTCATTAAGAAAATCTAAATTTAGCTATGTTCTAGTCCTTATCAATAAAGAAGCATTGGGCCTTCTTCCTATCTTATCATGAATAGTTGATATTTTCATTACGACATTAGTATTTTTATGGTATTCTTTATTCACCCATCTAGTGTTATTAGTTAGCTTAACTCATGTGCTTTACCCTAAGAAAGATAACAATAACCATAATCATACCAAGCATATCCATGTGTGTCATAAGAAAGATCATAACCATAACCCTAACCATAAAAAGAATAGTAAAACAATAATATCCATGAGCAATAAAATAATGAACCATTTTACGTCACATGTCTAAATCTGAATAATGAAGCATATACTCATTAAAACTAAGCATGTCATAAGCATAACCATAAATCAAAACCATGTCATGCCTAGCTAGCTAAGTCTACATCAGTGCCTAGCATCCATAACATAAGCATAATCCATAAGCAATATAACATCACATCATAAGCATAAAACATCAATGCAAATCATACACCATGAGCATAAGAAATAAACAAAGATAACACATATATATATATATCTCATGAGTCAAAATAATGTGTACAAGTAGATAGACATGTCTTTCTAAAAATGTACATCTCACCACATCAATTCATAGGCCATAATCAAAATTATATACAATAATATATAAAATTTATTAGCTATATCATGCCCCTAGGGCACCATTATCTCTTAGAGCACTATTAGATCCTAGTGGTTACCCCATTTCTATCCCTGTTGATCCCCCTATAGCACCTGTCTACCCAAATACAGATGTTGCCCATTGACTTGGTGTTTCCACACTAGCACCACTTGATACACTCATTCAGTACTTAACCCAATGGGAATCCTCAAGGATATGACTCAAAAATATAGTCTCATAATACCATAGCTCCTCCACTATATGTAGGTATCATGCCATAGGGATGGTACTCAATGGTCCTATCATGGCCATGGCTCCTCCTCTCTACCTCAAGGAGTCCCTCTCATGTATAAGTAAGGCTAGTGAAGCCTTCAACTAGTCCTTATCACCTCTGAGAGTAGTAACTTGACCCTATAATATGGCCACCTATCCCTATAATGTTATAACCTATGCCTATGTAGTAGTTAATGCCACTCATACCTATCCATCAAGCCAACTTTTTTGTTTGTGCCCTCTAGTCCCCTCTCCCAACTGTGCCCACATCTATAGGGCCCCTACCTCTGTCATCCCCACCAATATTTGTTTCCACATATAATGTTTGGTACCATGCCATGTACCCATATATAAATTTAGTGTCATCCATCTACAACCTAGCTAACATCTCCTCATGGTCTAAAAAAGTTGTCATGAGATGTGGATCTAGAAATAAAATCTATGTTCCCACACTTGTACCTCAGAAATGCACTTGGAATACTCTGTATGAGGCTAAATTATCTACACACCTTGTCAAAAGGGATAATCTCCACCTCTTCATCCTTCCTACCAAATATCTATCTATAATGCTTCCTATAGCCAGGCCATATTGAAAAATGAACATAAGGTCTCCAAGTGATATCTCTAATCACTAGGGCATACCATCCAAACTTAACTTTAAATCAAAATACCCTTAAACACCAATGTAATTACCAAATAAAGCTAACATTATCCAATTATGGTAAATCCCTACCTCATTCTAAAATTGCCACCATAGGGTTAGTCATAGGCATGCTCATCCTGATCCATGCCTATGTGCTCCCTACATCTTGACTGGTCCCCTAGGTCCTCTTGATCACACCAACTCAATAGGTCCACCTCAGTAGTCATCATCAACACTATTTTCTTTCCAAATTAACAAATGTGTTAGAGATATAAGTCAACGATAACCAAAGTAAAAATGAGTTAAAATTAACTCAATTCTCACTTTTACCCCATAGACTTTGAGGGTTTCCACCTTGACCATCAACAGTCACCCTTGAGCACCTTGAACATCGATGGTCAAGATTATCATGCCTTTTTGATTTCACCTATGCAGCCCTCTTTTCAGCCATACTAGATCATTTACCCACCCATAGAGACCACATTCTCCACCTAACTTGACCACCTTGTCACCTTGTTGTTGGTCTATTTTAGCCCAACTAGTGTGCATTTTGTGACAACTTTTTCCTAGTACTTTGACTATAGCAATAAAATTACCATGTTAAACACCTTTTTTAACTTTCACCACCTCACACTTATATAACCTACTTGTGTCTTCTCAAGAGCACTTCCTACCTTAGATACCCATGACACTTGGCCAATTTGTGTTTTCACCAAGAGAACTTCCTATCTTGGATACCCACAAAAACATAGACATCATTTAGGATATTTACAAGTATACCTAACTATCACACCTAATTATGGTTACATGATTCACTTGTCACTTGTCCTTCTAGCACTGACCTTTATTTTTACTAGCTATGACAACCTAGTCTATGTGTGATCTTGGCTATCACACTATTTATCACACTTCATGTGTTCATTTTTACTTTAGTGTCTAACTTATCTCCCACCTTCCTAATGTTCACATTTGTCATCACCTTTAACTACCTTATCAAATGTACACTTAATTTTGTTTTACATCATCGACTCCTGATTTGAGGGAGAATACCTACTCCCATACTAAGGGTAATTAGACCTTTGACTAGTAATTTTTTTCCCATCTTGTTGATTCAAATCCATAAAACAAAAATGGGTAAAATATAGACACCAAAAATATGCACACCATGATTTCGAATGTCAAAACACCCTTAGAACACCTTAAGACCCTCCTTGGGACCAATCTGACCCTTTGACCCCTAGCTGAGCCTAACCCATGGTTAGTTTTCCCTACTAACCTATCCTACTTTTTTACCCACTTTGACCATTCACCCTCAACTACTAATGGTCATGATGACCATTAATAATCACCCTGACTATTGATAGTTAGGGTGCACCTCCTTAACCACCAACATGAAAGTCACCCTACCTTACTTTTCTAAAAATAGCTTATCTAAATTTGTGTGTGAGATATTGAATGCAAAAATTAAAATTAGAAGGCCTAGTTAACATATTATTATGACTATATTACCTTGCTTATAAGAGGAGAGAAATAGAGAGGTGAAATCCATCAGCAATTATTATCAAGAGCTTGTGCATCTAGAGTTCCTTTGTTTTATAGGTCAATCGTCATCATCATTAATCTAGTGATCTAACCATCACATCAGAGATCTAACTTGACACCATATCTCTACTAAAGTACCAAATATCGTTAGTTTATCAAAATCAAATTAGACTCCACTAATGAGTCAACCATCTCAAGCATCTACTTGATCAACCTCTGGTAAGATAAGTGTTTGTTTTTTGATATTTAGTTACTTTATTTATCTTTTTCACTCAGCCTATCACTATCCCATCTCTCAAAAATCCATCTTATGATCCCATCAATAGGATATTTACTAACCTAGACCTACACACAATAACTGTCAATGGTTATCTCAACTGTCAATGGTCTACCCAATCACCAATGATCAACTTGACTGTCGACGGTCACCTTAACCACTGACAATCACCTCAACTACCAATGATCACTATGGTAGGAAATAAAAAGTTATTTATACCTACCTAACCCCAGCCCAAAATGATTTTCTATGTCCTTACATTTTTTGTAAACCCCTACCTAATTTTCTAAAATAGACTGGAACACTTTATCACTAGTATTGATTTATTTATTTCTATATTAGTCATTTTTGGATTATCTTTTAACAAGCATTTCTTGTGTTCAATTCTAGTACCTTTTGACTATTGATGCAAGTAATTTATATTCTATTTTATAAACTTAATTATTTAAAACATGTGGATTGATAGCCCCTGAAGAATCTCCTACTTTTGAGATCTATCTAGAGTTGGTAATCCACATAGCTATCTATCTAACTAACCATTTGATTAAGTGATGTTTTATTTATAGGTCATCCTCCCAAGCCAAAGAGGATTTCATCATAATCATCTGATTCAATATGTGTAAAACCAAAAAAAAATTCAACCATACCCGCATTTAGTTTCTTCTTCTTCCCTTTTTGAAATATAAGCTAAAATTCACTGAGACATCCATACAAACTCATAATATGCACTTAAAATAGTCATAATTAGTCTAATTCAAGAAGCATCATGTTGAATCATAGAGGTAGGTGGTTTTTAAGTTTAAGATTTCAAATGATATAAATTATAATTTATAATCTTAGAATCATAAGGTAATTGGAGTGACTTTTAGTCTATAGTCAAGTATGAAAAGTGAGCCTAGTACCATGTTTTGCCATAGTCAGTTAAGATAGCTCTTATGTGGTCATGTGAGGAATTATTGTATGAATGGAAGAATTTGAAGTATCAAACTTTTATAATGATGTAAATAATTGAAATAGGTCTGTGTAGACCTATTAAATGGTTTTAGTGATTTTACCTTCTTACTTCAAGCTTAAAACTCCAAAATAACACCTACAATTAGCTTAAGGGAGCCTAATTGAGTTCTAAGGACAATGAATAATATGGAGTACAATAGTGAGATTTTGAAATTTCAATGATTATTTAATTTTCATATAAGCTTGTAGATATAAATATAATTTCAAAAAGAACCTTTCAAATAATAAATCTCTGAAAGAGAATACACAAGACTACTTAAGCTATAGTTAACAAGGTAAATAAAACAATCATCCCATGCATAGTGAATCAGAAGTCTTGTGCCAATGGAAGAGGAAAAAATTTAATTTATTTTCATAAGATGTTAAGAGACTCTAAATACATGTCATATAAATATTAAATGTATTTTTTTAGTCATATAATTCCTCCATATAATCTAAGGAGTAGTGAATATCCATTTACAACTAGTACAAGCCTACAATTAGTCTTTGAAAAGATTGAGGAGTTTGATAGATTTTATAGTTTGAATATGATTATAGGAGAATGTTATAAATTAATTTGAAATATATATGAGAGTATGTCATTATATAATCCATTTCTATTCAAGGAATGTGTCTATGAAGATCATGTTCTAAAGGGTAGAACTTAGTCTACTAATAAAGTCAACTAACATAGTCCTTTTGAAACCTATAGTCTCACTCACAAGCATAATAATAAGAGTGAATTTCTTACTATATTTGAATGAATAACAATTTTTAAGAGTGTATATGAACTCGATGAAGATATTTATCAAGTTTTCATCATGAGAGGAGTAGATAAACTCAGTTTATAGACTTTTAGGGTCAACAAGTCCAATTTGCATAAAACCCTCAATGGTGTAATTCAATGTTTTAGACATTTTTAGAAGGTTTGTGCTTATTTATAATTATTTTGTGTCATTTTGAAGGTTTTTTAGGAGCTTAGTTTTTTATCAAAGTTAATTTTGAGGTCTTAAGAGCCGAAATAACCTTCCTCATCTTTTATGCATAGTCACCCCCGTCGAAAAGCAAATTTGTAGAGGTTAGATATTATTTAATGAATTACAAGGTAACTTTAGTTTCTTTGGGATGCTGGAGGGGGTCCCATTATTCAAATATATGACATTACTTCAACCATTTTGTCATGCAATTTTATGAACAATTACTTAGAAGGTAGAGAACCCTATTTTAATTGAGGAGATTAAAGAGGTCATTTTGTTTTCTCTAAAACTTCATGAGGAGATATACGGTAAATCAATCCCATATTATATATTTTAGGCATTGGTTTTTGGAATACAACCCTATCCTTTATGAGCCATTAGTAATAACCTAAACCTTTTTAAATCCTCCTTAAATCCTAAAATTGACATGATGGAGAAGATATGATTTTTAATGACCTAAAATTATATAATTTGACCTAAAAATGGTCTTTATTATATTCAAAACTCTCTTTATCTTCAATTTTAGGTGTTTTTTCACAAGTGTAGGTAGAGTACCATATGGTATAGGGCAAAATATATAGTTTTTAGCTTGATTATGAGGGTATAGGTAGTAGAGTGATATAAAACCCTTTTTATATCCTTATGTGGACATGGTAAAGTGTCCAAAATAATTCAAAATCTTCTATAGGTCTCCCAAGTTGTTGTACAACTCTTAGAATTCGGCCACTAGCTCAAAAGGTGAGAAAAACTCAATTTTGAAGTCAATAATCAATGGTGAAGGCCTATGAATGTTATAATAGACTTCAATCCCAAGGAATGAGTTTTTTTATTTTTATAAATGTATCATAAAGTCATGTGAAGTCACCAAAACTTTAAAGTTTCATGAAAAACATCTCAAGCAACCCCTCAAGCACACAAAAGCATATAGGCTTGCCAATGACCATTTCATGGTTCACCCATATAAACAAGGCTACAAAACTTTAAATTTGGCATGTATTATTTTATTATTAAAATTAAATTTAATCAAAAAATTTTGTAAGGTTTCACACATGTGGGTGGTCATTTGGGCCAAATATCTCTTTCTAGGTCTAGGAGGCTTAATTAGGCATAATTAGAGAAAGATATGATAGAAAATGGATACTTCCACTTTGATTTGGATCCTAATTTTTTTTATTAATATGTAAGGAGATATAGGGTACTAAAAAATGTGCTCAATTTCCCATGGTGATTTGTACATTATTTTGAATAAGGATCTTTATCAATTGTTAGGGCTATAAGGAATGGGAGAAAAAATAGGAAAATGGAATAAAATGTCATCTTTTGTATGGTTTTATGGCTTCAAGTTCCTTTTTTCATATCTTGATGTAAGTTAATAATCCACCCATGGAGGGGATTTATCTTATTTAAAGTGAAACCCAATTTTCTCTCTCTTACGCCTCTTTGCTTAAAAGGAGTCAATTGATCAAAGCACTAAATTAATGCATAGACATTATTCCAAAGTATTTATTGATATATATATATATATATATATATACACACACATAATACATAAAATAAATTATTAATAAGTTAAAGGTTTGACTGGAAGAAGGGTTCAAAGTTTGGAAATGTCTCAAATATTCCTAGCAAGACCTTCCTTCCTTCATACACCTAACAAAGAGACAAAGTAAAAAAAGCATCAATGGGAATTATAAAAACATAATTAAGGTGAATATAACTCATTACTATATTATTATAATATTTCAATGTACCATTATTAAATACTTAAAGTCATATTTTTAAGTAGGAAGACTCATTCATCTAAAAGGACATATGAGCTAGTATATAGGGTGTGCAAGCAAGGATATAGACACCTCCCAAGTGGTTAATATTAAACAATAAATGATTTATACACTTTCAAGTTTCCTTAACACATGATAATCTACCTCTATTTCACTCTAACTATATTAGTGAAATGAGAGATTTTAGGGAATACTACGTAGCACTTGAGGGGTTTGAAGACTAAGTTTGTCATCCCTATTTTGGGGCTACTTTATCTCCCCATTATATGATTTTTTTTTAATCTTTTTTCATTCATATTATTATCAATATTTTTATTTTTTTATATTAAAATTATTCCAATTTTTTTAATTCACCTTTTGGAAAAATAAAAATCTCTTTTCTTCCATTTTTGGGTTTTGGTGAAGTGTATGGTGATTGCCATTTATATAACATAGTGAATATTTAGTTTTCCTATGTTATTTTCTTGTTTTTTTAACTTAATATAATATATTTGAGTTTATATAGGTCATACTAAGTGTCAAGATGAATAATAGTCTAATTTTATATGTGAATTTGATACCTTTTCATTCTTTTCATACAAAGAGTGATTTTGTCAAGTCATTTGCATGAAACACTATTATGGAAGTCATACTTGAAGTGAAGAGAATGTGAGAAATATTATTATTTTCCTAAGAGTGTATTATAAAATCATACGTGGTCATATACATTTGTGCATCATCTTCATTCCAATTTTTCATTTCAAATCTAGTGCAAGTAGTATCCTTTTACCCTTTTCGTAGTTAGGAAATAGTAGTTAGTACGATTAAGACCAAGTTGAGTGAGTGCATCAAGATAAATTACCACATTTATGCAGTTATATCCCTTCCAAAGTCACCCAAGCTTAGGATATATTCAATTATTTTAGATGAAGTGGTGTCACACATTATCACAAGAGTATAGCTCTTAATTGATAATAAGGAGACCATTATTGAGACTATGTTGTGAGAGTTAACATAACACATTTTGGATGATTCTCTATAAAATTATTTATTGGAGGGGATATAGGACTTGTAGTCATACATGCCCATATATTTGATCAAGTGGCTATTTCTAACACTACATATAATTGAGAAAGTATTAATATAAATGAGGCATGTGTTCAGCTATATAGGTGAGCTATGTCCATACCCAATGTTCTTGGTGGGGTAAGTATCAATATCATTGATGACTATATTCATTTACAATAATAACATGGGGATTTATTGGTTAAGGTAATAGTGATACGAGATAGATCATATAGACATAGGTATATATCTATATTTAGAGGGGATGTAAGAGCATATAGATCTAGTGTGTATGTATCTAAGAGTGTGGGTGATGATATTGGTCTTGATGACCAAGTTTTGATTATTGAGTTACTTTATATCATTGTATTAGAACATGTTTCAAGATATATATATATATATATATATATATATTTGTGTGTGTGTATGGATTTGTTGTTACATGGATATTGTATTTATTTTTCATGTTATTTTGTGGCATTGTGTACTTGTGTATGTGTTTAATTATATTCTTTGTTTCTATGTTGATATGGACATGTGTTATTTAGATGACAATGGTAGCTGGTTATATATATATATATATATATATATATATATATATATATATATATTCTCGAGTAGACCTATATTTTAGATTAAAAATGTTAATTTTAGTATCAATGTCATGGAAGTATCATAATATAGCTAAGTGTGGATCATGTAATTGTAGCATGAATTATCTCAATCCTAATGGCATGGTGAATAGGTGACCATACTACTCATGTTGTGTAGACATATAAGTAGACTCTATAAATAATAATGTTTATTCTACACTATTTATTGACATATATATAGACTCTATACCAAATATCTTGATCAGTTGTCGTACTAAAGTTTTACTTTGTTGTGACTTATGTATTTCAAATATCTTAATTGGTTGTCATATTGAAACTATGATTTTTTGTGCATTGTCTTGAAAATATATTAATTTGTTGTCATAATAATAATTTTTTTTTATCTCTATGATCTCTAGAAAATATCAAAATTAGTTGTCATAAAGATATTTGGGCTTGAATTATTTTCCATTTATCACCATGATTCTATAAGTAGGTTGGTCTATGTGAAATAGTTACCATATTTTCTAACTCTATTATGCATGAGATATTGATTAAGTAGGTGTCTTAAAACCCATGTGGATCATATGGTGAATAACCTATGGCTCCTTGAAAGGAAGGTCATATGATAACTTACTCAAATATGAATGTGATCTATGAGAATGTGGAGAAGGTTATTTTGATGCCCCCTATGTGAATGCTATAATGCCTCTATTGACATACTAGTCTCTATGATGTCTAAGTGAAAAAATAAATTATTGTCCTGGTTTCCATTTATTTGATGATAATTTAAATATGGTTTATTCCTTATTCTATGGAACCAATGTGATGGATGGTGAGTAGTAGGAGAAAGTGTGATCATCATCCTATATAATAATGCAAATAAGATGTCATGTGGCCCATCTCTATCTAAAAATTGTATATCTCCTCTATCAGTTTCTTATGTTGTACTCACTATTGGAGATGCTCTATGAAGTGTACCTTTCCATTTTTTGAATATCTTGATTGGTTCTTTTTGTTCTAATTTTCCATTTATCATGAGTAGATTATGTTCTTGTACCATATTGGATGACTATGTTTATGATAGATCAAAATCTAAATCTAACTCTAAATGTGTCTTAATTAGTCCCAACTTATTATCTAATGACAAAGATGTGTAACATAGATGATAAAATGATTCACATGATATAAAAAAATTATTTAAGAGGGAAAATTAACCCTTGAGTAAATATATACTGTGTTTCTAAATATATCAACCAGTAGATTAATTGTTTCATACATGATTTGAATCTTAAGATGTAATCATTTATTGTTTTTGACTTACCTTGGTGTAGTGAAGGTAACCGATCATATGTGACTTTAGGTCCCTTATTCTAAACACAATCCATGAGAAATACTTATTCTAACTCATCATATGTATGTAGTGAACCATTGCGGAGTAAATGATGGAACCAATTTAAGGCATCACCCTCTAGAGTCTATATAAATAACTATAAGAGAATAAAACTATGAGTATTATGTGACATTACATTTTTATAAGTTTTGATGTACATGTATGGGTTTATATTTCCATCTAACTTTGGTAATATTGGTATTTGAATATAATGTGTTAATTTTGTATTGAAGATTCTGAACATAATAAGATTAGCATGAATAACATTATCATCAACCCATTAGTAGTATTGTTTATTTTCTAAGGTGATTCATTGTACTTCTTGTTGTAAATTACCCATAACATGAATAAAAGAGATGACATCTTGTGAAGGTATATTAATATCATCAAGAAGTTTGTTAAAACCTTAAATTTTATTATTAATTTTAGCCATTGATACACTACATTGAGGAACATGTTAGAGATTGTAGGTTTGTTCATTGTAACCTTTGGAGGGGTGATATCTTAGACCTAGTGAGATGTAAATTTTATATCACCCTTTTGGAGGTTAGTATGAGAAACAAGTCCCATTATATTAAGGAGGGGTGAGGGAGATTCATTAGTATATCTTATATTGTTAGTTGGTATAGTATGACATGCTAACAGAATAGTTAACACCTTTTTATACATTGAATGTAAACCATGTAAACTATGAACATGAGTATAAGTTCACACACTTTTATCTAAAGACATATTATTGATTGAATTTACATTTCATAATAATTTAATTTCAACATGAGAGATGGATGAAGTAGAGAGAGGACTAGAATCAATATCTTTTTCATTAAATTCATAGTAATTATTTTTATTCAAAGTTTCATCAAAATTAGAACTTAATTCACTTTTAGAGGTAAGAGTAGAATAACTATCATTTTCATGCTTAGAAAGAGGAGTAGAATAAGATCTTATATTTTTAATACTATGAAACATATCAACATGTGTAGGTGAAATGCAATGTGTATCTTCACTAGCTATGATTGAAATTCCCATATTATCATTATGCTCAATACTAGGGTCAAGGGTAGAAGTACCAATCATGTTTTGATTTGGAAAATTATGAAATGTTGTAGGAGAGTTAGAGAGATTTGAATTATATATATTTGGCATGAAAACATTATGTTGAGCTTTAAATTTAAAAGAAGGTGACAAAATAATATCATATACTTTAGTTTGTGAATTTTTAAAAGGTGTAACATTATTTGTAAATACTTTTATGAAGTGAATTGAAAAAAAGGTGAAGAAGATGCATCTAATTTATCCTCATTATCACTTGCATTGTCATGATCAAAGTAATCACCATATCCATCATTAAAATAATAATCATCATCATTATAAATGAAATCATGCTCATTATCATGTTATAATTTACAATTTTATAACTTTGTCCATTTATTTGAATAATTATGTGAAAAATTATAAATTGGTCAACTAGGTGAGGCTGATAAGTCATTTTAAACTTTCCATAGAAGATAATGTAAAAAGGTAACAATATGAAATAATGTGGAGAATATAATATAACATAAATATATTTTAAAATATGTTATATATTCAACCCAAAGTAAAAGAAAATTAGAAATTGACTGAAAACACTAAGGTCTAAGTTAGGATGTATGAGGACTTAATATGCAGATCTAGGGTTTGAAGGCTTTTAATATAGAATTGATATGGATTATTTAGGATGTCAAAAAATCAATAAAAAATCAAAATTTTATAAACCTTAATTTAATACTAAAAAAATGGAGAACACAAACCATAGGATGGAACTAGGGTTGTTAATCAATATTTGAAGTCAAGTTCACCAAATGATTTAAAATTTTATGGATTATGGAATGTAAAACTCTAATTTATTAAAGGTTTTAATATAAAAGGTAAATATAGATCAATATTGCAAATATATAATCTAATTGAGTTTCCTAAAATAACAAGTGTAATGAGAAAATATAATAACTAAAATAAAATAGGTATCATTAGATGATGAGAATGATGAAAAAAATTAAGAGAAATTCATGTGTTCCTTTCATTATAGAATTGGAGCTTTTGTTTCTTTAGCACATTAGCATGGTTAAAGGGATAATAGTGCACTACACTAGTTTCAAAATTATTGCACTAGTGTCCTTTCATGGTAAAGTGTCCAAAGACTTCCATGGATGTTGTGGAGGAATATTAGGATTTTTTAGGTGTTCTTAGGGGCTTCTGATGATCCTCTTATGTCACTATTTGGTTGATTTTCTTTCAAAACACTAATGAGTACCTCCACACATGAAACAAAAAAAAATGCAAAAAGAAGGGAAAATGTGAGTTATGGGATATTATAATCATGTGATATAGAATCCATACTATTGTGATTTATTCCTACATTAACCCTAACGATAGGGGTCTTAGATCACATGCAGTTATCCCTTAGGGAATGTACACAATCAATGAGCATGATGTGATAAAATGACTTTTTCTTGGGTCTTTTTTTGATCAAGCATGCAATTATAGGTGTGTTGATGAGTAATATATAAAGTGTCAAGAGATAATATTAACTTATTAAATGTAATTATGTGCTAAAGTAGTAAGTTATAGATGTATAATTCCTTGTGAGGCTCTTTATATAGAAGGAACTTTAATTCTAATGTAAGATGCTTGTTCAAAGGCTAACAAAGTGAAAAGATAGATAAAACCATAAGAAGAGACTCAAGGAATAGTAAGGATCTATAAAAATCTAAAAATGTGACCATTGGATGCTAGCACTGAGGTGGACACTAGTATACTAAACTAGTGTCTATGACTGTGCTAGTGCCCTAGGATTATAAAACTTAGTAGTGACTATGGAAGATAGGATAGGGTGCCCTATGACTAGGATAACATGATATAAGACCACTATAGGTGCATCAAGTAGGAAAGATAAGCCAAAATAAAGACCAAAATATCAAATTGAGCATGTAAACAAGACTCACATTCACCATTCAGAACCTCATGTGAAAGAGATACAAAAGACATAGTACTTGTTTTTGCTTGACCAAATTAGGGTGTATACATAGAATGATGATAAAGTTAAAATATGTTAGTCAGCATAGAATAATATTATTTAGGTTGATCTAATAAATTTATTATATGATAGGATTAAAAATACATCAAGATAGCTAATATAATATAGTAAGGGTAAAATGCACTTAAAATGGTATTGGCTAGGCAGAATTTCACAAGATATAAAAAAAATTAATATAACTAAACAAGGGCAAGTTGGAATAGGTAGATGGAAATATAATTTTAGTAAGCCAAAATGATACTATGAATGGTATAATCATGATATAATAGAAACATCTATAAAAAATTTCCACAAAACTCGATCACCCCTTTCTTAGTTCACCCTCTAAGGCATACACATACGGAGATAAATTATCAACATGTTACTTCAAGATAAAGCATCAATAAATGATAAAGTGAAAAACATTATGTATACATATGCCCCACCTAAATATTATTGCATGTCATAATAGTGTAATATGGGATGGTGATTTTGGAATAAAATAACCTAAAAAAATATAACTAAAATTAAATGCAAAAATACTTGAAAGTAAATAAAATGAAAAAAATGCATACCTTCCCTTACCTTGTTAATCATAGAAGAGGTTGTGTTTGTCACAAGTGATAGAAAGTTCCCAATGTGTGTGATAAGAGGTGGAATTGAAAACTAAGATAAAATTACATTTTTCTCCATTTTTTTTGTTATCACATAAAAATTCTCTATTTCTCTAGGATCTAAGGCTTCATTTGGTTCTTGAAAAGGACATATGGAGACAAAGATAAGGGAAAACTATGGAAGGGAATATTTCAATAAATGATAAAAGCCTCACAATTTTAAATTATAAGAATGATGATGTAATGTGATGTATTTTTATTATTTTATATAAATTGTGAATAAATGGTCAAAAAGAACAAAATCTAAGTGAAATTAAGAAACACATTAAGTAGAAATAAAATTTAAAATAAGATGTGAAAAATGATGAATTAAATGATGAAAATTAATGTGAAACATGCCAAAGAATATGAGACATAAAAATTCTAAGCAAATAAAATATAAAAATAATAAAAATAAAACAAAGATATGTAAGTAAATAATTTTATCTCATGTTAGATAAAGATGTCAAATCAAACATGAAGAAAAAAATATATGACTACAAAAAATGTAAGATAGCCATGGCAAGTCAAACATAAATAAAAAATCAAATATTGTAAAGAAAAATATAATTTATATTGTAAGATAATAATTTCAAGTCAAAAATTTAAAAAAAAATTAAAGTATTAAAATTTTCAAATATATGATAAGTGCACAAAAATAAATCAAGAACCTGATGGATAAATGAAAACAAAAAAATATAAGAAATGATCACTCAAACTTATTGCTTGGTCTAAATTGTGATGTAAAAAAACACAACCACATAAATAAAATACAAGGATTATAAATAAATTGTGTGGAAATAAAAGGTGATTGGTGTTTATTAGAAATGCTTGGTTAGATTGCTTAGGTCTTACAATGCAACTTACAGACAAAAATCCAAGTGGCATAAGTAGGATAATAATGTGATATAAATGTGATCAGCTAAAAGTGATATCCATAAATGAGATATTGAGGAAAATGTGATGTAAATAAGGAATTCAAGGTACCATATGGGTGATATATAAATACTTATCAATTATGTGACACTCTAAACAAGTGGACAAGGCTAAGAACTATTGGCACCAATGACATAGGATACTTCAACTAGTGAGCACAAAGCTTTAGATAACAAGTGAATTGCCTAGATCATATCCAAAATTCTATATGAAATAAATTAAAATTATATTACCTTCTCAAAACATGTTTCCCACTAATTTTAACCCCTTACAGATCTGTTGGTCTACTATGAAGATTGGTTAATTTTGTGATAAAGTAGGTGACACTAAAATGTAGGAAGATATAATAATGTAATGATGTGAGAGCTCCTACCCAATTTTATTGACCTTCGTACCCTAATATACCTCAAATATATCATGAGGATAACTATGGAGTTTGAAATTAAATTGATTAGGAGATGTGTAAAATAGATATCATGTCTTTTGGTTTGATCTAGATTTTGAGATATAATTTGACTTTTGATCTTATTTTGATAGTAATTATTTTGGATTTTCCTATTCCTCCTCCATATGTATTTGAAAAACCAAAAGTGGATGAAATAAATATCTAACATAAGAGATATTATGCTTTGTTTTTAGAATGGATAACTTAAATACCATAGTGCCTAAATACTCCTAGACTTATGTTAGAATCACAATCACTAAGGGGGGTGAATCAATGAGCTCTTAAAATAGAGATTCAATCCTTATTAACCAATAATTAATAAATAATATATAATTAATGTAAAACCATCAAAGTAACATAGCAACAATACATATGAACATATAACACAATAACACCATATGTAGGTGAGAAACCCTCAAGGGTAAGAAAACCCATAATGATACCTTATATTACTAAGAATAAATATTTAGTGAAGCATAAAAATCCACATGGAGAAATAAACAAAAACAAATTTATTGATGCACCAAATCCAAAAAGAACACCAACCCCTAGTTTAGTGAGACCCCAATCTCACAAGGAGCACTAACCCCCTAGATGACTCAACACCAACTCAGCCACCTGATTTATCCTCATCACTTGATTCCTCATTACTTAACCAAAATATGTTGATCCTAATTTTATACTCTCCAATATATATTCTCTTCCTTGTAATCTATCTTCTTTATTCTACCCTCTTTCACTCTATCTATCAAATCTTCCTTTTAGGCTTCCTTGCTTAATATGACTCTTACTAGGCTTATTAGGTAAATTGACCTTAAAATATACATGTAGAAAATCTATTATATTTTCATCATAGTCTCTCTCCCCTATTTTTATGGTTTAGAATACATCCTTATCCTTAATAATATTTACTCTTATTCACTCATAGGTCTCTTCACTTCTCACTACAACATCTTAAAATAGTCAATTGGGACATGATTATATATAAGCCTATTTTATTTCATTACAATCATGCTTACCCATTATATTTAAAAATATATTAATATAATGTATTATAATTCCACACATCCATATAGGTCATCCAAGTAGGTTTATAACATGTTATAGATCATTAGGAATTCATTAGGCCTAATTGTATTAGGTCTGCCTTCTTCATTACAAACTAGTCTTCATGGGCCCATATGGCCTTATCCAACACTCAATAACCATTTAAAAATATTTTAAAATTAATATTATTACTTATTTCATGCCTATATATCCATTAATATTCATTTCATACCTTTATACCACTCTTAGGATCATTTTCCCTTCTTAGTTATGTGATCTCAAAAAGTCTACCATCTAAAATGAAGCTCAAACACCCTCAATTTTATAAAAAATGAAACACATAAAATATGAATATAATATTAATGACCCAAGTGTCATAAATTTTTTTTATTATACATCCTTACTAAAGATAAATGATTAATAACTCATATTTTCATCTTGACTACCTATAAATGCGAGAATTCCTCAAAACATAATCATGAAGGATTAGGATTATATCACTTGTAATGGAACTTAAAAACACTCCACATATATGTATAAGATACCATGTACTTATACAAAATCACCACATGTTATGTGTGTGTGTGTGTGTGTGTGTGTGTGTGTGTGTGTGTGTGTGTGTGTGTGTGTGTGTGTGTGTGTGTGTGTGTGTGTGTGTGTGTGTGTGTGTGTGTGTGTGTGTGTGTGTATATATATCTTCTTAGGACATAATGGTTTAGGAACAACTCTTCACTCAACTTACTCAATTCTACCAATACACCTCAAAAACTAGTCATGCATAAATGGACATAAAATACTTTAAATGTATATTAAAATAAATAATAATTCATAAAAATTATAAAAATATATATTTATAAATAAATAATATTATTTAATCACTTTGAAATAGGGCATAATGAATCAATAACATCAATTTCACTAACATACAGAAAAATGCCAAAATCTTTAAAAATATAGTCCTAATGAATGTTATTTTAATGTCATGTAAAGACACTTAAAATAATTATTATTAATATTCATAGTTATTATGTTATCTATATAACATCATAAAATATAAAAATCATATGATCTAATGGAATATATTAGTCTTGTAGACCAATTTGTTGACCTTCTTTCTCACAGTCCTTACTATCTAGACAAGCCATTTTGGATTCAATGTTTCAATATCTTAAATTAATTATAAAACATTATATAAATAATTTATAGGTCATATATTTATTTTAAAAAATCACCATATTCATTAGGAACATAAATGTATAAGATAAGGCTTCAAAATCATCAATGTACCTTGTTCACTCATAATTGTTAGTTTTCTTCAAAGACTAGTCATGGTGACTTTAAATTTCAACATATGCATAGACACATTAAAATATTAATTATGAATTAATATTATCTTGATAGATATTAATAACATATATAAGCACAAAAACACTAATATCTAATAGAAAATATTAGACATATAGATCAATCTATGGTCCTCTTTATACACAAACCTCACTAAGTAAGACAAGTCAAATTTGAGAGCATGTTTTTTATATATAAAATGATATAAAAATAATATATTAATCACAAAAATTTATTAATATTTTTTAAAAAAATATCCATGTATTTGGATTCAACCCTAATTCATGACAACACTTTCTTAATCACTTTCTCACTTTTGTCTAGTTTATTCACCGTCTACATCATTAGGTCTATTAGCAATAGGTTATTTTATATTAATAGTTTAAATACATAAAGGATTTAAAATACTTAGGAATACCATGGAAAAAAAATTCTCATACTTTTACTTCCATCCATTTGCATACTTTAACTTGGTCAACTTTATCTGCTATAATAAATTTCCTAGAAATATACACTTTCCTATAGGGTCCACTCACTCTCCTGAGAAACCAATCACAAATAGAGGTGATTTGGAGTGTTTAATAAAAAATCAAATCATAAAAAAATGTCATCCAATCTATTTTTATCCATTCATCAAGATATTCCATATTGGGTCACTATGAGGGTTTTAGGAGTGTTTTAGACTCGTTTCCAATACTAATGTTTGTTCATTAATCTATACCCATAAAACTAAATCCTAATTATTTTAAATAATCTATAGGACCATTTTACATCTCTACCTAATATATCATCTTCCCATGAAATAGTCACATGTGCCAAAAAGCATTAAAAAGTGTCATTTAGACTTGGAAACCTTTACTTTACATGCTCTAAAGACCTCAAAATAGTATTTCAAGATTTATTCTTCAAATAATGACATCATACAGCATAAAAAAAAATTTAAAAACATGTAAAACATTTATACATACTCATATTTTCAATATTTCCTTGGAAAATTAATCTCTTAACTCAATAGGCTAGTCAAAACACTCAAGCACTAGGTCTAGGTGCAGACCTCAAAATCATTTTTCATGTTTTTACTTCAAGCCAACACTTTTGAATTGAAAAAATGCATATAAAACCTTATAAAACCTATAAAACTTATTCATAAATATTTAAGTTGACTTATAAATTCTCTATACCTTCATGAGATACTTTTGACTATGTTCTAGATTTATACTATCATATCAACATGACTAGACTTCTCATGCTCTTATAACATAATGACCATATGATGACCTATATCATCATTATAAACTATACCTAAATCTCTTATTCTCAACATATTCAAACCATTACTACTATTCTCAAGTTATATTTCTCAAATAATGTCATGTAGATCTTCATACTAACCATGCCCACACTCATTATCTTCTTCTCATAACTACACACTTCAAAGTTACCATGCTCACACCTTCTCACAAGGTCTCTTCATGTCATCCTTAAATAATAACCTCATGAAATAATCATATTTAACATAAATCAACTTGACATCAATGACCATACACAACATTCTCATGATATCAATGAAAACACTCTATTAACATTAATGATAACACATTAACAATCTCCCCCTTGGTCATTTATGGCAACCACATTTATAAAAATTGATGGAAACCACTCCTAAAAATAATTTTATAACTCTATCTCCTTGTTTTTTAATTCTCTATCCCATTTTTACATTAATGACAAAGTGTATTATGGGTCTAGGAAGCTTTATATAACCATGTTCCCCCTATCTTTAGGCATACCTCCATTAAAATGAATTGAAAACTCTAAGACACTCACGAAAATAATGGAAACACATTTTATCCCCTTGATATGATGGAAATCATACATGGAAACCACTTCAATAAACATTTTCCTCCTAACTTCATGCATACATATTTTGAATGGAATCGGATACACATGAAAATTCATATTTCTTGATGCACCTTGATGTCATACAGATGGATAATACTCATCTTCATTTCCTTGATCAAACATTCATCATACCCTCAATATTTTCAATAGGATCCAATATATTTATATGTATCTATATACCTTCTTGGCACTATAGACATATTCTAAGAACATGATTAGACCCCCCTATCTCCAATATTTATTCAAAATTTTTACAACACAAAATCATGAATGTGACTAGTTTTATTAAGTCATCATACAAATACTTTGTAACCCATCTATAAAATCACATCTCTAATAGACTACTATCTAATCCTTGCACCTAAACTTAAAAATAGAACAATATGCTCCCCCTATGCTGATGCTTTCTCTTAATAATAGTTAATGACCAACCATATTATAAAACTCTCATAAACTAAGCAACTACACTCTATTTCACCTTTGTTAATAATAATAACTAGTTTATATGACCATATTGGTCTTGTAAACCCCATCCATATACCATATATATCTTAAAACACTATCCTATGATTATATTTTTAATCAATCTCATGACTCCTTATGAATTGATATTCAAATATAATTCCTATATTGACCAATAGACCTTTTCAACTTGGCATCCACATACACACTATAGGAAAACATCTCAAACCTTTTCACCTTGGATATCTTCTCAAGATGAATCCCTTTTGAATACAACCTCATTATTCTAATGATAAAAGAGTGTCTCTATGAAGCTTAAATGAGTCACCCTTTTCAATAGGGTACTAGAAAATTATGATCTCAGGAGATTCTCAAACCTCCAAACTACTCTTCTCATACTTATGTTATTCTCTCAGTTGAACTATTGCTTGTTCAAAGTTTAAATTTAAGGAATTCATTTTTAATTCATACCTAGTATATTCTTATTCCTTTTGGAACTTAAAATATTCTGATGCAATAATAAAATCCTCCTCAAAATTAGCATCTTCTTTATATTAAATCTTCATCTTCCATAAGACTAGTCATCCTTGTTCTTTTATGATCTCCTCCAAGCTATCAGGGTTACTCTAAAGAACCAAATTTGATACCAATTATTGGAAGCACAATCATTAAGATGGGGTGAATCATTGATATATTAAAATAATCATTCAATATTCATTAACCATTCATTGATAAAAAATTATATAAGTAATGTCAAACAATCAAAGAAACATATTAACCATACACATGATCATACAACACAATAACATGAGATGTAGGTGGGAATCCCTCAAGGGGAATAAAACCAATAATGATCTTGTATAATACTAAGAATAAATATTTAGTGAAGCACCAAATCCACATGGATCACCAATCCCAAATACATTTATTGAAGCATCAACCCCACAAGGATCACCAACCCATAGTTTAGTGAGACACCAATTTGATAAGAAGCACCAACCCCTTAGATTACTTAGCACCAACTCAGCAACCTAATTTATCTTGATCACTTGATTAATTTTTTTTAACCAAAATATGATGATATCCTTTTTTATTCTTCACTCTATCTTCTCTACCTTGCACTCTCTCTTCTCTATTCTACCCCTTTAACTCTATCTCTCTCAAATCTTCCCCTTATGCTTCCTCATTCAATATGTCTCTTAAAGGATTATTAGGTAAATTGACCTTGATATTGACATGAAAAAAAGCTATTATATGTTCATAATATTCTCTATCATATTTTTATGGTTTAGACCTCTTGCTCCTTCACAATCTTTGCTCTTATCTACTCATATGTCTCTTCACTTCTCACTATAACATCTTTAAATAGTCAATTAGGACTTGCTTTTATATAAGCCTATTTGATTTCATATAATCATGGTGAGCCATTACATTTTAAAATACATTAATATATTTTATTATTATTTCAAACACCTATATAGGTCTTCCAAGCAAGATTACAACATGTTATAGCTCATTAGGGATTCATTAGGCCTACCTTCTTTACTAAAAATTGGTATTCATGGGACCACATGAAATTATAAAAAACTAAAAAACCATTTAGACATATTTTAAAAGTAATATTATTACTTATTTCATGCATGTATATCCCTTTATTTTCATTTCATACCTTTAGACCACTCTTAGGACATCTTCCCTTCTTTGGTTTGTGACCTCAAAAAGTCTACCATCCAAAATGAAGCTCAAAAACCCTAAATTTTATAAAAAAATTACATAAGTGAAATATTAATATAATATTCATGACCTTATGGTAATAACCAAATGTATTAGACATCCTTATTCAGGATAAATTATGAAGAACTCATCTCTGCAACTTGCCTGCCTAGAACTACCATTCTTCCTCAAAATATAATCATGAAGGATTAGGCTTATATCAATTATAAAATAAATTTAAAATAATAAAAATTAATTTATAATATCCCAAAAAAAATTATACACACACACACACACACACACACACACACAGGACATAATGGTTTAGGAATAACTCTTCACTCAGCTTATTCAAGTCTGCAAATACACCCCAAAAACTAGTCATGCATACTTGGACCTTCAAAACATAAAATAGAACTTACCATGAATAATAATGTATAATTTTATACATTTATATATTTAAAACATCATCACATTATTTAATAACTTCCAAACTAGTCATAATGACTCATAAAACACCAATTTCACTAACATACATAAAATTACCAGAATCTTTAAAAATATAGTACTGATGAATATTGTTTTCATATCTTGTAATGACACTTAAAATAATTATAATTAAAACTAATAGTTCATATTTTACCTATATAACATAATACAACATAAAACTCATATTATCTAATGGAATATATTGATCTTACAGACCAATTTGTTAACCTTCTCTCTCATAGTCCTTACTCGTCCAGATAATCCATTTTAGATTCAATGTTTAAATATATAAAAATAATAACAAAAAATTATATAAAGAACTAATAGGTCACATATTTCCCAAAAAAATCACCATATTCATTAGACACTTCAATTAATAAGATAAATCTTCAAACTCATCACTGTACCTTGTTCAATTAGAATTGCTACTTTTTTTCAAAGCCCAATCATGGTGACTTTGAATTCCACCACCTATTTATGAATATAAAAATATTATTTATGAATTAATAGTATACTTATATATCTTAACAAAATATATAAACACAAAAACATTAAGTTTTAATATCAAATATTGGACTTATAGATCAATCTCTGCACCCCTCTGTACATAGACTTCATTAAGCAAGACAAGTCAACTTTGAGAGAAAATTTTTGATATATAAAAGGATATAAAAATATTATATTAATCATGAATTTTTTTAATTTATATTTAAAAACATATCCATGAATTTTGATACAACTCTAATTCATGACAACACTTCCCTAATCCCTTTTTCACTTTTGTTTGGTTTTCTCACCATCTACATCATTAGGTCTGTTAGCGATAGGATATTTTTTATGAAAAATTTATCATACCTAAATTATATAACCTAATTATAAAACACAATGGAAACAAACGAAAATTTTCACTCTTTAACCTCTATCCATTTGCATACTTTGACTTGGTCAACTCTATCTGTTATGTCATTTTTTTAGAAACAAGCACTTTCCTATAGGGTCCACTCACTCTCTTGACAAAACAATCACACCTAGTGGTGATTAGGAGAGTTTAATACAAACTTAAATCATAAAAATATGTCATACAATCTATTATAATCCATTTCCATCAATATATTCCATATGAAGTCACTATGTGGGTTTTAGGAGGGTTTTACACCTATTTCCATTCTTAAAGTTTGTACATAAATATTTACCCCTAAAAACAACTAATAATGATTGTAAATTATTAATAGTACCATTTTCCATCTCTCCTTAATATATCATCTTCTCATGAAATAGTCACACATGCCAACAAGCATAAAAAAGTGTCTCTCATGCTTGGAAACCTTTACTCTGCATACTCTAGAGACCTCAAAACAACATTTCAAGATTTATTATTAAAACCATGACCTCATACAACATGAAAATACTTGAAACAACATGTAAAAAATTTATACATACTCACCTTTACATGATATCATTCCTCAATAGGCTAGGCAAAAATTAGTGACTAGGTCTAGGCGCAGACCTCAAAACCACTTTTCATCATTTTACTTCAATAAAACACTTTTGAATTGACCAAAATGCATATTACACCTTATCACACGTATTATAATGTTTCATAACTCTTTATATTGACCTGTTAATACTCTATACCTTCATTATATACTATACACTATATTGTAGATCTGTACCTTCATATCAACATGACTAGACTTCTCATGCTCTTCTAACATACTAATCATATGTTGACATGTATAATCATTATAACCTATACCTAAATCTCTTACTCTTGACATATTCAAACCATCATTAGGAATGTCAAGTCATATTTCTCAAAATATGACATGTATATCTTCATACTAACCATGACCATAATCATTATCTTCTTCTCATCATTACACTCTTCCAAGTTACCATGATCACACCTTCTCACAAGGTCTCTTCATGTAATCCTTCACTAGGCACCTCATGACATCATCATCTTTGTCATCAATCAACTTGACATTGATGACCATACATAACATTCTCATGATATCAATGACAACACTCTATTGACATCAATGATAACACCTCTAAAATTTGATCCATGTATAAGTATGTAATCTTTAAACTGACCTACATGTGCATCAAGTGAAAGGAAAGTGAAATATGGGGATTATGGAAAATATATCTAGGTAATAAAAATAATTCATTAAGGAATATGCTTACATCTAATCATAAGGAATAAAGATAATACTTTAAAATGGATATATCTATGTTATGATAGACATGTCACTATGGAATCCATACTAACCTAAAATGGATCTATCAAAAGCATTGGTGATATAACTAGTCATCCCAAAATAGGGGTAAATTAAATAAGGGCCAAAAGAATCATGAGGAGACTAAGGAAAAAAATGATTAAAATGTGATATATGTGACTTAAATAAACCTTGGAAGTGTTATCTAAGATTTAAAAGACAAAAAAAATTGAAAGTGAAATAACATATAATGTAAAGTTGATAACTAAGAATCACAAGGGAAGGAAAGATAAAAACTAAAATTACCAAGGAAGAACTAGTGGATGTAAAAATTATATAAAACCTAAAGGTGATACCTAATATTCTTAGGTCAACCTAAGGCCTAAAATTTAGGCTCAAAATTAATCTTTATGAGCTGGAAAATATTTAATTTTGACATCCTTACCTTACTTGGTCCATTCATGCTTTCTCTAAATCAAAATTTATAAGAGATCCTTTATTATATTTCAAACACATAAAATATGATACAAACATCCATATCTCAACCCTATTCATATTATAGGTTTATGTCTAGCCTTTTACAATAGTATTTATCATTCTAGGAAAAGTCCAAGATAGGTCAGATAGGGATATGTTGTATCCTTGATCAGTAGATTGGCTTCGTCCTCTATACTCAAATGCCTACTTTTTAAAATTGAGACATTTCATATAGGCTATCCCACATATTTTTTGAAGTTAGTCAGAAATTGTTTTTTAAAGATTACCCTATATAATCACATCAAGTATTATTCAAATACATCTAGAAATCACTTGTAGATTTTCCTATACAATGATCAAAACATGACTATTTATTCCAATTCTAATTTTGTAACATTATAACATTAATAGGCCATGTTTAAATATATTTTATTGTAGGTCAAAGGAATCCATTATATAAAAATTCAATCAATCTTATAAATAGAATCACATAGTTGCATAATCATAGATAACACAATCACTATAGGAGGGGAGAACTACATCGACATGAGGTCCATTTTAGATATGTAGGCAACACTTATATTTTTGAGAGGGTTTTTTAGCATAGCTAAACTATTACCCTTACCCATTTTCCCCTTTATAAATTTATCTCTATCTATTTTTTGTGTAAGATTTAGGATTTTATCTTTTACATTTATATTTTATAGTAACATGGAACACAAAATTTATCACTCAATCCTTGTAGGTGGTCACATAGACCCACATTAAAAAAATAGGTGGAAAATCAACTAGGGTATGGCCATAGCTAACAAATAATGCCACACTACATATTTATCCTCCTTCTGAGGACTTGTCCAATCATAAATTAAATTCTTTCATTTGGTCATGACACAATACATAGGTCATGTTAAGAAGTTTTAAGTCACAGTCAGCCTAAATGGTCAAAAAATATTTGTTTTGGGTAGGTTTGTATATATTTATGCCCATTTACTATTTAAAAAAATATATAAATTATGTAGAATATTGTATTTCATTATCAATCTATGTATTCTAGAATTTAAAATTTATTAGATTAATATCCATTAATTTGATTCACTTGAAATAAAAATAGTTTAAACATTCTAGTGATCCCACTATTGTTTTTGCACATTACTTTCTCTTTTTATTCTTTATTTTTGTCATAGGACTTCATACAAATTTATGTAAATTTTGACACTAAAATAAAAAAATTTAACTTGGATAAAATCCAACACATAACATTTCAACTTATTTAACCTTAAATTTAATTAGACATTGAATTAAATTATCTTTTTACCTTTGATAAATCTAACACAAAATATCTTTCCTTAGATTTCAACCTAAAATTTGTTTCTATCTATATAATTAAATATTTCAATTTTATATTTATTTGATTATGTTTGTTTTCTTGTTATGGGTAAAAATGGGGTTTTTGAATTAGGGACCTGACCCTATATAAGAAACAACAGACAAGGCCCTCAAATCCTAGTCAATCATTAAATTATACTAAAAAGAAAAATTATAAAAAAATATCCATGAAACAACTAGAAGACAACATGAAAAAACTCAAAAGATTAACTAGAGTTTATGGCCACGTTGGAATTATTCCCAATTTTTTATCATTATATTCAGCTCCATATCCAATCATCAATACATCTAAGGTGGTTTCTCGATATCCTTGTTATATTAATTAAAATTTAATTTATTATTTTTCTCTCCACCTTGGTTCAATTCTCCCAATAGAGTCTTAAGAGACATTACATTTGTTATTCTATCTTTCATCTATGTCTTGCTCACATCCAAAATAAATTTAATGTTGTCCTTCAATTTTGTATTTTCTTAGGTAATGGTTCTAATCTTATCCTTTAAAGAATAATGATCCCTCATAAATCATATAAATAAATAGTTATGAATCTTGAGTTATTCATTAATATTTGTTACCCTATTTCACCATTCAATGTTTTTACTACTTGATTGAGTTCATCATTGAGACAGCTTATGCCAACATGAATGTTCTCTATGGGTTACAAGTCTTATAAGCCTTTTACATTTATTTAATTTTACATCTCCTCTATTATTTTCCATCCTCATACACAAATGTATTTTTTTCCCTTAGAATATGGAAACCTTCATCTACCATCTCCTCAATAACAACCTAAGTGCCCACTTAGAGGTCCCTATATTTGCTTTCATAGATCAGAATATCACCACCACTTAGACCATGCCTCTTTACCTTTGAGTAACTTCTTAATTTACATTTTATAACACCATAAAATGAGTCTTATTTGTGAAACATGGGGAATATCATAGGTCCCTTGTTCATACTATTAAAACATTTATGGATCATGAATATGATAGCTTGGTGTAGGGGATACTTTTTCTTTCCCCTTTTCACTTCCAACCATATTTCTCAATGGATTTTAGGATGAAAAATAGGAGGAATAGTGGGTTGAGGTGATGAAAATAATTAATAAAAATTAAATGAGAGTAGTGAACCACATTTTTCCTACCTTTATTTGTTTATGTTTGTTTTTTAAACTGTGTTCTAGTAGTTTTAAAACTACTTAGTGACTATCATGAAGGGATATTTGGTGTTATATTTACAAACATCATGGCATGTGAGGTTTTACCCAATAATCATATCCATTTCATAAAACTAAACATAGAATTAAATCTACACATACCTTATGGTATATCAATAACTCTTAATATACCTTTTTCATACCACAAGAATCCACTTTTATCCATTTGATTTATGGTATACGTGAAAGGAACATATCTCCTAGGGAATTTGCTCTCACAATACCCTTGGAAACAGGGTTAGTGTGATATACTCATTATTTTAAATTTTTAGTTAGTTTTATAAAACATTGAGTTGACACAAATAAATAAATAAAAAATTATATTTGAGATGCCATACAATAATTCAAACCCTTGCCTATATCACCCTTATACCTTTATTTTTCTTGTATTGTATTCTCAATCATTACAATTTCTTGATTCATATTATATTATGTTCATAATGGAATCAATTAGTGAATATTTATTTCATATGGTACATAAGACAATGAAATTCATCATTACATATTATAATTTTTTCAATATGTTATTCATTATGTTTTTACATGTGTGAAATGTAAAATTAATTAAGAATATATAATAAACAATATGTAATCTCAAGATGTTATTATTAGAAATTATTTTATTACCATATCATGTTATTATTATTCTCTAATAGCCTTCATCAAATTTTAAATGACTTGGGAACAAGAAGGAAAATATGTTATGTGTTGTATAAAATATACCACTTAAAGAGATTACTCATTTCATATTCCATAGCTTATAGAATTGTGCATCATGGTTATAGTTACATAACCCAATACTAAAGAAAAATATGGTCAAATTGATGAGGAAAAAAACTATGTAATATATTTATGAAATATAGAAAATTTTGAATCATTATTATATGTCATAAAAGGGTAAAACCAAATGATCCCAAGATAATATTCCCAATGTTTCTACTTCTACCGTTGAATCCATTCCTATTTATACACCTATAACATCACCATTTGGCTTGAAAACATCAATTTGTAACAAAAATGTATATATTCCTATACCTACTCATGATACTTATACTCCTCAGATAACCTCTTCAAATTCTCCTCTTGATCATGCACTCATCTTAAAAGCTATGCTATCTAACATTGAGCAACTTATATTTCATGATAACCCCTATATGGACTTATGTTACTTATTTCATAACCATTTAACACATAAAGTTACATCTTATCCATGCTATTTGGCTTCGTGGATCATAATATTTCTCTATATGAAGTTAAAGGTGATACTGAACAATATTTGCATGCATTCCATGAAGCTTGTTTAGACTATGTAGATAATGACAAATTATTAGATAAACTCTTTACAAAAATTATCAAATAATATTCACTTATAAGGTTTAATTATCTTCATTTTAAATAAATAAATTATTTCAATACTTTGTAAAATATAATTTTAACACACTTTTCCATCAACATTTGAATTTTTTAATCATATGCTCATATTTAAAAACTCAAACGAGGGTCTAATGAAACAATAATTGAATATGTATAGAGATACAAGTCCGTGCTAAAAAAAATAAGAAATAGGTCCAAGATATATGTACTCAATTTTTTTTATCTCCACTTCAAGAGTCAATTATGTTTGAAAATTTTAAATGTTTCCATGTACTATGCCATATAGTTAGAGATTGTGAGGTTAATTTGCTTAATTTGAAGAATCATAAGTATATGTCAAATCCTCTTTCTACTTCAAATTATTAGTTTTAAATTAATCCAAACTATAATATCAAACCAAATGAAATCAAGAATGGATCCAAGGTTAAAATTATTGTTATCTCACAACCAAAGCAAAATCTCCAATTGCAAACTCCACTAAGGAGGTAATTTTCAAGGATACCTTCACCACCGCATGTATTATTGTAAAAGATACTTAAATGAAATTTAATCACTCTTCTCCACCAATGGAAGTGAACATGTCTAGACCATAATCTTTTATATATATATATATATATATATATCCATATTATGGCTACCATAGATGTATTGGACATTATACAAACATATGTTTCTAGCTTAAATACAAGATGAAATATATTATTGATGAGAAAATTATTGATATTGGTATACCTATTTAAGAGGCTAAGTGATAATTAAATGAAAATTTAAAACGCAAAACATACAAATATCCTTGTCTAAATCATGAAACACATACTAAAGATAATTTTGAAGTAAACTACACATATAATGCTTAGACTCTCCCATCTACACTTGGACATATAATTGATAGCATCATTGGTATAGTTATAATCAAATAACCATCATTTCCCATGATCACATTCAATGATAGTGACATTGTTGATGATGATTCACTTATATGTGCACTCTTTATTTGAACACATGTTAATAAAATTTAAATATATAATGTTATGATATACATTGAATCAATTGAAAATGTTTGAACCATAACACTCATTTATTCTCTTGGTTATATGGATAAATATTTATAGGGTAATTCTATAATTTTCATAGCATTTTATGGTCAAACATCATATATTATTGAGGATCTATTAAAACTTTAAAAGTGGTCCCTCTCATATTTACCATTCCATTTTCATTCTAACAATCACATGGTATTTTATATGTTGTTATGATGCACTAGGATACAAAATCTTGGAGTAATACCCTCTATAATGGATAAATTTATTAAATATATTCATTATAATAAAGTGTTCAAGAATCCATGAATCCAATAGAATATCTTTTAGAACCAATATTTTTTACTTCTACTATAGAAAAAATAATTATCGAAATCATTTAAAAACAATGTAATGAAACTCTTTATAGAAGTATTCAATAGGACAATCTACCTATTCCAAATTACATTATAGTTTCTTCATATTTTAATGAGTATGAAAATATTACATATTCATTTTCTCCATCTACATATAAGCATTATATAATTACACATGAACATATTCAATTAGTTTCAAATAACATGGTATTTTATCCTAATCATAAAGTGACACATATAAAGATATATTAATATCTTAAGGAATTATAGGTTATTTAGAAAGCTTCACCACATGTATAGGTTTTCACATCTTCTCTTATTTCACATGAATATACATGTTTACATGGGCATATAATTAATGATTTAGTGGGTTTTATTAAAACATATGATCTTGATTTAAATTAAGAGGCATACACACTTGGCACTTCTACCTTACAAGAATATAATTTTTCATATAATACAATTGGGTGTACATATGTGTATCCTCTTGATACAAACCTTGTTTGGACAAAGCTTCCTACTTCCTCCCATCTACTAGTTGGGATGAGTCTCTTGACTAGTTATACTTACTTTGGTAGATAGTTTATTTTGAATTTATTTAATTTATAACTCTTATATTCCTTATTCAAATATTCTTCTATCCCTTAGATTTATTTTTCACTTTGGGCACATGCCCTCTTGATTTTCAAACCAATTCAAAAAATATAAGACAAATGCATTACAAATACTTCTCAATATAGTATACTTATCATGATATAACTTTAGTTTGAATTACATGATCTTATAATGAGCATGTACATTCTTATTTGTCTAAATAAATAAAGCTACATTGTTATGACTCACTTTGAACCTATATTGGGGGAACATTGCTTGCCTTTCTCCTTACCACATTATGGTTTTTAACCTTGATGAGGATTTTTTAAATCCCTACCTCTACATATATTTTTAAATCCTTGTTTATTAACCTATTTTTCAAAAAATAAAAAAATATGGAAAACATTCAAAAACATTAAAATAATTCAAAAGTTAAAAAAATTAAAATATTTACAAAAATTCAAAATCAAGACCTAAGATTAATTTTTAAAATGTTTCCATCTTATTTATTTTTGTATTATTTATTTTATATTATATATATAACACATTTTATTTTTTTCAATACAAATTAATTTTCATGAGATACGTTATTGTGACACATGACATACTTTTACATGGATTCAATGTCATGTATTCCTTATTACCCAACAACATTGCTAAGTTCATGGCATATCTTTATTGTATATGTATAATCTAGTAGTTTTTAGTTATCCACAACCTCCCTACCATTTTGAGATACATACCATACAAATTTTTTTATCAATAATTAATAATTTACATGTGTTACATGAATATACTAGATTATAACAATGACATGAATACATATGATCCATATAAACTAGTTTCATCTATTCTATGATTCTTACTTTACTACATGATAAGATAGATATTTATATATTATTTCTGTGTCCATTGGAATTATATTTTAAAATTATTTATTTAATAGAATCATTATGCCATTTTCAAGTGGTACTTGGCCATGTGTGTCCATGATACATTCACATGTCCCTTATATGTGGCCTTTATGTCTTATGTATGGCATTTTATGTAAGTTTTGTGACATTGTATGACACTCATTATATGTTCATTAATGGTTTCATGATTCATATCATAATTATTACTACTCTCTACTCTTAATTTTGTTCTATGAAACATATCATGCATATGATGATTATGTGATTCTATGATATATGAATCTCATATATGTTTAATATATAAATTAAATGTTATATTATAATATAGGATACAATAGATTAAAAATTTCATGTGATTATACATGATTACATCTTTCACATATTACATAACTCTTATTTTGAGTTAAGTGACTTTAAAATTATGCCCCTCATCTCCAGAGGGGGGCATCACAACAAGCTTATCTTAAGAATTCAAGTCCTCATGAATAAATTTTTTATCTATAGCACTATCTAGCTTTAAAATTTATAGCATGATTTAGAATATTCATATTATGGGGGGATTTAATATGCATATACACTCATTCATACAATTAAAAGTTTTAATAATTACAAAATTTAAGTGACATTTAATATCAATTTAGTACATTACAATGGGAATGATATTCATTCAAGTTTAAGTTACTATATGGAAATTTCATTTTTTTTCAAAGTTTCATTATTGAAAAGTTAAAATACAATATAGATCCACTTTTAATAGTGTGATTCATATTCATATTCTAAGTGGGACACATTAGATTCTAGTGACACTCAATGTCTATGGTTTCACCACTTTTTCTATGTAATGAGCCATATTTGGTGGTTCCACCATTCAAATATTTTATAAAGTGATATACACTTTAAAATGAGAGTTTTATAATAAAATATTTCTATCTTAATTGTGTTAAAAGGTTTTAAAATTGAGACTCGATCACTCTTAATTCACCATAGGTTCAACATTTATCCAAATGACTCAACAAAGGAGAAAGAAATTGTCTTCACTTTTAAGTTATAGGGAAATTAAATTTCATACTATTTAAGGTGTATAATTTATATTCTCTCTCTTAAAAATTAAAATTTCAAGTTTAAATTTTTAAATTTCAATAATTATAGACAATAACAACATTTAGTGGCATTATTACAGGTTTTGCATAAATAATCTTGCATGATCAAAATTCACATAAAAAGACCTAGTGTTTATGCACACCTAGGTTTTAATCTAGTAAATTCACTTTGTTTCATCACTAGAATAAAGTGGGGTGAAATTTAAAAATAAAAATAATCATTAAGCATTTGAAAATGTTTAATCTTAACATTATTTCTTTACTTAAAGTCCATTTGTCATTTCACTAACTTGAAATATATAAGAGATCTTATATTATCTTAAAAACATATAAAATATCATATAAACATCCCCATTTCAACTATATTAATCCATATTCGACCTAAAAGTTATTTTTTAACCTTTTTCAATAGTATTTATTAGTTTGGGACAAGTTTGTGCTAGGTTAGATGGGGTGACACTATGGTCTTGTCTACTGCCACAACCTGATCACATGTACTATAATAGTTAATTTTTCAAATGGAGACATTTTAAAATGGATATCCCATGAATTTTAAAATTAATTTAGATAAAATATTCAAAATATTCTCTAAATACATATAGAAATCACTTGGATATTATACTTTAAACTAAGTAAAAGAACATTATTTATTTTAATTTAAATTATATAGCATTATAAAAATCACAGGACAATTATAAATATATTTTATTTTAGGTCAAGTACATCCATTTTTAATTTATTTAATAAATATTCTAGATACAATCATATAGTTTCACTATCAATGATCACACAATCAAACTAAGAGGGAGAACCACATAAGCCTGAGGCTTATTTGACATATGTAAGTAACACTCAAATTACACACGGGGTTTTATTTAACCCTAAAATTTATACAAAATTGGGGTATCTAGGGTTAAATGGGTAGAGATATCCTAGGGTAAAAGGATGATAATATATCTCTAAAGTAGGCCAATTGGATGCAAAACTTAGATAAACATATGTTAAATTTATTAAACTCAGATAGGATAAAACTAGTAAGTATAACTATGCTAGATATAGAAATGAAAAATAAACAAAATAATTGTCTATTTTTTATGTTAATGTAATTATGGATTTATAATAAGAAAAAATCATATTAGAAGATTATTCTAGAATAGTCATTAGATTATCAATTGAGTGCCTCTAGAACTATAAACACTAACATCAACTTACGATAATTGCATCAATGATACTATATGAGCCTAACATAAGTGTCCTATACAAAGTACATACTATAAAAATATGAAACCACCTATATTATGATGGGTTTTTCTTTGACTGCACTCTGGTACATTTAGATTTGGGTCATGGACTATCACTCAAGAAATTGTAAAGTCATTGTTCTTCATATTTATGTTGGCCTTGGAAAAAATGGGTTAGGAGGCACATGGTGTCTAACTAACCCCAAAGAATCCTCTATCAATGAACATTTCCTACATAGACAATACTTTGAAGAGGGCCTTAGAATGATGTATTTCTCCCCTATATGTATTTTTGTGTGTGAATCATGTAATATGTGGAAAGCAAGTACAATAGTGACCTAGCTTGTAATTTATAAAATATAGATCTTGGGCTACTCCTTCAATACTTCAGACCTATCTATGTCTTCAACCTATGACTAATATGAAAATAAGATAAAATAGATAAGATTTTATTTATTAAGTAATTCATTGAATGGTTTTGATAGGTTTCCCTAGTTTGTGGTAGGTCTTGTAGGTGACAAATTAATTATGGTTGATATTATATTTACTTCAATCCCTTTGGAAAAATAAATCACATAAAATCACTTAGTCTGATCATTAGGATAATTTTCATTTTTAAATTATATGACTTTATGGCATTAGACACTTATGTCAGAGTGGGACACTTGCATCGATGTAGGTATCTATCAAAGATGCTAGTGTCCAAGAAATAATAAAGCAAGTACATACTCAAAACTTGAAAATATGTGAGATAATAAAGTTTTAGGAATTTTAGGCAATATATAAGGTCTAGGTCATCAACATAAGATTGGTTATACCAATATATAGGCTAAGGGGCACAAGATAGAGTAAATGCAATACTTTAGAAAGTGGGAAAGGTCCATAACTAATAGGAACAAACAAAGTCTAATTATACCAAGTATACAAGATTTAGGTGATATATAATTAACATAATAGTCTCTACATTTACCCCCCCACCCTTTAATCTAATAATTAAATATCTAGGTTAAGGAAAGGAATATGTATATTGGCATATATAACACACCTTGCCTTTGCTTGAGTCCAACTTGAGTGATTTAATAGTGATTGATGTATCACCAAGAGCATGTTATAGTACATAATCAGTACATATAATCTATAATTGAAAGTATTTGAAAAGATTGAAATTGAAATAGCAAGGTTTAGGAGTACATATGTATATTTATGTAACCACCTTACATATTGGCAAGTTTATTTGAAATATGTATCATTATGAGGCTATAAAACTAAAATTAAGACAAATATATATAAATATAGAAAGTGAATATATATAAGGATGTAGAGATATATATTTTAAGGCACATGCCCCTAACCTTGGAGAAATTATGAGTTGCCACTTGATAGTTAATATTAACTCAACCATGAAAACCAATAATAATTGAAACCTAGTGAGCATGAGTGAATCAAGGTTAACTCATAATTTTTTTGTTGATCAAGCATGAGGAGCCATAGTGGTCCAAGATTATCACTAAATCTATTAACATCAATAGTGAAAAGGAAAATTTTGAGGAGGAAGGGTACTATACTCAGTTAAATTATGGCAATGAATAAGAGGAGTAGAATGTTGGGGATTTTATTGAATAAGTGTGGATCCAAAACTAGATTTGAGGAGACCTATATTTTTCTATTTGCTTGTTAGTAAATGTAAATGAGTCTCTAGGCTCAATGTTAAAGTAAAAATTGAGGGCTCCCTCCAAAAGCTAAATATGAAGATTATGATCCAAAAGCTCCTATGTAGTGAAATTGTAGATGAGTTTGATAAACTTAAAGGGTTCCTCAGCCTAGAGTTGATAGCTACTAATGTGGGTAAAGATCACCCAATTCACACCCAAAAAGATAAACCCACCCAACATAAAGAAGAGGAAGAAGTTACGAGAGCTATATTTTTCTATTTGCTTGTTAGTAAATGTAAAGGAGTCTCTAGGCTCAATGTTAAAGTAAAAATTGAGGACTCCCTCCAAAAGCTAAATATGAAGATTATGATCCAAAAAATCCTATGTAGTGAAATTGTAGATGAGTTTGATAAACTTAAAGGGTTCCTCAACCTGGAGTTGATAGCTACTAATGTGGGTAAAGATCACCCAATTCACACCCAAAAAGATAAATCCACCCAACATAAAGAAGAGGAAGAAGTTATGAGACCTATATTTTTCTATTTGCTTGTTAGTAAATGTAAATGAGTCTCTAGGCTCAATGTTAAAGTAAAAATTGAGGGCTCCCTCCAAAAGCTAAATATGAAGATTATGATCCAAAAGCTCCTATGTAGTGAAATTGTAGATGAGTTTGATAAACTTAAAGGGTTCCTCAGCCTGGAGTTGATAGCTACTAATGTGGGTAAAGATCATCTAATTCACACCCAAAAAGATAAACCCACCCAACATAAAGAAGAGGAAGAAGTTACGAGAGCTATATTTTTCTATTTGCTTGTTAGTAAATGTAAAGGAGTCTCTAGGCTCAATGTTAAAGTAAAAATTGAGGACTCCCTCCAAAAGCTAAATATGAAGATTATGATCCAAAAACTCCTATGTAGTGAAATTGTAGATGAGTTTGATAAACTTAAAGGGTTCCTCAACCTGGAGTTGATAGCTACTAATGTGGGTAAAGATCACCCAATTCACACCCAAAAAGATAAACCCACCCAACATAAACAAGAGGATGTTACCTGGGATCATGAGGAAGAAAAAGGGGAGATTCCATCCTCCAGCCTCAAGTAAAAGAGATAGGATGAAGGTAAGGATTACTTTTTTAGTATTAAAACTAGAGGAAGAAATAACAAAGGTGTTAGTACTGAGACCAAGTAGTTGGTCCTTTACTCTGAATTAGAATAGTTTGTCTAGCTTTGTTTCTTTTTGTTTACCTTGGCGTAAGTTAGGTGATAGGGTTCTTTAGTTACCAAGTTTGTCTTCTTATCCATTTTTGTACTTTTGTTATGTATTTTTTATGTTTTAGTTATCTATTGTAAAATTTACAATTCCTTTCAACCCTATTGTTAACTGATCAAATATAAAAAAGAGTCAACTCATATTATCAAATTTGTAAGGTTGGATGATAAAATCAATTCCAACCTTAAAACCTAGCAAGATTGAGTGATATTATCACCTTAATCATACCAAATATTAAAAAAACTACTATAATATATTATAAACTAGGAATTTGATCAAGAGAGGATGGTTGGTATTGTGTTAGTCCCAAAATGAAATCAAAATGAAACAAACACACTAGCATAAAATCTCTAGACCTAGTTACTAGGGGAACTTATTTAACAAAACATGAATGGAAAACACAACTAAAATTCAAAATAAACCTTCTTTTACCTTCCTTGGATGCTCTAAAGTTCTTGTTGTATTGGCTTACTCAGTTTATGCTCATGAAGTCTACATCAATGGAAGCTTGGCTACCTCCATCTCTCTTTGGCACCTTGTGTGGATTTGGCTTGGTTTGGATAAATATTTTAGCATTATAACACTAATATTCATGAATCTTTGGAATCAATTCAACATTATAACTTTGGCATATGAGAGCTTAGAATTATGGCTTTGAGGCTTACTATTTATAGACTTTTGGAATAGTTTGAGGATCAACCGTGACTGTCCATCTCAAGATTGAGATTTGTGACCATGGATAAATCCAAATATTTAATTCGTTGTAAAAATATCCCCATTAATATTTGGGATGGAGGGGAATTTAATAGGCATGGAAGGGCTTTGATGAGTCATGGGATACATGAATCTTGATATTTGTGACGTTTATGACCTAGGGATGTCTTCCCAAGAAATGAGGACACTTGATGATGGAGATATTTAATATTCATCTAAAAAAATCAATTATTAAACAATATACATGGAATTATTAATTAGGATTTAATTTGGTTTAATTAGCTCTTAAGCATGATTAAGTACTTTGTGCACAAATTACTTAAATTGATTAGAATGCCTTTTTATTGGCCAAAAAATTGATTGTTTTGGAATTAGAATGTGATGTAAGATGCATTAGATACATTATCAAATTTAGGATGATGTCAAAACCAAATAACAAAGTAATATGTCTCATGTAAGAGATTTGATATAAAAGAGCAATCTAGAGCACCTAGGTGCAAAAATGTCATTTTGACTTGAAATAATCTGATCAAAGTTAGCTGGACCATAAAATACATTAACCCATCTAGGGATACCCTAGCCAAAATAAACACTTGAGTATATCAATTTAAAATATTTTAATGTGTTTTAATGTTTTTAGGCCAAATTATACACTTTGGGTGAAATTGGTCAAAAGCTTGGTTGGAGTTTATCGGTGGATAGATTTAGGTGTCTATAGTTTTCCCCTATTTGGGAAGGTGTTGCAAATTATAAGAACATTAAAATATTCTCAAAGAATGAAAAGGTACTATATTCCTAAAATTGTAATGATGATGAACTAACTATATGATGCCGCTTGAGGGAATGGTTGACATAAGGAAAGGTTGGTAAGTGATCCCTCAAAAGAAAGAATGGAGATGAGGGGACCAAAGAAAGGAGAATGATGGGATGATAATACAAGGATATTTAAAAATTAATCAAAATCATTAAGAATGCAAGTGGGATGGTATATAATGGTTTTCCCAAAGGTAGTTATAAGCATTATACCTAGATAGTGGCAACATGGTATGATAACACAATGATTTTCCCAAAGATGATTATAATCATTGAGAAGATTGAGCTGCCCCATTTAGGATAGACAAACAAGATAACAACATGCCCCTATTTGGGCAAAAGAAAATAAATTTGGTGAGAACATAATGATTTGACCAGAGGTGGTTATAATCATTGAGAAATGTAGGTGGGATGATGTGCAATGATTTATCCATACACAGTTCTAATCATTGGACCCTGATTATGGAAAACATGATTAATTTGATTGATGATGATGATAATATGATACAAAAGATAATGATAAATTAGGACAACCTATTGGTAGAGAAATGCATGTCTGAACTAAACAAAGGTTTAAATGTTTTTGTGGTTAATTAATCTATTTGGGATATGATTAGGATTAAATTGAGATGATAGTGATAAAGATATGTTGATGCCACCATTACTGAATAAACCTCCTAAAGTTGAGGTTTATTATAACATATGTTAGTAGGCATCATGGTATAACATCATGAGGACTTGGTTAAAATATGCATAAGGACTGACTCTTGAAATCCATTGCTCAATAGAAATAATGCACCTATGATAGAAACCATGATGCTAATGTAAACACATGAATATAGATGGATTCAAGTTTAAGTGTGGGTAAGGAATCACTCAATGAAAGCACATAAACTGTATTAAGGCAACCATATGGAATGTAAACAAATAGGCACACAAATGAAATAACAAAGAAATAAAAAATTAATTTAAGCCATGCAAAAATTTTCCCTAGAAAATAGGTGACAACATAACAAACTAAAAAAATGGGGAAATAGAAGAAAAGGAAGGGGGTGGCTGAGCTATCTCCATGTGTACTAGACAAGTGGACATTTCCTACATAGTTCCATGGATGTGATATCTAAAAAAAAATTAGGCCAAATGTAGTTCTCCTAAGAAATGGGAAGAAAATGATAACTTATGAAAACAACATAATGGATGTAATAGAAGAATAGGAATGATCTTAAAAAATGGCAAGTGCATGAGATAAGAGGGGCCAAAAAGGATAGGGAAACTAAGGAACAAGTGATTTGCTTGTGACTTAGTAAGGGTTCCTAGAATCCTTAAGGCAAAGAAGTGGTCAATGTTTTTCATCTTTTCTAAATGGTTTTACAAACATTTTTGGAATTTTTGAAGTATCTTAACTCAATAATGACTAGACACTAAAATGGTTTAAGCTCTCAAAATGGAGAGATCATTACTTAGGTTTCTTACAAAATGGTGAGTGTATGGATGGAAAGGGTAACTGATCTAACCTCAACAAGTATCAAGTGATACCTACATCATCCTAGAGTAGGACCTCAATTCACTATAGTTCCACCCTACAGTGGAGGAATTCAACTAATGTAGTAGTCAATTCAAACAAAATAGGCACAATTAGTATAAAGGCATAGTATGCCATAAGACATGGGAAGTTGGTATGTCAAGGCTTAGTAAACAAATGTTGCCCCTAGTTTTCCCATAGGTGGTTATAACAAGGACACAATGGTATAGATAAATGGTACTAATTTTCCCAAAGGTGGTTATAATTAGTAGAAAGATTGGTGATAAGAAAGAAACAATGAACAAAGGATGTAACTACTAAAGCTTTTATCATACTACTGCAAAATACTTTATTTTAAATTCTCAAAACACCTGTTGAAACTACTTGGATTCATTAGTGATAAAAATGTGTTATTAATGGTGAAACCAAGGTGAAATAGGCTAGGTAAATAGGATTCAAAACTTTCTTGGTGAATAGAAAAAAATGGTAAATGGATAAGTAATAGGCTAAGAGGAATGACAAGAATGATATCTAGACAAAGAAGAAAACTAATAAAGTGGTACATCTGACATTGTGCTTATATAAAATACACCATAGTGCTCAAGCATAGTATTACTTAAGGTGAATAGTATTCATCAACTTAGGATGTTCATCTCCATCTAGTGTGGTAAGCCTATATGCTCTTGATCCATAATCTATAGTAATGATGAAAGGCCCTATCTAGTTTGGCTTGAATTTACCCTTTTGTTTCTTCTCAGTCATGGTGTTATTTTGGTTTTGTTTAAAAGCAAGATCACCAAGTTCAAATGTTATATATTTGACATGCTAATTTTAGTGGCCTTTAAGTTGGTTCTAATATGTCTAAAGATTGTTGAGTGTAGCTATCCATTTTTCATCAAGTAGGTCTAGTTCTTGTAGGCAAGCTACTCAATAATCATGATCATCTAGGGCATGTTTGAAAGATATGTGAATTGAAGGTAACTCAAAATTAGTGGGAAGGATGGCTTCTATACCATAAAAAAGTGAGTATAGAGTGGATCCTATGGGGGTATGGTGATTTTTATCATATTCCCAAAGGGCATGAAATATCTGAAGGTCCTAGTCATGATCAACATCATTGAAAATATTTTTGAGAATGTTAATAATTATTTTGTTGGATGCCTCAACTTGACCATTACCTTGAGGGTAATATGCCATACAAATTTTTTGTGTGATATTGTATTCATCACATAGCTTGTCAACATCCTTGTTTTTAAAGGATCCTCCATTATCATATATAATGTCAAAATGGATACTATAGTAGTAGATGAGATGGTTGAATATGAACTTATAATTTTTTTTCCTAATCATGTGAGGGGTATAGCTTCAAACCACTTAGTGAAATATTTAGTGGTAGTAAGGATATGTTTATAGCCATCTAAGGATGTAGGACTTATTTTCCTAATGAGGTCAAGTCCCCATGTATTAAATGGCCATGGTGTCAACATAGGTTTTAGAGTCTTGGCTAGGGCATGAATCATATTAGCATGTTGTTGACATTCTTCACACTTCTTTACATATGCAGCTACATCTGAATTCATCATTGGCCAATAATAACCAATATGTAAGAGATTTTTGGATAAGACTACTCCATTAGAGTAAGTACCACATACTCCATGTACTTCTCATAATGCTAATGTAGATTCTTCCAAATATAAATAATGAAGTAGAGTTTCATCAAAGCTATGATGGTAGAGGGTTGATCCAAGTAGATTAAAATGAGCAGAGTGATTGATAAAGGCTTTGGTTTATTTTTGGGATAGATCAAGTGGTATAACTTGGTCATAGAGTTAATTATAAAGGTCTGAATACCAAATAGAATTAGGACCAATAATAATACAAATCATGGCAATGATTAAAGGTTCATAAGCTGGTATGACCAAATTCTTGACAAGAAATTGATAATCTATATCTTTATTTATTTGTTAAATTAGGGATATAATAATATCCATGACATTTGTAATTTTATTACTATCCCTTGGTATATGCTTAAATAGATATCTATAGTTTTTTATTTTAGAGTGTCAACTATAGCTTTGTAAGGAACCAACTTGTCATCTTTAGTTTGGAAATGGTATGTGACCTAATTGATCATTAACTAAGAATCACTATAAACCTTGAAATGAATTATGTTCTACTATAATACCTATTAAAGTCTTCAAACAAGTGCTTCATACTTGGCCATGTTATTAGTATAAAGCAAAACTGATTCTGAAAGACATGGGAATTACATCCCCTTGTGGTATAATACATAAGAGGCCTACCCCTGATCCATGTGTAGTAAATGATCCATCAAAATATAGCTTTTAATGCTACTCTTTAAGAGGTATGTCAATGATGGTCATTATGGATTCATCAGGAAATTGGAATGTGAGTGGGTCTATGTTTGTAAGGGGTGCTTCAACAAACTAATCTATAAGGACCTATCCTTTGATTGCCTTCTGATTGACATACTCTTTGTCAAAATCACTAAGAATCATGATCCACTTGGCCATTCTACCTTGTAAATCTATTTTAGATATTATATACTTGAGTGGATGTACTTTTTAAATGACCATGGTCTTAATGTTCAACATGTAGTGTCATAATTTTTGAGTTGTGAATACCATGGCTAGACATGCTTTTTTAACAGGTGTATAGTTATGTTCATATGTGACCAATGTACAACTTAAGTAGTATACTTCATGATCTTTTCCATTATCATCATATTGAGCTAGAAGTTCCCCCAACAAACTATTGATAGTTGATAGATACAACAAAAATGGTTTTCATGGCATATGAGTTAACAAAACATGCATATTTGCTAGGTAATCTTTTAATTATTGAAAATATATTTGGTAGTGATTATCCCAGTGGAATGTAACTCCCTTATTTATAATATGTGTAAATGGATGACATTTTTCTATTAACTGAGATATGAAGTGTCAAATTGGCTAGATCTTACCCTACAAACTATGAAGCTACTTTAAATTGGTTAGTGATGGCATCTCAGTTATAGCTTGGAATTTAGTTAGATAAAATTCAATGCCTTTGTGAGACATGATGAAGCCAAGTAATTAACCTGATGTTACTCCAAACACACATTCCTTTGGATTGATTATGACTTTATACTCTTATAGTCTTTCAAATATCATATGTAGTAGTGTTGGATGGTTGGCCCTAGTCTTGGGTTTGCCTAGTATATCTTTGACATAGTATTAAACAATATCATGTATCATATCCTAAAATATGATAGTCATTTATTTTTTATATATATCTCTAGCATTTTTAAGACCAAATGGCATTACATGATAATATAATATTCCCCATGGAGTGGTAAACACTATTTTGTGTTGGTCTTTTGGTGTTATTCTAATCTGGTTGTATCCTGAAAAATGATCCATGAGTGAAAGCATTTCATAACCCATTGTTGAGTCAAAAATCATTTAAATAGTAGGTAATGAAAAGTCATCCTTAGGGAAAGCTTTGTTGATGCTAAAAAATTAGTATAAATTTAGATCCCTTCAAGATTTTTAATAATAGGTATAACATTAGATATCCATTTTGAGTAGTCAATGGATCGAATACATCTTGCTTCTAAGAGTTTTTCCAACTCTTTATTTACTAATACAACAATGTGAGGATGCATATTATGCAATTTTTATTTTATCATTTTGTTATCAGGGTTTACCACAAGGTGATGTGAGACCAAGGCAGGGTCGAAACCTTGCATGTTAGAATAAGGCCATTCAAAGATATCTACAAATTCTCTCAATAGAGTTGTAAAGACTTCATGTTCCTCCTTAGTGAGGGATGCACCTAATTTTATCCATTTTAATTTTTATGGAGTGTCAATGCTTACCTCTATTTTATCCTCAAATATAAAGGTCAAGCCACTATCTAGGATAGTAGGCAAAGACTTGAACTATCGAGCTATACTAGAGTCCTCTGTTAGGACCAAATTTTCAACTTCTCCTAGGCAGATGAATCAAAATCTCCCAATGGGAGATCTAGCCATGTGATAAAAATAATAAAAAATTCTTGAAGAATTTAATCAAACATTTATTTCTCAAAATTAAACTCAGATCCATAGGCAAGTTAATCATTGGTGGTCTTCTAATCTAAATTTGAAGAAGAATGAATACCCCCATCTAATGGTGCCTAAAATAAGGTTTGAACACTAGAATAACCTTTATCTTTACTTTTTATTTGATCAAAAAGTGCCTCAAAGAGGTTTTCACTTTGGGACCTTAATATTTTATTTATTTATTTTTGGCTAAGAGCGTTCACTCACTTTTCAAAATAGGATTTAGAATCCAATGTGATTGAGAACCCTAATTTTTTATCTCCCAACTGAACATTGTCTATAAGGCCTAGAAATTCATATAATGCCTCATCATTCTAAAGCTCATTAATCAACAAATTGGATTCTTGTTGGTTCCAATCATCAATTGGGGATAGTATAATGGAAATGAGGTATTATGAATAATTGGGCTAAGGGTACATATGGAATTATTATCTAGTAGGTTATTCTCATCTAGGTCATCAAAGATAAGGCTATGAATAGACTCTACGTCATTATCAACATCATTATCACTAGCCACCAATCATGGAACTCAAATAAGATATGTGGGGTCATCCCCAAGTGGTTTAAATCCAAGCCCATAGGGTATTTTGTATTTAGTCATATAAATTGACTCAATGGTTCCTTGTTGATTTGGTCTGAGGACTCTTCATCTCCCTCAAGAGGGTCTAGTTCTAGGCTAGATGCTGGTATAAACATGATAGGCCCTTTATTTTTTCTCTATTATTACCAATGCAAGTGTGGGAGTAGCTTTAGGTCTTCTAAAGGTCTTTATATTTTGAAGAAAATTAGAAATATGAAAGGTATCATAGGTCACATTCTCCCCTGGGCCATTATTTGCAATGGTGAAATGATTATAAGCCTCTAAAGGTGGCATGTGGGAAAGGGAATCCAAGGTATTAGGATGTATGTAATTGTCCTCTAGAGAGTCAATAATAATGGCCTTTCCTCTATCATAATTAGAACTTAGATTCATGCCATATTGGTAATTGTATCTTTGAAACTTAGCCTTAAGATGTTTTTAGTGTTCATACTGGTGAAAATCTCTTGGAATATTCACCTCCATCCTTAAATGGGAGAACCTAATACATTGGTGTAGGTTTGACAGGACTACATGAATCTCATGTAACCAAGGCATACCCAAAAGCATATTATATGGTCACTCAAGATCAATCACATGACAAAGTATATCATGGGTCAAAGGGCCAATCATAACTGGTAGGCTGATGGTACCTTGTGATTCTCTCTCCTAATTATTATAAGCTTTGATAATTATCATTTCTAGTTAGAAATATACTGTTATGTACCAAAGAATATTGATGAGCTTTAGAGACACTATGTTTAGGCCTAATCCATTATCTATAAGGACACATTTAACTTTATGAATCTTTATACAAACTTCTATGTATAATGGATTCTTATGGAGTGGACCAAGGGAAGACATATTACTTTGGTTGAATGTGACTTGTTGGGCTAAATTTAGGTGCCTCACTAAAGATTGAAATTTATCAGGGGATGTCACTAAAAATGGTGGATTGGGTTACAACATCATTCAAAATGCTCTTGTGTATTTTTGACATTCACAACAAATCTAAAATAAGATCTAAGCTGGTGTATTCTACAATTATTCCACAATATCAAGATTCTTTTTTGAGTTAGTGGTAAATGGCTTATTCTGAGGTTGAATGACTAGTTAGATAACAAGTAAGATGGTAGATGGATGTGGGCTTATAATATTAATCCATGATCTCTAAGTTCTAATTGCATAATTAGGAGTAAGTATAGGACCATGATTGTTAACAAATGATGGTGATGGTGTGGGACTAGATAAGACAAGTCTTAATTGTTAGTGCAATTGTATATGATAATGGGGCAAGGATGAGTTATCGATATAAGGTCCAAAAGTGTAAATATTAGTTTGTTAGTTCACTTGCATGTAGTCTCAAGTAAAAGAAGGATTATCCATGTAATTTGGATGAGAGGCATTATTTAGAAATGGTTTAGATTGATTGGTTTTGAATCTAGGATTAATGGAGATGGTGTTAATGATACCCCCAACAATATAACCTACAACTTTGTTGTAGTCATGTCTAACTTCATGGTAGGTTTGTTGGTTGTTATTGGCTTGACCTTGGTTTTGTCCATTGTATTGATATTGTTGGTTATGTTGTTTATTCTGCTAGTTTTTTTAATTTTATTGATTTGGCCTTTGATTTTGGTATTATTGATTTTGATGTTGAACTAGTTGTGGCTATTGTTGTTGTTGTTTTTGTTGGTTATGCTATGGAAAATGGTTTTGATAGATGCCAATAGTTTGATTGGAGGTGAAATCACCACCATCTAATGTGATCTCCCCATTCTCTAACATATTCTCAATCAAATGCTTGATTTGCACACATCTTTGTAAATTGTGCCCATTGACTTGATGATATTCACATAATTCATTTTCATGGTACCAATCAGGATAAGGAATGCCATGCAAATAATGCTTTAGTATAGGCTAACCAATCAAATTAGTGGTAGTAAGTTTTCAAAATATAGACTCAATAGGCTCTCCAAGGCCACTAAAAACATGATGCATAGGCAAAATTATCCTTGGAAGATGGTTTTACAATGGTAAAGGTTGTGGTATTTTTTGTGTAGGTCTTGATTGTTGTGCTTGTAGCATTGGTTGGAAAGTTTTTAGGTAAGAGTAAGCTAAAATGGTGGTGTAGATGATGTTTCCACCATTTCTACATGACATGACTTGGTTACTCCATTCCCATAACATTCCTATTATGGTTGAATTACTTTGGTCTATCTTGATTATTGGCTTATGTTGGTTTGATGCTTGTGATTGAGTTGGATGATGATTTTGGTCACTTCCCTAATTGGTACCTTAGTTTTGATTATTTTAATGAAGCTTGATGACTCTTTCATTAATGAGATCTCACTCAATCAACAAACCTTTATCAATGATCTCTTTGTTGGAATGGCACACTAAAACTCCAGATGATAGGCTATCTCACTATGAAAGTTGTTAGTGAATACACCAGCTAATTGTTTATCTAGTAAACTATTAGTGAATTGGATTGTAAGTACTCTCTATCATTTTAGCTAGCTAGAAAAACTCTCACCAACCTTTTGTTTTGCTTACATCAAATCGACCAATGAAATATCATGAATGAGATTATAGGAAAAGTGCTACACAAAATTATCAGAAAGATTATTGAAATCAATTAATAAATTCTTTAGAAATGTTAAGAACCACTCCAAGGTTTGTGGGAACAACAACAAAAGGTATATATCACTATATGTCACTGGTTGGTAGAAAACAAAGAATTTAATTAAATGGGATTTAGGGTTACCTTTCCCCTTATATTTATCAAACTTTGGTGTTTCATATCTTAGAGTAAATGGAATTTGTAAGTATTACATATTGAAAGGAAAGGAACACACATAATCTAATTTAAACTTTTTAATTTATTTCCCTACTTGGATAGAAGCAATTGTATTCTTCATCTATTGTAACTCTTACTCTAGGAAACTTATGGGAATTTTGGCCTAGGTAGATGGTTGGGCGGTCACAAGTGCAACACTTTGACCAGGGTATGATGGTATAATTTGATACACATTGGATTCATTGGGAAAGAAACTAGGAATATACATATGCAAATTAGGATGTATTTGTGGGAATTACACATTTGGTTGCACAATATTCTCATTAGGGTTAGTGATGAAGGTTTGACTTAGAAGATTCTAATGTTAGGTTGGAGAGATATAACCATACTGTGTATATTGTGTTTTAATAGAGATCTATTTCTAACTACTCAAACCTTGTTGTTGAGTCAGAGCTTGTGAACTAAGACCCTACCTTTGAACAAGTGACACATTTTGAACAAAAGGTAATTATTGCCTCATAGGTACTTGAGAAGCATTATAACCTCCTTGTTACAAAAATACTTACTGGTAAATAGGTACTTGTTAGGGATTTGGCACCTATCAGTATACAACATGAATATGTTATTGATTAAACATCAATTGGTTTTAAATTGGCATATTAGTATGTGAAGAAGAAGGTATGTTTGTTATTACTTGATGAGGTGGAACATTGGTTACCCCTTGTTGAGGTGGTAATATGTTAGGATTTTTATTCATTGGTATATTAATTTATGCTTGTTATTTTGGAATGTTACTCATCACCTATTAAGGAGGAATAGGATTTGTCCCATTCTATTTTTGAGACATGGCATTGGTTATTGGTTGACTACCTGCTCCTATTGGTTGTACACTTGATGAAGAATCTAGTTGAGGGTTGGAAGTAATTAGTTAAAGTTGGGGCAAAAAATCTCTCATTCTTATGTTGGTAGATCCACTCATGGTATTAACTAAAGGCACATATTGTTGACTAGTTGTTTGTACATTAGTACCACTTTGATTTGGATTGAAGTTTCTTGTGCATTATACACTATATTTTTCTCATTATTCTATGTAGAAGTAGAAGACACTTCTTTAATAATTGGTGTATATAACACATTGTCTACTAAAGTGTTTTGTGTGAATGGGTCTAAACCCTAATTTTATTTTTTAGTTAACTCTATTAAAACTCTCATTAAAGGAACTAAGTTAATAAGAGGTTTATTTATCATGGTCATTTGATTAAAGTTGCACACTAGATTAAAGTAGGTTTGATATGTGCTTTAATTTGGTTGAATTGGCCTTCCAAGAGGTTTTTTCCTTTGTTAGGTATATTAGGATCTTGACACATGGTTTGGATTAGAGTCAAAGGATTTTTAGAATAAGCCTATTGACTATACAATATGTTGTGAGGCATTCTTACTAGGCTTGGTAAACTTTCATGAGGAAAGTCTACTAGAAACTTATCCCCTACTTTTATGGCTCTAATCAAAACCTCATCTTTGTTATACAAAAAATTTAATTAAAATAAATAAGGATCAAATGTGGAAGGTGAATTAGTAGAGTAGGATTTTTGAGGAATTGGTTTGTTAGCTATGGGTATTGTAGCTAGGTATTGTGTAATTTTTTCTTGGTCTTATTCTAAATATGGTGGTGTATTAACCAAATAGTTAGCCAATGGATCTTGGTTTTGTGCCAATATTTGAGTATTATAAGAAGGATAAGGACTTGTCTCATAATAAATATTATATGTTTAAGGCTCTTGCACCATTTTTTCTTGCACAACTACATTACTAATCCTTGGATTGTGCATGAGTCCACTATGAGAATAGGAATACATGTTGGGATTGATAGTGAATGTTTTGAAATAGAAAGGGAAGAGAGTTATACAAACTCTAAAAAGATAATGTATAAAAAGATAATGTTTAAACTTGGTCTAGATTTGTTAAAAGAAATGGATATGTATATCCAAAAAGGCTTATACAAATATTTGTGACAAACAAGATAGCGTTAAATATCTAATGCCTCACATTTCACATAAATATGAACAAGTAAATGGAATAAAACTCAAAATGCCAAAATCTAATGTTGAAGTGTTTCAAATTAGTCTAATCTAGTAAAACAAAAGTTGTTAGGTATTTTGGCTAAATGTGGCATCAAAATCTAGGCTCAAACAAGGCATGTGCTAGGACTCTTGGCTAAATGGCATCAAAATATAGACTTTGAAAATAGGGATGAGTTTGTAATCTAATGGATTTGAAACACTTATAACAAAAAAAGTTAGGAATTTGAGTCTTGGATATAAATTTGATCAACTAGGTATGAAATATGAAATAAAGTGCACTTTGAGATAGTTTATTTTATTGTAAATAATGGCATAAAACTATTCTCTTGTGATGAATAGGATAGAAAAATATGAATGGTGTAACTATGATAGACAAATATTATTAAGGTATATTCAGATTGGCTTAAAAAAATGTGCACAAACTTGAACTCTATGCAAGAGGGTCTATGAAATAATGCTTCAAATGATTTGGGTGGTATAACAATACTAGAATACTCAAAAGTTGTGACAAAATATTTGTTTCAAAAAATATCTAAGGCAAATATGGCTTTTTACAAATTTGGCAACATAACACTACCTTTGTTAACTCAAATGACATACATATCTTAAAATTTTTGACAATAGCTCTAAGGAAAAAAATTATGTATTAAAATGATCTAAGGTAAAAATGGGATAATAAAAGTTTTCTCATTGACTTAAAATACAAGTGGTTAAGAAAAAAATGACTTAAGTCTACCAAGTGGTGATAATGATCTTGAGTCCAAAATAGCCTCCAATTCAAATGTAAATTTGAGCGTAAGTTAAAATAAATTTAATGTGCAAATGGTGAACCCATTTGGCACATCAACCCTTAAAACTTAGAAAGGTTCAATTTGGAATGTGAATTATAAATAGACTTAAAAAAAATTCATAAAGGTCTAAACTCAATTGGGCAACATAACTATACCAAAGTGGATGATATGACTCTAGGTTTTGATGAACTTTAAACAAGGCAAATTGATGATTCACGTGGGTAGCATAATGCCTTTTTATTCAAAGGAAAATGAGGATTAATGTGTTTGCTTTATATAGTTTATTCACACCAATTTTTTACTCTAAATAATACTTTAATCTAAGACAAAACTTGCTAATTAATCACTCTTGGATCCTAGACTAACAAGGTTGCTTGTTATTGTTAGAATCTATCAATATACGTCATTTGAGAAGCTTTTAGTGTTTATCCAAAAAGTAAAATGTGAATTATATATTAGTGGTTTTTACACCCCCATTCTCTCAAATGATAGTATTGTGACATGGACCTTGAGGTACACCTTACACCAAAAACACTTCCATGGCAAGTGGGGATTCGTCTAAGATCTATAAGGTTTCAAACATTTCTAGGGGAATCAATTACATAATGAATTTCACATCACAATGAAAAATGAAAGCATATAATTAGGTGTTTGTGGCACTTGGCTTGTTGTAAAAAGGTCTTTCCCTTTTTGAAACCCTACATCTTACTATTCACTCAGTGTAGTGCAATCTCCAAAAAGCAAATACATCCTGTGTGTAAATCTAGCACTAGAATGTGGTTTAACTACTCAAATATCTGATCCTAATTGGAGTGTATAAAATCAGTGTTGGGAGATGAAACCCTAGGTCAAAGCTTCCCTAGAGAACTTATGGGAGGTAATGAATTCCCCCTCACAAGCCAAGTTTGCATGAAAATCAATGACTAATAGAAAGACTTTAGTTTCATTTTTAAGGTCACCCAAACTATTGTGAGTGTTTTGGGAGTGTTTTAGATGAAATTATTTCTATGCCTTGGACTAGGTGTGTTTGTAATAAGGATGACACTTTTGATTCCAAAAGTTACCTAAAGGGGATGGATGGATGAACATACATGTAATGCCCTCCTCTTTTCCAATCACAACTATATTAAATAACTATGAAAGACAAATTTGAAAAGTGAATTTATTTTTAAAACCCAAATGAAAGATGAGGTGGTGTTCTTTTGACCCATTGGTCTTAAAGTTGTAAAGTTGAAAACATTCACCTAAACATCTAAATTTTTCATTAAGCATCAAAATAAGTTTCCTAATCCATTTAATCCTTCAAAATAGATCTAAAAGGCATGATTTAATAAATTTCAAGCTGGCCCTATAATAAAAAAAATTAGTATTTCCTTTATCTTTGAAGCTACTTTAATATTAGAATAATAAACTTCAAAAAATGAAGTCTTAGGTTTACACAGTGCAATCCCACTACTCCACAAAGCAATCCCATGAGTTATAGGGATATCTTGGAACTTGGTGAGTTTTGGTATTATAATTTAATTTCTGATAGTCTATTCATAATATTGTGACTCTATTTAACAATCTCGCTAGTTTTAGGATAATCTCATTACTTGGTGAGCTACAGTATTGTAACTTAACCTCTGATAGTTTACTCATAATACCAAAACTTTGTTTGTAAATCCCACTAGTTATATGGAAATCTCATGACTTCATGAGTAGCAGTATTGTCACTTAACCACTAGTGGTTAGATAATATTGTGACTCTATTAGGCAACACCACAAGTTTTAGGACAATCTCGTGACTATGTCTAGGTAAACTTGTGACATAAAAAAATGTGTTTTACTATTTTTTTTCACTCTTTTGAGCCTCCCACTCGAATATTCCACATAAAAAAGGTTAGTCAGTTGTTTGAAAGAGATTTTTGATTAATTTTTTGAGGCTATAAGTCTTAAAATATGTGCCATTATGTGAACTAGGAATTTGACTTAAGATAAGAAGGTTAGTATTGTGTTAGTCCCAAAATGAAATAAAAATGAAATAAACATAGTAGAATAACATATCTAGGCCTAATTACTAGGGGGAGCTTAGTTAACAAAACATTAATGGAAAACACAACTTACATGCAAAATAAACCTTCTTTTACCTTCCTTGGATGCTTTAAAGTGCTTTTTGTAGTGGCTTACATGGTTTGTTCTCATGAAGTCTACATCAATGAAATCTTGGCTACCTCCATCTCTCCTTGGCACCTTGTGTGGATTTGGCTTGGCTTGACTTGGTTTGTATCAATATTTTATCATTATAACACTAATTTACATGAATATTTGGAATCAATTGAACATTATAACTTTGGCATATGATATCTTAGAATTATGGATTTTAGGCTTGTTATTTATAGACTTTTGGAATGGTTTGAGGATAAACCATGACCATCCATCTCAAAATTGAGATGTATGGCCATGGATAAATCCAAATATTAAATTATTTATAAAAATACCCCCATTAATATTTAGGATAGAGGGGCATTGAATAGTTATGGAAGGGCTTTGATGAGGCATGGGAGGCATGAATCTTTATATTTATAGCATTTATGGCCTAAGGATGTATTCCCAAGAAATGAGGTCACCTAATAATGTAGATATTCAATATTCATTTCCAAAAATAAATTATTAAACAAGTTCTATGGAATTATTAATTAGGCTCTAATTTAGTTTAATTAGATCTTAAGCATAATTAAGCACTTTGTGCACAAATTACTTAATTTAATCAGAATGCCTTGTTATTAGCTCAAAATTTGAATTTATTAGAATTAGGATGCGATGTTAGATGCATTAGATCTATTATCCCATTTAGGATGATGTTAACACCAAATAACAAAGTCACATGTTTCATGCAAGAGATTTGATATAAAAGAGCAATCTAAAGCACCTAGGTGTGAAAATGCCATTTTGACTCAAAATGATCTTATCAAAGTTAGTCATCCCATAAAATGTATTACACCATTCATGCATACCCTAGCCAAAATTGACACTTGAGTATATCAATTTCAAAGCTTTTAATGTGTTTTAGTATTTCTAGGCCAAATTGTGCACTTTGGTGGAAATTGGTCAAAATTATGATTAGAGGTTATCTATGGCAAGATATAAGTGTCTACATATATTAGCTCAATAAAGTCCATAAAATTACATCATGGTGGGTGACGATAGTACTTGAGAGTGTTTTTAAAATTCAAATTGATTTTAATTTTGTAATATTAGGTGCACATTTCATAGGATATGCACCTTAGATATGTCTCATGTTGAAACTATGTATAAAAATGATACCAATGCATAAAATTATGCCACAAGTGTGAATCTAAATTATATAATTATGTTCTTTAGCCAGTTCAAAAACTATGAAAGTTTGGATAACATGATTCCAAATCATCCCCCTAATATATATGGAGGAATGTAAAAATGGAAATAAGTATCAATGTGGAATACATGTTTCTAAAACATGGCTCCAGTAAACTTAGGTGTGTTGAATATTGAATAAGCATGGATAACATGCTTATAAAACATTCCCACACTAAATATAAAAACTACAAATGTGTGGAATAAATGACTATATGACATGGCCCCATTGAATCTAAAACCTAATATAAATAACAAATACTAAATAAGTGTGGATAACATGCTTCCAAAGCATACCCTGACTAAATCTATAACTATGCCAAATGTGGAGAAAATTCCTTTATGAAATTCCCCCACTAATATTCCCCCCTTTGAGGTGAGAGAATAATATGAGATGATATTTCCCCTCACCTCAAAAGGATAAGATAAATGTATAATTTGTGAATGGAAACATTTTGTATATAGAAGAACATGTGTAGGTAAATGTAACATTGAAGGGCATAGAACAATGTGATCACATGAAGGGCTAATATGCATGATAAATATCATGGTAAAATATAGATATTAATAATACAAGATTAACAACTAAAAAATCATACACATAAAGGAAATAAAAATTAATTAAACATATAATGGTCCTAGAAGACCACAAACAAGAGACATGTTCAAATATTGCACAATCGAAGGGGCATGACTTACTTAAATGAACACAAAAGAAATGATGACATATTCAAATTTCCATACAACAAACAATGACATATTTATATTTTAAATAAATAATACATAGGTATGGGGGACAAAAACTAAGGAACATATTTTTTATTGAATGAACAAAACCATATCAATGAAAGACACTCAAGGAAGTACATAAAGGAAATCATAAGCAACCAACATAATCATGCCATAGTAGTAAATAGGTCAATTGTGTTAGCAAGAAACATCAAGGGCATAACATATCAATTACCCTATGTAATATATAATCATGTATAAAATCATGTGTAAGTACATATATGATATCAAAACATGATAATGTAGAGTTACCATATAATGATATATCCTAGAAGTATTATGATCATAGAGGTGGATGCCCCGAATGTCCATATGACACAAGTAGAGGAAATGAACAATATATGAATTATGAATATATCATGTATCTATGTATGCTTGTATCACACTCAAGTAGAAACATACACACATATGTATTTATAAGTAACTCATATTTCATCCATGAACATGGAACTAACACATATATGTCCTGTAGTCAATAGAACCCATGAATGCTAAAATATTTTTTGAGTTTTAAAGTTGTTTGATTTTTTTGGTATTTGTTTATCCTTAGGTTGGATCATTTTAATTGATGTATTTATAAATATGGTAATCACCATACATAATGGAACCTAATTATAAATAAGAAAGCTTGACTATAATAATTAAATGACAACTAGAAATCTACTTTTAATTTTCACACTTTAACTAAAGTATCTATGGTAGTATAAAGTGTATCATATTCATATGTTATGTAATCATTATCACCAGGATCATACTAATTTATAATATCATTAGGATCATAATAATAAATTTAATCATTTTTATAGGAAAAATTTAACATCTTAGGTTGTTTTTAAATATGTGATATACCATTTAACGTATTTGTATATAACCTTTTTTGGTATGCCATTATTTATATCCATTTGTACCTTATATGTTAATATCTAATGATAAATTTATATGTATATATATATATATGTGTGTGTGTGTGTGTGTATATATATATACATATATATATATATATATATACACACACATATATATACATATATATATATATATATGTATATATTTATACATATATATATACACATATATGTATATGTGTGTGTGTGTGTGTGTGTGTGTGTGTGTGTGTGTGTGTGTGTGTGTGTGTATTATATATATGGGTATTTAAGGTTAAAACAGTAGAGATATCCTAGGGCACAAGGATGATAAATTATCTCTAAAGAAGACTAACTAGATACTAAAATCAACTAAAGATATAACGAATTTATTAAACTAAAATAGCCTTATTAAGTATGTACAAATATGATTGATATGAAAATGAAAAATAAATAAATTACTTAGCTAGTGTTAATGCTAATGTAGTTCTAGATATGGAACAAGAACAAAGTAGATTGGAATATTTTAGAACATTTATCAGATGCTAGGTTGAGTGCCTTTGGAATTATGAACACTAATGTCACCCTGGGATGGTTATGTAAATGCTAATATATGAACCTAATGCAAGTTTCATAAATGAAATACCTATTAGAAAAATATGCGCCCAAATAGAGGCTTATGGGTTTGTCTTCACCTTCACTTTGGTGTATTTAGAACTAGGTCATGTACAATCACTTTTCATGAAATTGTAAAACCCTAATTCTTAATCTTCATGGTGACCTTGGGAAAATGCATTAATAGGAACATGTAGTCTAGGTGATACCATATACCCCACTACAAATTAGAATTACCTAAATAGCTAAAAATATAAATATGGCCTCCATTTGATATAGATCTCACCTATGTGTTGGATTATGTGTGAATCATGAAATATGTGGAAAGCAAGTATAATAGTGACTTAGATTGTAACTTGGAAAATATATCTCTTGAGATATTTATTCAATAATTCCTAACTATGTATGTGTTATCCCTATGATTAATATGAAAATAGGAGAAAATAGGGAAGCTTTCATTTATTGAGTGCTTGATTGAATGCTTTTGATAGGTTTCCTTAGTTTGTGTTAGGTATTATAGGTGAGGAATGAATGAGGGTTGATATTATATTTATATCAATCCATTTGGGTAAATAATTCACATAATATCACTTAGGTCAACCATTAAGATATGTTTCATTTGAAAATTACATGATTCTAGGGAACTAGACAATTGCATTGGAGTAGGACACATACATCGATGCATGTGTCTGTTTAAGATTCTAGTGTCTAGGGAGCATGAAAGTAAGTACAAACTCATAACTTGTAGAGGTGTAAGATAAGCAATTTCTAAGCATTTTGGGAAAGATATAAGGTCTAGGTCATCAACATAAGACTAGTTAGACTAATAGATAGGCTAAGGGGAAAAAGATAGAGTATATTTGATACTTCTTAAAGTGGGAAAGGTCTAGAATTTAGAGGAACAACCAATGTATAAGTTTTCCAAGTATACAAGACTAAGGTGATATATGATACATAAAATAGTGTCTATAGTTTCTGAAGGTAGATAAGATATTCCCCTTACCTATTTCCCCCTTTTACATTTGATCTCTATTTTGTTTGTTGCGTAGGATCTAGAATTTTATCTTTTGTATGTATTTTACATGGTAATATTGACCACATAATTTATCAATCAAACCTCGTAGGAAGTCACACAAACCTAGATCAAAAATTATGTGCAAATTTAACCAAGACATGGTCATATTTAGTATATAAGGATACAATATGCCCATGTCCTCCATACATGGACTTTTAACATCATAATTTAAATTATAATGTTTGGTCATGACTTAATATACATGTATTATTAAAAAAAAATCAATCACACTCAGCTTATAAAGATAGTAAATTTTTTAAAGAAGGTTTTCATACTTATAGGGCCATTTACTATTTTTCTTAAATTATAAACTCTATAAAATTATGTATCATGTTTTATTTCATTATCACATATGTATATTCCATCATTTAAATTTCAAAAGTTTAATATATATTAATTTGATTCAACTAAAAATAAGTTAAATATAAATTAAAAATAATAAAGAATGAAAAAAGGAAACCATGGTATAATAAATAATAAAAAAGAGAGGGTAAGTAAATAAAAATTAGAAAAGTAAAGAAACATGAGACAAAATAAAAATTAAAATCTAAGGTAATGACCAAATCAATCAAGATCATGTGAAATGCAAGCTTATGTGCCTTAGGACATTTCTTGAAGATAAATTAATTTGATGTGAAAGGTTATTTATTGCTACCACACAATAAGTACATGAGAGATCAAGAATCCAAGAGATTGAGTATGGGAATCATAATATGCCCAAAAATCATATATAAGATTAAGTTTGGGAATCACAAGATGCCATAAAGGATGAAATATTAAAGTGTAAGGTGATCCAATATGTGTAATAAAAAAAATATGGGCATCATAATATATCCAAACATGTGGGATAATAAGAGTATAATAATATTCCTATGCCCATACCTATGGGATATATGTGAATATGAGTTAACCTCAATATAGACAGGCCTCAGAGTGATGTCAATATATATGTAAATGTGTGTTACAGTAGAAAATGTGGCATCTACGGCTATGCTAGGATATTTAGGAGGTGATATAAAATTATGATGTATGGTATTGGACAATATGATATAGTATAGATAAATATGAGTAAAAAATATTGTATCATCTATGTTGATAAAAACTAATAAAACATGTTTGAAATGAACTATATCATATAAGTCAATACATTTTGATGATAATATAGTACTAAAATTGATTATATCAGCTAGGTTGATACATCTTAGTGATAAAAAATTATTCTATATAGGACTAAAATTGATTATATCATCTATGTTGATACATCTTAGTGAAAAAAATTAATCTATATCGACAAAAAATTTGTCATGGTAGGTGAATTTGGGTGAAATAGAGAGAAATGTAATAAAAAAATCTATGTCATGGTTGATGCAGTTACTTGGAGGAAAATAGATATATTGCCACATTTTGGGTTATGGATCATTTAATTGAATTGAGGAAAATGAACTATATTGGTTCATTTTAGGTCATGGATGATGTAGGTGAATAATAGATGGTTGTAACTAAATGGTATTATGTTAGTTGATGCCTTTGAAAAGAAGTGTTTTTGGTGATTATTTTGGAGAGGGTGAAGTATAATAGCTATTCTTCATGAACTGATGAATTGAAAATAAAATGGTTGAATATGAGCTAAGGTTTGATGACTTACCATTCTAGGTCCTTCCAATGGTGGGGTAGAGGGTGGGTAGACATCAAGGAAACCATGCTCAATATTTTTTAATTTATTGGAAAATATGAGAAAATCATAAGAGGTATCTTCATCCATGCCATAAATGTCATCAATAGGAATATTAGTTATCATTATAGGGTCTTCACCTCCATTAGAGTCATCATCATAGATGGGAAAATTATAATATTGATTTTAAACAATGTGATAAGTGAAGGTGGGATAACTAGGATCCTCATTGGGATAATCATGAGTGGGAAGGTAAATATAAGTTTAAGGATTGTCATGATCATAGGGAATAATGTCATCATGGTTATAAAGGAGAAGATCATCATGGGAATATTTTTCAATTATAGAAGTATCAAAATTGATGTCATTAGGATCCTCATGTGTATTATCATAAATGGGAGAGACATATTGATAATCTTCACTCTTAATAGAATACTTTTCATAGGTGGGAAGAATATCATTGAGATCCTTGGCCATGATAAAATGTATAGGATAATTTCACTATGAGGAGTTGCCTATAATAGTGGTACAAAAATATTGGCTATAAGAAATTGATGGTATTTGGTTAGCTGATACAATCAATTATTGAGTCTTAAAAAACATACCATATCAAACATTTTGATATAGTTTTTTAAAAATATAGTGTTAATGATGGTTGATAAAAATTGAATTTTATTAGCATGGCCAAATTAATTTTAAAGAAATAGTAAACTATATTAGGTTGGCTAATATAATTTGGAAAAACATAGAATAGTACTATACTGATTAATATCACTCTTAATAAGATAAATAAAAATATCAGACTAGCCAATATAATTAGGCTACAAAATAAATGTTGTTTTTAAATATTTTTCTAGGTTTAAAAAAATAAAAACATGAATCTAATCTAGCCAAATGTTTGATAAGATTCATATTAGGTTCCATATAATGGATGCATGGGCTATATTAACCTATAATTATTCTATCTCAATATAATTAGACTCAAATAAGATCAATCAAATTGATACCATGATATTAATGACCCATGAAGTTATATAGATCTAGTAGAGGGTTTCCATGTTGCAACCATTAATAGAAAATCGTTCCAAATCCTAAGCTTATGGCACAAATATATAGATATCACTAGACCTATATAAAATTAAATTAAATCATTGTAACTATGTAAGTAAATTAAACTAAACTAAGGTAAAGGGTTATAATGATATTAATTAGGTAAGGTGAAAAGTCAACCACTTGGGGGTCTATGCAACCCAGAGTTAAATATGTCAAGTATGGGCAATCCTATATACACACTAGATTATTTAATGTTGAGAGAATATAGATAATAATAAACATGTACTCATTCACTAAGAAATAAGAAACTTCTAATATACTAAGTAAATAAATGAAATAGTATAGGGTTAGAAATACTTACATTGGGTTGGACATGTCATGCATCAATCTCCCTCTTGGATTAATTGGATATTTTGAATAAATGTTATGTGTTGAAAAATTCAAATATTTGGATAAATAACTAATATATGATAAAATACAAACTCCTAATGACTCCTCCCATTGAGCTTCAAAGACAACATAAGAAAATCTTCCTCAAGATAAGGTTTTAGGCCAAAAATTCTCCAAATATAACTTAAGGCAAAATTGTAAGTGAATTTAAAGTGAATAGAGTGTATATGATATATTTTTAATGAAATATGACCTCTATATATACTGATATAATACCCAAAACTAACCATAAAATATAAGCTAATTGTATCAAATTGACTGATATAAAATATGTTAGTTGATACAAAATAA